>VZRI01010343.1:187541-297105 GCA_013397515.1 Upupa epops
CGCTGCACCTCCAGCTGAGCTGAGCGAGAGCCCGGGCCTGGCACGGGGCCGCTGTCCTAACACACGCGCTCTTTTGCGTTTCAGGATCTGGTAAAGAGTCACTTGATGTACGCGGTAAGGGAGGAAGTGGAGGTCCTCAAAGAGCAAATCAAAGAGCTGATAGAGAAGAACTCGCAGCTGGAGCAAGAAAATACTCTGCTAAAAACACTTGCCAGCCCGGAGCAGCTTGCCCAGTTCCAAGCACAGCTGCAGACTGGTTCCTCGCCTTCCTCTTCGCAGTCACAAGGGACGACACAGCAGCCTGCGCAGCCGGCATCACAGGGGTCAGGGCCTTCAGCATAGCTCAAGATGTCACCGTCATGACCACTGGCCTCTGGACTGCCCAGAGCAGGAAGGACTATCGGGAATCCACCGCAGCCACCTTTCATCCATTTCAATGCACAGTGCAACCCAGACTGAGGAACCCATGGCCTGCGCACATCCGTCTGTCTCTCTCTTCCCTCTCCTCCCCCTTTGGCTTGAAGGAGTCTTTGTCGTTAGGCTGACTGAATAAAATAAACTTTCCCAGAGAGTTAGCGCAAGTGCAGCGGGGACTCGGCAGCTTCTGCAGACGCCTGCAAAGCGAAGCTGCGCGCCTGCGCTTCTCTGGTGGTTTGAAATGGCGCACTCATCCCGTGGCGCGGCTGAAACGAGCGCTTTGCGGGCTCGGAAGTACGAAGAAGTAGATTGGAGTGAAAAGCGATCGCTCAATCCCCTTAGGGCACGGGGGTTCCAAAGTGAGGACTGGTGCGTAGGATCTAAGGAAGAGGGAGAAAGGTAAACTCAGTGCTCCATACTTGTCACCTGAAACCTTAAGTGCAAATACTCGCACCGATTTCTGAGGCAGCAGGCAGGTGCTCCGAGCTGTGTCATAACTAGGAAGCAGGTAGGTGACGTGCAGTTGGGTGGTAGGAGAGTTGAATGAAGGTTATTTGCCTACTGTACATTTGTGTATTTAGTGTAATTACTCTGTAAAATAGCGAACTGTAACTATTTAGGTTGTACAGATTGAAGTTTAGTTGTTTCTTCGGCGGGTTGAAGAAGTTTGGGGAGTGTTTTTTTTTTAACGCTACGTAAATGAGGCCGCACCTGCACAGCTGTTCAGAATCTGGCAGGTCCCTGCTGTTTATGTAACTTCTGAAGTTCCCCGTCTGCTGATTATCTTGAAGTAAATCTTTGTTCATTGTAGTTCGGTTCGAGACAGGAAAAACCACTCCAAAAACTACAAATCCTGGCTGGCGGAGAATGAAAGGCAGCGATTGGGTTTCCCCGTGTGGTGTTCTTGCGTATGATCTGTATAGTAGTCTGCATCTGTTTTTGTGCATGTTCTCTCAGCAGTTGTAACGCGTCGATGTATTTAACTGTTGCACTTGTCAACTTTCAATAAAGCATACGTGTTGATAACCGCTGTTGGTGTGTCGCACTGCCGTTGACTGCGGTTGCTTTCGGCGTGTTGCAGCGCTGGTCTGTGTGAGCACTGAGGTCAGGGCGCCTAGGATCCTGCCTGGTGCAGTGCAGGTCTGTGTGAGCACTGAGGTCAGGGCGCCTAGGATCCTGCCCGGTGCAGCGCAGGTCTGTGTGAGCACTGAGGTCAGGGTGCCTAGAATCCTGCCCGGTGCCTTCCTAACTGTAGTTTCAGCTAAACCCGGGGTGCGTTTTCTTACGAGCACTGCGAGCACAAGGTCAAACGAAGGAATGGGGACTGCAGGGACTTGTTTTGGTTGGGGCTGCTGGATGTGCTCACTCATCTGCCGTGTGGTCAGCCGTGAACGCACAAATTTTGTGCGACCGTTGTTTCCTAGCAGCAAATCCTACCCGTGCCTGAGTGTGGGTTGTCCCACGCTGAGAGCGGACGCAACGCCCTTAATCCCGGGTGGCAGAGGCAGTGGGTGTTAGCTTCCCCAGCAGGCAGCTGTAGCACTGCCTTGGCTGAAATCTCTGTGTGCAGGAGCTTCCCGCTTTCACCGCCGTGACTCTATCCTGATTGTTGCGACGGTTTTAAGTCAAAGCCACGTGAACTTGGCGCGCAGCCCTACCTGGGCCTTCTTAAACCCTTGAGTTTCCAGTTCTGTGTGAAAACTTGCAGTTTGAAGAAAACAGTTGCCTCCTCGCTAGTGCTGGTGGGTAGAACAACTGGTCTGCTCCTGCGACTTTCCCGGTGGTTGGTTGGCCGCCTGAAACCGAAGGAAGCTGCAGGCTGGCGTGGACTGTGTGTGCTGGTGTGGAGGATCCGAGTGTCCTGGGTACCTCGAGAGTCTAACGGTGAACGAGATAAAGCGGTCAGAACTCTAAGCAGTAGGACAGCTCTTTGACCCTGAAAGTAGTTCCCTGAAATTAGAATACGAGGAATTCGCTGGAAACGCGAGGTTTAGCGGCAGAGTTGTTTTCTGTCTGTTCTTAGATGGCTGCCTACTCCATGCCATGGAAATCAGGATCCGCTGCTCCCGCCGGACTCCTGCTACTGAGAGTAGTCAGGTGCAGCAGAGGCCAAGGGTTCAGAGGCAGGACAAGTCGCCTTATAAAGTGGTTTTATAGCTGACTGAGTGCTGCAGGGCATTCCCTGTGCAGCCGCTCGGGCACTGCCTGCCTCACACCGGGCAACTGCTCGCGTTACCTTTGCTGGGACTGCTGTGGCAAAAAGCACGCGTGAGTGCGTCGCTGGCAGCGTGAACTTCTGCTCGCAGGTTCCAGTGCAGCATTTAAGAGCTGCTGATGAGGAAGTGCCAGAGGGAAGTGTAAGATGAGCTTCGCTGGGGGTTTTTGGTGGATTAAGATGAATTAGGAGCTGATGATGGCCTTTGTGGCTGAAGCAGCACTCGAGTTATCTGGGGCCGACAGAAGGGATGCTAATTTTGGTGCTTTTAAAATGGCTTTAATTGTCTCCGGCTGCCTCCGTCTTCTGTCTCTTTTGCACTTGAGGGCCGTATTGCTGGGAAGATGAGAAGTCCAGCGTAACGTGCAGAGTATTTGTTTGTTTAAAACGGAGCGTGGCGTCGGGGTTTGTTTCTATCGCTTTGTCTAAAGAGCAGCCCGGTCAAACTCTGAATCCAGGGCTGCTTCTGTTAAAGGGATCTTTCGTGCAGCTTCGGGAGGTCTGAAGGGCTCTGGCTGGGTGGCAGCCGGTGGTGCCGCCAGGTGTCAAAGCTGACCATCGTGGGTACCGAGTGGCTGTCCGGCAGTTCTGTGGGTGGGCAGGGCAGGGCAGGGCAGTGTTCTGTCGCTGGCAGCAGCTCTGTGAGAAGAGCGGCCTCTCTCTGTGAAACTGATTCAAACTGACTAAACTTGCACTGAAACTGACCCCACGGGGGGTAGAGGTTTCAGCCGGCTGTGTTGTAATTCTCCTGCAATGGGTTGTGTTGATTCTGCTTTTGTTCTGGATCAGAGCGCTGCGACTCCGGCGTTATCAATAGCCACAAGAGTCATCACTTCCCCCAGAACTTGTCTCGGTACCGTCTCTGAAGCGCTTAGGCTCTCATCTGCAGCCAGCGTGACGTTAAATGTGATCTGCCTCGTGCTGCTGTTCTCCAAGTACCTCCAGTTCAGCAGCTCTTCGGGCTGTGTTCAGGCTCTTTACCTCCGGAACGACGGCTAGCGGCACGCTCGCGGTGTTTTTATCAGCAAGGCGATAAACTCACACAGGTAAATGATCACAGGCACCAAGTTGCTCTGTTTTTTGTCTCTCGTGGCCTCTTTCTCCTCGTAAATAATTGTTGACAATCCTCGGGCGAGTCCAGGTTGTCCGGATTCTGAGAGCTCATGGAATCCTTGGGCAGGAGAAACACGCTTCGATAACGTTCCTGCAGGCTGCCTGCAGAGTGCCCAGGCAGAACCTCACAGCAGCAGGGGAGGACGTGCAGGGCCTTGGAGATGCCTCTCCCTAGCTCTTATGGAATAAATCAGTGCCTGGGAGGCAGCTGCCCTTCTTTCAGCTGGGGAAAGAACCAGCAAGGCTGTTTGGGAACTGCCACCCTTGACTTTTGCAGCTAGGCTGAATGTATTGATCTCAACACAAAGACTCCTAATTGTTATTTATTCCCCGTGGAGTGAAAGGGCAGTAGTAGAGCTCTAACTGAAGGCGTTCTTGCTCAGCCTAATACAACCCATCTGCAAAAGCTCTTGTGAAGCGTCTTGAGCGCTTTAGGAAGAGTTCACATCTGACAGACCTTGCATGAGTTCTTGCTTTTCTCCTTCGGGACTTTGCTTTTTAACTCTCCGGAGAGTTTTCTGCTTGGAGTTGCAAATCCAAGGCTTTGCCTGAGCTGGAAATCATCCTGATTTCAGCTCAGTGTCGCCGATCAGTGATCTTTAGATGTGTGAAACTAAGCAGAGGGCTGTTGCTGGAGGGGAGCTCCTGGGAAGTCTGGAAGGAGCTTAGGCATTCAAGGTATCTGTTTGAGGATACTCTGAAAAACACCTGCTGCTGGCGCGATGCCTCTCCTGCGACGCCTGAGCAGGGTCTCCCGACTGCGTTTCGCGTGCGCCGAGCCAGGCCAGCGATCGGAAGGGCACCTTTGTAAAAGCCACGGCAGGGAGTCCCCAGCGCACACTCCTGAATCGGGGCCTGGTTCCCGAAGGAGCAAAGCCAGGCTCCACAGCCGGGTTAAAAGCCAAAGCAGGAATAAAAGAGCTTCCTCGCATTGAAATTGCATCGGAAAAGGGCAGCGGTTCCACAGGGACAAGGAGCAGAGCTCCAGCAGCTGTCCTTGAAACTGTGTCCTGCGATGATCGTCCGGGTGCCCCCCAGAGAGTTGTGCTGGGACGAGAGGCAGGAGAGTTTGGGTGGGAGGTGGCCGAGAGGCCCCCCTGGAAGAGTAGCACAACAGGCATTGGGGTATGGTGTTGTGGGCGGCTGAGGCAAGGGGACACAGCTCTGGACAGCCTTGCTCCTGAGCTAAGCCAGGGTCTTAGGTCATCTCAGAGCGTCACGCTGAGTCCTCAGCTGCGCCGGGTGGGGTGGCTACTCAGGGATGTGTGTGTGCTGATACTGCGTGGGGCTCACGCTGTCGTGAGAAAGTGGCTACGGGAGAAAAAACCAGAAGGTCAGGACTCAAATCTTCAGCCTTCTAGTTCAGGGGAACAGATTGCTCTCGGGGTTGTTCCCCTTTGGAGCTCTGCAGGCACTGGCAGTGAGGGGCTGAGGTCTGGCCGGTGCAAGTTCAGGGTCAGTCCTCCTGCGTCTTGGAAGTAACAAGGGCAGCGATTAGAACTGATCACCTCTCAGACACCAAGTCAAGAGGAACAAACCCTGCCTCCTTCAGAAGGGGCTGCGGGTCTGTTGTTCATGGAGGAGCAGGGCCAGGAGGGCCAGGAGCTTATCTGTGGGTTATTTGGGTTGCTGTCAGCTGCTTCAGGGTCTCAGGGAAGTGGTGCCTGCGCTGAGCTCCCGGATCTCCCCCAAAACCTTGTTTCAAGTATCTGCCTGCCTTGTGCAGCAAACGGCAGTTCTTCCTGCCCTTGGTTTTATTACTGAGAACCAGCCTGCGCTGCCTCTCCTTTGCTACCAGATAGCCATCGGAAAAGGCATCTGCAATTCAATTAGATGTGTGCTTAAACTCATGATCTCTGGTAACCGGCCTCTGCTAGAGCAGAGCGCCCTGCCTGCGCTGGGCTTGCCGGGCTCGCAGGGCTCTGTTCCAGCCCCCCAGCCACAGCCTTAGCCTGCCCGCTGCCCCACCACCCCTGCTCACACACGCGTGCAGTGAGGACCCTTCCTCACGGGGGGCTGGCAGGAGTTTATTTCTTCTTCTTTCCAGAGCAGGAGAGAAGGTAGAAGCTTGGAACCGCTCTGCCTTGTAACCACCGCCAGCGACTGATGCAGAGCAGCGTCTCTGCTGGAGAGGCAGGCTGTAATGCTTGCCGGGAGGGAGAGGGCAAACGGGGACCAGAACTGTGCACCGAGTTCTGGCTCTGTCCCTCCTGCCTGTAGGGTTGAACAAAGCCCTGCAGCCGTGGGCTTTCTTCGCCTGCTGTCTGTAAGGGATCCGCCCAAACGGTGGCAGTGAGGGTGCCTCAGGTCTCGGGGGAAGGTGGGAAGAGGATGGGAGGTTCAGTATTCCCAGGCAGTGGGGAAGACGGCACTGACTTACCGGGCTTTTTCCATGTGGGCTTGGTGGCACTGAAGGTCTCTCCCAGCCACAGAGATTCTCTGACCCAGTTTCCCCCCAGCTCTCCTAAACTGCAGCTGCCTGTCCTGAGCCAGTCAGGAAATTCAGTTCCCCTCCCCTGCCCTAAAGCACGAGGGCAAGGAGGTTTCCAAGGGGGCAACCCCTTTGACAGCTCTATTCTACTGTCAGCCAAACAGGCAAAACACCTCAGCCCTGTAACTGCCCGCAAGGCTCCTCGTGTTCCGCCCAAGCCTGGCAACGTTAGCGAAGGCCTGGGCGCGCGTATCGCTGCTCCGTCTGGAGGGAGCAGTCTCTGCTGTGGCTCACGAGTCTCTTTGTCGTAGATTGGTTTGGGTTGGAAGGAGCCCCATCCAGTCCCAACCACCCTGCTGCAGAGGGTTACTACCTGGTGTGCATCACCCCTACCTCCTTCGCTACCCCAAATCAAAGTCCTTCACTGAGATGGAGAGGTGTGGCTGATGGAGTCTCCTGCAACAGGGCAGGCTCGTGGTGCCGTGTGGTGGTCATCTGTTCCTGGGGATGAGGTGGTCCCAAGCTGGGGCAGAGGGGAGACTCTTTCAGAGGTGTCCGACGTGTTGGCAAGCCCTTGCGTATAAGCCACAGAGCTGTAATATATTCATCTGGAAGTGGTGGGCTCGCTGGGGATTGCGGTTGCCACTGCCCAGTGGTTTCCGTCTGTCGGTGAGGAGAACAAGCTGGGCTCTGTGGTCAGCTGGGTTCTCCAGCGTGGAGAGTGGCACAGGCCAACGGACAACTTTGTGGGGTACTCGAGTATAAAAGGTGGTGGGAAGGGCTTTGAGTTTTGCCTGGAGAGGACAGAGAGGGAAGAGCTGCCAGCAGACACCCAGTACTAATAAAGAGTACAGCTGTGGAAAGCAGGTCCTCTCCTCACAGGGGAGAAAGCAGCGAATTCTCAGCTTTACAGGGTAAACGACTTTGCCTCGTGCTGACGCACCCTGAACGCAACAGTCGAGGGGTAAAAAAGGCGTGAAAGCTGTGGAGTTTGAGGGAAGCCTAGGTATCAGAGCGCTTGGCTTGAGTTCCTGTCGGTTGATTTGCAATGCCCAGCACAGCCCTCCAGCCTCCCAGGGTCCAAATGCCTGCCCTTTCCTCTCAGGGGTGATTTATTGCGTGTTAAAGCACTCACCGCTGGGTTCAGATGACAAATGTACCCGGTCCTCCAGCTTCTAGCTCTAAGCTGCCTGCGCGTGAAAGGGGAGCAGAGGAGGTGAGGCTGGATTGTTCCTTGAGCAGCCTTTGCTCCTCCTGGGACTGCGACACCCGCTGACCCACAGCATCGGGGGGGAAAGCAGACCCAAGCGTGAGGCATCCTGCGCTCAGTGTCTGTTTGTGCGGCACCTGCTGACGCCAGACCCCGGCGTGCGGCAGCTGAGGCTGCGCTCGGACACGCCGCACGTGCTGACGCTGAGCCAGCATGGGGCTTTATTTCTGCAAACAACTTCCCGTGCCAAAATGTCCACAGACCAGCGCTGCCTGGGGTCTCCTCCTGACCTTGGCCAGTGTGACGCAAGCCGTTCAGCCCCGGAGCCGTCTGAACGCATGCTGGGAAGCCGAAGCCCCCTCCTCTCGGAAGGGTTGGGGGGTTTGTCTCCCACAGCACATTCTGGGCTCAGCAGGTGCCATTGCACAACGGGCGGCAGGTAAGGACAGACGGGAGCCTTGTTATCTCCTGAGCTGGGTTTCATGCCGTATAATTGCAGGGATGTCATAGCATGGGTGTAGAATGACTGAACGTGAACGTCATCTGATCCAACTGGCCACTCAGGATGGGGCCAACTGGCATCAGAACAGGTCACCAGGGCCATGTCCAGCTGAGTTTTGGAAGCCTTCAAGGACAAAGCCCAGCCCCTCTGGCCAACCCCTTCGAGTTTCTGTGATGACTTCTCCCCTGAGACGCAGTGATACTCCTCTCTGGTCGGGGTTTGTCTGGTCTGTGCAGCAGATTTGTGTCTTTGATGCCATCGCAGTCATTGCAGAGGAGCGAATTTCAGGCACCTGAAGTTTCTCCCCTGTTTCAGGGAGAGATCAACGGCACATTCTGAGTACGCAGTGCCAGCCTTTCCCACTGATGAACCAGACTCCCTGGGCTGCTGCCCTTCTGCCACCGGTTATTCCATGCTGCAGGCATTGCCTCCAGCTGCCATGTCCTTCGGAGACAACTAACTCTTTCTTAGCTGTGGCTGCCCGCCTCTGAAACTAGAGTAGCTCTTCTTGACAAAGCAGAGTAGACCCACTTCTAGGGGGAGGAAGAGGCGCCGCTTGCTTTTACCTGTTCCACCTGCAGCAGCTGCGCCCAGGGGCTCATGCCCAGCCCTCTTCAGTGCTTGGGCGGTTGGCACAGGTGACTGCGGAAGAGCCCTGCTCCTCTCCAGCGAGCGAGAGACAGAGGCAGTATTCTACACGGTGTGTCTTTGCCCCGGTGCAGCTGCCGTTATTGGTGTTACTGGAAAGCCAAGGGCTCTCCTTGGAGGCGTCCTGCATCCCGGGTGACAGAAAGCTGTGCGGGGTGGGGACCGTGTGCTCGAGGCTCAGGGCTGTAATAATTCATTCGGGAATGGCGAAGGGGGCAGGGTGGTTCCTCTGGTGCCTGGCTGGGCGGTCGCATTCAGTGCCTGAAAGCATCTCTCAGGAACAGGCTTCCGTGTTGAGCCTGTGCGGTGGTTTTTTCGTGGGGCAGAGGGAGCGGAGCGGTGGAAGCGAGAAGGGTCACAGGAAATAGGCGAAAGCCAAAGCGCTGCAGGGGGGCTGCGTTTGCAGAGAAAACACGAAAGACGCCTTGTGATCCAGGAATTGTTCCTTCTGAGGGGTTGTGCGATGGCGGGGGAGACGCTGGGCGTTAGGCGCTGCGTAGGGCGGGTTTTGTGCTGCGGCGGCTGGCGCGTGGTGGAATCGTCACCACGCGTGAGAGCATCGCACCTTGCTGGCTCAGAGCGCTGCCGGGTTGTGTGGGGAAGCAGCCTGGCCCCCGATCGAAGTGTCTCCTGCCTATCTGTAAGGAAATAGAGTCAAACTTGCACTGCAGCACAGGGAGGAGACACTCTGTGCACGTTGGTGTTTACCAAGTGGCAGACGGTTTCAATGGTTTTAAAATGAACCCCTAAAAAGCAGTAGGAATTCCTAAATAATGAAGTGGCACTAACGAGGTGCCGTGAAATCGCAAAGAAACCCGGCCCGCAGCAGATAAACCGTGAGGCGAGAGCAGGGAAGAGCCTTTCTGGGGAGTGACTTCTGTTTCCGGTGGGAGCCTTTGCTCGGCCCTTTGCTTTTGCCAGCCTTCGCCTTGGCAGGCTGGGTTTGCCAGACACCGAGCCTCTCCCACATGGTGCCGCTGGGAGCGGGGAGCAGAGCTGGCAGGGTTGTGAGCCAGGAACACCTGTCCCAGCAGCCCTGGCACGGGGTTCCTCAGCCAGCTCCTGTTTGTGGAGAAGTGCTTCGGTGTCCAACTGCCGTGCAAGCTGCTGCAGTGCCCAGCTGCTGTGCTAGCAGGTCAGGCACCCTCGGCAGCAGTGGGAGTGCACAGACACAAGCTGCCTTCCACTCCTGGGCACTTTCAAACCTGAGTTGAACCCTGAGTGTGATACCCGGGTTTTGATTGCACGCACGTAATTGTGAGATGAATAGGTCATCCCACTTCCTTAACAGCCAGTGCGAAGGAGAAGACACCTCTCGCCAGACCTGTTGTCCCTGGATAGGACAGAGCCCTCATCCTGTCTCCCAGCTGGCACTCAGGCAGACATGCTGCATGTCAGGATGTCTCAGGGCAGGAACGTCTCCAGTCCACTCATGCCATCACCACAGGGTGCCATGACCAGAGGTGCTGTTTGGTCTCCCTTCCCCTCTGCAGCTTCAGTCCCCAGGTGGCCACAGCTGAGCACCACCTGCCCTGGCTGCTGGTGGCTTTTACTGACTGTAGAAGTAAAACAACAGAGGGAAAGAATGACATCCTCGTGCCCCGGAGACATCACACCTTGCTCTGCCTAGGGGATGAAGCAGGTATCAAGAATCATAGAACGGATTGTATTGGAAGGGGCCTTAGATATCATCGAGTTCCAGCCTCCCTGCCACGGCCAGGGACACCTCTCACCAGACCAGGTTGCCCATAGCCCTAGAGGGTCCTGAACACTTCCAGGAAGGAGGCATCCACAACTTCTCTGGGCAGCTCATTTCAGGGCATGACTTGAGGAGCTGAAGGAGGAGCAGGCTTCGGGTTAGATTTGGAGATAAAGGCTGAGTATTTGAGTGAAGTCACCCGCTGAGGTGAAGCCGCCTGGGCTCGCACGGAGCTCGATAAGTGATTCGGAAGCAGCTTCTGCCAGCAGGAAATGTTTGGTTAAACACAGCTCCCTCAGACATCCTCTTCGAGAACAAAGTTGGAGTTTCTGAGAGCCAGCGCGAAGCCCAGTGAAGCCCAGGTCATTTGGAAAAGTGTGTTCTCAAGATGGGTCTCCAGATAATGAAACCAATTCTGTTTCTCAGGCCAGATTTCTGTGTAATTTGCTGGCGGCTGGGTGCAAACAAGGATCGCTGCTGGCCGCTCGATACTGCAAATGTTTGTGCTCAGAAATCAATCCCTTGATTGAAGCGATTATTTACTGCTAGAAAAATCACGTTGTCTCTGGAATCCAGCTGGGAACTTTAGGAGGTGAGGACTGCCCAGTCAGCTATGCTCTTGGTTTACTCCCAGCCACGACATACTGCAGCTCCTGTGCTCGCTGCCCCTTCCTCCTTCCAGTGCTCCGGGGCAGATGCTGTGCCCCGTGGGGCTGGTCAGTGTGTGAGCATGCAGGGAGGAGCACAGAGGCAGCTTCTGTTCTGCCCGAGGAACCCCGGAACATGCGGGTACCTTGTCATGGCGAGGGACACGTGTTTGGAGGTAATGGACGCACATCAACCAAGGAGCTATCAGTGTTATCCCCCCCCCTCTTAGTTAAAGTCACAGTCAAAATCCACAGGAGCAAAAGTGCACACGTTGTTAAAAGCCAGGACTAATACCAAACCCGTGTGGCCAGACTCTTGCGCACGTCTGGCTGGCTGCAAAGAGACGATAGCCTTTCGGCATGATCTGCATTGCCATGCTTGTCCTGGTATAGAACCGTCCTGTTGGGATGCATCGAGCACGACTGCAGCCCGTGAAAAACAAACGCCTTCAAGGCCAGGAAAGCTTCAGCAGGTTTGAAAGGGCTCTTGGTACCAACAGAGCACAATGTAAGTAGGGACCAGACACTCAGAGCCCCCAGGGAACTCCATCCCTGCCTGGCAAGGTGGCCCAGTTCAGCTGTTAGACTCCAACAGCCTAAAGTCAAACCGTGCGGGCACGTTTTGTCACCTGGGCTTATCCACAGGTCTTCTCCAGAGGTGACTACAGCTGGTTTGGGTGGCAGCAGTGGCAGCTGCTACCTTTCTGCTCCAGATACCAATGCTCAGCCCAGAGAAAAGACCCCAACCAGCAGCCACACGCTGCCCAGTGCAGCGGGTACCAAGCAAGACCCCCGCCAGGTTTAGGGTCCCGACACATTTGTTTTCAAGGCTCAGCAGTTACCTAACAAACACTGACTGTCTGGGGAGAGCCAGCAAAGCAGGCCGTCTGCATTCTGCTGAGCTTTTTCCTAAGCCACAAGGACAGGACTCAGGAAGAGCCACGCTGGGCTGGTGACCGCTTTCCTCTTCCCAGCTCAAGCCTCTGCCTCCCCTCCCTGCCCAGCCCTCAGAAGCACTTTCGTACCTTGTTCACAGACAACAAAACCAGAGAGCCAGCAGCTGTGTTCTACAGGGAGTTTCTCCTGTAACCTCAAAAACATGGGTGGGGGGAGTAGGAAAAGATGCTCTCGGCTGCTAGTGCTGTGCCCTTCTGCCCTGCGAGCTGATGTGAAAACAGAAAGAGAAGATAAGGAGCTCTGTGGTTTCAGTGCTAACCTCAAACAGCAAGCGCTCCTCAAAAACAGTTTACTGTGTGGTGACGTTGCTTTGAAGAGAGGATAAGAAGCCCAACTGAAAAATAACACAGGGCACGGGGACTGGAAGGGAGTGTTTAGTCGCAGAGGAGCTGTAAATGAAAGAGAGGATGCTCTGAGATCTGAAAGTTTCAACAGCCCTGCAGCATTTGTCTCCTGGGAGTATCCTTCCCCTCTTTCTCCTGTCAGGGTGCTGCAGTCGCTGCTGGCGCAGGCATCTCCTCCAGCCACCAGCTGAATTGTGGCAGCCCTCCCCCTCAGCCCTCAAATCCCACCGAAATAGCTCTTTTCAGGCTGTGCCAGGAGCGCGGCCGTGTGAGCTGTGCTGGCGTGCCGCGACGTCTGTCCACTTGGTTTCGGCACAAGGAAGCGGCGCCAGGCAAGGCTGGAGAAGAGGCATAGGAAGGAGTCCATCAACTGGTAGTCATCTTAGACTGCTGAGTTTCACTTTGGGGAGCACTGCTAGCCCGGTACTCGTGGAGCAGGCTGGAGACTTCCAAAATAAACCGCGTTCTGATAAAGATAGCTCTTACAGCTTCGCAGGAAAAGCAGATGCTCTCTGAATGCAGATGCGCCAGGACTGAAATAACAGCAGGCATATGCAGATGACTACTCATTAGACGTGCTCTATGGGCAGAGCTGAGCAGCAGTGGAGCAGAGGCTGTGTAACAGGCTGCCTCCTTCCCCCGGCCCTGAAAAGTGACACTGGCTCCCTTTTTTCTTCATCTTCCTTTCCAGTTTTCATTTCAGCACCGTTAGTATCTTCTACCAGCCCTCCCCTTCCTTCCCTAACTCTGGGCACCCACTGTGTAGTGGCACGTCCTGGGGCAGGTTCCTGCTGGCACTGAGGGGTGGACCCCGTCTGTCCCCAGGACAGCCACTGCACAGAGGCAGAAGTCAAGAGCAATCTACTCCAGGGGTCTCATGAGCATCAGTCCTCTTTCTTCCTGGGGCAATGCCCCTGCTTGATGCTGAGTGTGACAACTGAGCTTTAAACACTATTTTGGGGCAGAAAGAGTAGAATCATAGAATTCTTTAGGTTGGAAAAGACCTTCTAGATGGTGGAGCCCCACCATTAACCTATCAAGCCCACTGCTAAACCCTGTCTCTGAGCTCTGCGGCTCCACACCTTTCAAATGTGTCCGGAGATGGGGATTCAGCACCCCCCAGGCAGCCTGGTGCGGCGCCTGGTGACTCTTTCCATGAAGATTTTTCTGATGTCCAACCTAAACTTCCCCTGGCACAACTTGAGGCCGTTCCCTTCTGTCCTGTCGCTGGTTCCTTGTGAGAAGGGACCAACACTAGCTAACACAGCACAGTAGGAGCGTCACCTTGACCCAAGGGGTAATGCCTGGAGCTGCTTGGTGCCAAGGGCAGAGGTGGCCCTGGGGCAGCAGCTGAGAATCCCAGGCAGTTTATGCTGCGAGCAGTTACTCGTGCTCTTAGTCACAGAAGTTCCAAGTGCCTTTCATGACTCTATATGTCCCATGTGCTCCCCAGCATGTCTGTGTGTCCCACCATGACCCCACACCTCCCCGCCTCCCCACATGCATCCAGCTGTCCTCTGTGTCCTGCTATCCTGCCACCCCTGTCCTGCCATGCTTTTCTACGTATCCTGCCGTGCTCTTGTGTGTCCCACCATACCCCACGCAGCTCTGTTCATCCTCAGCTGTCTGCTGTGCCCTTGTACGTAAATCCCACGTGTCCCTCTGTATCTTCATCAGCCATGCATGCCTCCCAAACGCTCCACATATCCCTCCAAATCCCCTGCATGCTCAGTAAAGCTGCTGCTCCTTGCTCTTTAAGGTCCCTGTCAGGTGGCACACTAGCAATGCGATGGGCCTTCCCGAGGCTGGTGCTCTGGTGTTTGCTTTGGGTATCGGCGTTTCCTTGGTGAAGAGGGGAGGAAACCCGGTCGTTGACCGTGTTGCCTTTGTAGGAAGAGACAGGGGCCTTATTTTCATGTTATTTGCATGGCTTCTCATTTTACTGGGCATGGAGACAGGAAGGGCATGTCTGCGACGTGGAGTGATGCAGAGCCCGCCCACCGTGCGTACGTACCAGGCGATACGGAGAAGGCTTGGCTGCATGGGTTAGGGCAGTTTCACAGCCAGCCCACCATCCGTCTCCAGCTGTGCCAGACGCTTTTGGAGGAGGCGTACAAGGCTCGTGATCCTTCCCCTGACAGCCTCTGAGATTTCTGTTCCCTTCCTGCAAGTTCCCAGTGCTTTCCTTGCGTTCTTGACTGCTGCTGAAGGCTGAACCCAAGCTTTGGTGGACGCTAAACTCAGGACCCATCTCTTGGCCAGCAGCGGTTTGTACAGAGCCCACGTGAACCCAGGACTGCATTTCCCACCTCACAGTGTCTAGTTTTGCTATCCTATACGTTGAGTTCCATCTGCCCTTTGACCACTCGCTGCAACCACGTGTCCTCGCCCTCAGATGGCTTCTTATCAGAAGCGAACTCTCTCGCCTCGCTCCTCTCCTCTCCTCCCTTCCAGGCCATTTACACAGACACTGAGCAGCCAAGGCTGCAGTGCAGACCCCAGTGGAAGGTCACTGCTATCATGCTGCCATTGTGAGAGCTGACTGGTGGCTCCTGACCTCTGTTTCCTGTTTTCCAGCCTCTTATCTACCCGCAGCAGGGCCCGCTTTCTTATGCTTCAGTGGCTGCATTTCCTGAGGAGCTTTCTCTGCAGCATCACTTCATCCTGAGCAGCTCCCTGGGCTAACGAAGCCATCGTGCCTGCAGGAACGCCCGTGCTTGCCTGAGCCTTGGGATGGCCGTATGCGTGCCTGAATGTGCCGGGTTATGCTGTCCCCCTCCACGTGTGCTTTGGGTTCCTTCTGTGGTCAAGAGGAGAGGGGGGCAATTCTGGTTCCTCCAGAGGGCTGATTTCTGCACTTTGTCTGGAGTAGATGAGCATCACCTCGGGGGTCTGCAGCCACCAAGCTGCTGACTCGGGGTTGAACAGCAGATAGTGACAGTCCTTGCTCAGCAGAAGTCTCTAAGCACACAGGGCATATTTGATGCGTGCACCTGTGCTACTGGAACCAGTATGTCTTCAGAACAAACCCAGGTGATTTGCAGCTGGGGCAGGGCTCAGAGCACTGCTGTTTTACTCATGGTGATGGCTCTGCTCTTACTGTGACTGGTTCCTCCTTGTTGCCATTTACTTCCCAAGGCACATAACGTGCAGCTGCATCAAGCTCCCCTCTACTAGCAGCACTTGGGCAGCCTGTGCAGCGCCCGTGGCAGCGTCCTGGTAGCACACGCTGGATGGGTACG
The DNA here is from genome assembly GCA_013397515.1 of Upupa epops. Classification (NCBI taxonomy): domain Eukaryota; kingdom Metazoa; phylum Chordata; class Aves; order Bucerotiformes; family Upupidae; genus Upupa; species Upupa epops. Next base: position 202,967 of record VZRI01010343.1, read on the forward strand.
ACTCGTTTCCCTTCGCTTAGTTCCGGACGACAGAGTTAACGTGGAATAGCCACAATTCTCTCATTGTTTCACTCGGTGATAATTTTCTTCCCCCTCCTTTCTCTGCCCCGCTGAGGGACGTTTTGGCAGTTTGCAGACATCTCTCCGTTCACATTCCCTGGGTGTCACTGCAGGCGTTTCTTTCATGTGACAGCTTGAAAAAGGGATATGAAAGCCTTCCTTCTTGTCTTCCTGGCCTTTCCCCCATCATCTGACCTCGTGAATGGTCTCCAGCAAACTGTTTGCCTTTCTTGCGTGGTAAGGTCTGGAAATGATTGCCTGCCGCAGCGCTTGTGTCCATCAGCGAGCAGCTCGTGCAGTCACGCTGTGGTCTGTGCTCCACAGCTCGCGCTCTTCACTCAGAATAGGCGCTTGTAGTCTTCTGCGCTGCTGCCTGGAGCCTGCGCATCCCCGTGACCCGCTCTGGCCAACACCGTAGGACAGTAAAGGGCAGGCACCACTCCAGCTCTTCCAAACCAGTGCCATGTGTGGGGGGAGAAATCCCCCACCGAGGACAAAGGCTGGCGTCCCCCAAAGAGTGTGCACAGAACGTGGCGTGAGAACCCGCGTTTTCTGATGGGTTACATCAGAGCCCAAGGTCCTGACAACCTGAGAGGCCACCTTACGATTCCTTGAGGCCCCAGCCGCAGCTTAAGGGCCGGCTCAGATCCTGAGCGTGGTTGATACAGGTCTTGCTGATCACCTGTGCTTGGTCTAGCAAGTTTTGAGAGTGGCAACTGTCATACTCTTGTGCCATTGTGTGGCTGCTAACGAGCAGTAACACAAACACACGCTGAGTAGAGGCAGCAGGCAAACAGGGGAAGCATAATGGCTCTCTTCGTGGAGCTTATTACTTTAACTTAGGCAGAAGTAGCTGTTAGGGGTGGATGGCACCTTCCTCATTTCCTGGGACATCCAAAGGCCGATGCCCGTCTTTTGGAGAACGTGCCTTGAGAAGCACCCTGCACGACAGGGCGGGGGCTGTGGATTTGTGCGGGGGTGCTTATGAGAAGTCCAGAACCAGCCACAGAGGACTGAGTGAGGGTGTTCAAAGGACTGGAAGACCTACCATGTGGGGAAGGGCTGAGACAGCTGGGTTTGCTCAGCCTTGAGGAGAGAAAGCCTAGGGGGATCTTATCACCGCGTACCTGTACGTTAAGGGTGGCCACCAAGGAGAGGGAGACTCCCTTTTCACAAGGGATCTCCTAGAAAAGACAAGGGGTGATGGGCAAAAACTGCTCCTGGGGAGATTCCGGTTGGACTCCAGAGGAAAATGTTTCTCTGTGAGAGTAACTGGACATTGGAATAGGGGAAGTGGTGGATTCTGTGACTAGAGAGTTTTAAGGTTCAGCTTGACAAGGACTTCTCATTTCGACTGAATTCCTCAAATTTAATGGGTTGGACTTGATGATCCTTGGGGTCCCTTTCAACCTGGCCTGCTGTGATGCTGTGAAACTGGCCCCATTCCATGTGGACACCACCGTGACCTCCTGTGCGTCACTCTTGTGCACTCACCTCCGTGAAGTGACCCAAGACCAGGTGATGTGAATGTTTTTTCTGAATCCGAGTGATGTTTTGGTGCCTTCTGTGAGGCCAGCACACACCGTGGAGAGGCTACCTCCCCCCATTATCAAAGCCAGGTCTCTATCCTGAGGGCCCTGCTGCAGCCACCCCACTTTCACACCTCCAAGCAGAGCTCCTCCAGGCTTGCTAAAACCAAAGAAGGTCCAAACTACAACCGAGAGCCCGAACCACTTCTCTGGCTGTGGTGTCGTCCCGAAGCCACCCTGTGATCCATGCTTGGTTGCCCATCTGTGACGGTTTATAAAGGAATGTTTTCCGGCAGAAGAGCCTGGCCAGCTTTGGCTTGTTTCAGCTAGGCGTGCAAGCTACTTTTGCCACTCCAGGTGTGCAGAGCATCAGTAAACCCAGACTAAGCAGCTCCTTGCTTAACCGATTTAACGCTGTTTCACAGCTTGGGGGTGATCTGGAGCGGTAGGATGCTGAAACCCACCCTGAATTCACTCACACTCCAGAGGTTAAAGGTGAAATCTTCATGACACTGAAATGTGTGAGGCTTTTCCCAGGAGTTCTCTTCCACTGCCGTGGAAGTCTTGTCTGGGGTTTGACATCCAGCCTCCATCCTTAGGCTCATCCCTATGGATGTTAGAGTTCGGTTAACCATGGCTCATGCGCGTTGAGTTGGGAACTGCCAAAAGAGAGGCTCTGCCAGGCAGATTTTCATCTCTGTTGGCTGGCATCAGAGTGAAGTCAGAGGAGTTACTCTCAGTGTGTACTGCCTTAATTAAAATGAGTCAGGCCTCCAGATAGTGGAAAGATACAGCAAAGAGGGAAGTGCTGGGGAATTCCTTGTGGCTGAACTGTGGAGCGATGTGTGCAGTGATGGGATTCCCAGGGCCCTCGCTTGGCTGATGAGGTGCCCAGCACGGGCTGGGTCCCATCGCTGCAAATGTGGGATGATCAGCTGTGGTCTGGAATTGCACTCCTGGGAAAAACCGTCTGTCATGCTACCACACCACAGCCCGAGCCTTCTCCCACTCTGAGTTAATAACAAACACAGCCCGGCTAAGTGATATACGTGACACGTTTATTGCCGTGTCCTTTAGAAGCAATTTCCTTTTCGCTCTGTTTTCGCGCTGACGGCATAATTGCCGAGTTAGAGAACAGAAAGGAAAGTAGGAGAGAGAAAAGTTTCCAGACTTGATCTTTCCCAGACGAAATGGCAAAATTAATGAGCCAGTGCATTATCTTCAGAGATGTAAGGAGATAGACCTGAGGGGTAGCAGCTGCATTTCAGCACGTCTTCAAGCGAGGGGAAGTGGTGCAATCATCTCCATGTAGGTACGGCTTAGCAACAGGAGGCTTTTAAGCGCTTATACCGCAGCGTGTGCGTGGAAAGCAGGCATCATGACATTCCCAGCTGTGCTTTGCAAAACAAACCCAGCTACTGTTCCTCACATAGCAGATTGCTCAGTTCCATACCAAAGAAATAATTGGAGGCAAATTCAGAACCGGAGAATCACGGAACGGTTTGAGTTGGAAGGGACCTTTAGTGGCCATCTAGTCCCACTGCTTGCAGTGAGCAGGGATTCATCTGAATAGATCAGGTCAGTCAGAACCCCATCCTACCTTGAATATTCCAGGGATGGGGCATCTATCATCCCTCTGGTTACCTGTGCCAATGTCTCACCACCCTCATCATAAAAGGTGCCCTCCAACCTGAATTTACCTTCTTTTCGTTTTAAACTATTACCCCTTGTCCTATTGCAACAGGCCCTGCTCAGAAGTCTGCCTCCCTCTTCCCTGTAAGCCCATTTTGAAGCAGGTGGCCGCGGCGTTGCCTCGGATAAGGCATGCTGCCTTGCCTTGGGTTGCACAGTGGGGAAGTGCCACGTATTTTGTGTTGCGTGTTCTTCCCATCTGCTTCGTAACCCCATTACCAGAGAACCTGTTTAACTGGGGACCAGAAAACAGTCCCTCTATTGTCAACTGCTCACCAGCAGGTGCCCTAAACTGTCTCCTAATAGCTGCATAAAAGAGAAGGCTGAGAGGAGTGGGAGTGAGGGAGTGTGTAGGCTGACAAAGATGGTAAAAAAGGCTGTTGAATTTCTCTGCGCCAGTGTGGCCAGTGAGAAATAGTTTCCATGCATGCTTTCAACCTCTTCTGCTTGGAAAGAAAGGACACAGCCCCAAGGCATGATCGCTACAATGGGCTCTGTGTAAGATGCTGCTCCCAAGCATTCGTCAAGCTGCAGTGAGTGCAGGGCAGTGTGGCAATGTGTCCTCATTCAGCAGTGCTTCCCATGGGTGATGGATCATACTGGGAGCTGGGCAGTCTTGACTCAGGCAGGCTGCAGGCACAGAGAGGTGGACTAAGGTGCTCTGAAGTCCCAACAGATTCAGCTTCTGGCATCATCAGAGGGCCTGAATCAATCTGTGTGCCCATGGGTCATCATGAGCAGGAGCCCTGTCCGGGTGGCAGGACCTGGGGGTTAAACCATCCCCTGGAAAGTGCTTCACCACAGGTCCAAGGTTTGGGACGTTTCAGGACATGCTGTAAAACCCGCAGTTGTGCATGAGTCTGTCCATCCCACGCTGGCTTCCAAGAAGGTTTATTCAGTGGTAGAAAACTGAGGGAGCAAAGAGAGCAGCAGAAAGGTAGCATGGACAGAGCGGTGACAGACAGAACGTGTGTGCTGTTGCATCGTAGACAAGACCCCCACATTCACCTTTTTCCAGCATCACCACAGCGAGGGCACCCCAAGAGCCTCTCCAGCCCAAGCAGAGGGATCCCTTGGAAGGGGCAAACCCCTCTTTTCTCTATGGGAAGTCTTGGGTTTGGGGGCTGCTGTCCATTGGGGCTGAATCTGAAAGTCAGGACCGCTGTGCAGCCCTGAAAGCCCCGCTGGGAGCCTCTGCCACCAAACCAAACCAAACCAAACCAAACCAAACCAGACAGTGGGCCTGGTGCCACAGCACAATCTCTTGTTTTTGCCAGGTGTCCGTTGTGAGATTGGCTTGAATGGCAATGTTTACTGTGGCTGAGGGGAGCAGTGGGTACCCTCGTGCTGGTGATGCTGGGACATCCCTGCACCGTGGGTTGAGCATAAAGAAGTAATTAAGTTTAATCCTTCCGAGACAGAAACCGTGGGTCAGATTTCAGCTGGCATAAATCAACACGGCGCTGCTGGGGTCGATGGAACAAACCTCACTTGTGCCAGCACAGGCCCTGGACCGGTGCCTGTCATTGTGTGCTGTCACAAACACTGCTGAGTGCCATGAAATTAGAATGAAAGATTAATAAAATCATATTTTGCATTGTCCTCAGCACAGAGAGGCCATTTGGAACAGCACAGCAGCCACGTAGTGCTGGGGGCTCTGACCCACGTTGTTTTCCAAACTCACTGGCGTGTATGGAAATTAATGTGGCTACATGGTGAAAAGTATTATTCTCTGCATTATCCGGTGATTTAGCCTTGCGGGTAAACAATTCACTTCACTTAGCCTCATCGTTGGTAGGGGTTTTGGGTCTTCTTAAATCACACACAGCACTTCCAGCTGCTTCCCAAGCTGAGCTGTTCCCTGGGCCATCCTGAGACATCTCTCAAAGGCAGCCCTGGTTTCTCCTGGAGCTCTGGTTCCGTGTCTTGCTCGTTAACACAGGTACGTGTTTGGTTTGGGTCTGTGTTGTGTGAGGCCCCACGGCAGCTGTGTGAAGCTGAAGCCTTAATTCCTTTGGTAGCTTTGATGCTTGGACCTCAAGTGGCTAACCCCTTGATATTAAGGATCCCAATGTCTCGCTCCTGATCATGGAATCATAGAAGGTATTGGGTGGGAAGGGATCCCTAAAGGTCACCTAGCCCCACACCCCTACAACGAGCAAGGCCACCACTTGCCAGACCGGATTGCCCAGAGCCCCATCCGGCCTGACCTTGAATGGCTCCAGGGGGGGGGCCTCCACCTCCTCTCTGGGCAGCCTGTTCCACCACCCTCAGATTAAAGGGTTAATGGATAGGATGGGATAGGATAGGATAGGATGGGATAGGATAGGATAGGATAGGATAGGATAGGATAGGATAGGATGGGATAGCCTAAAGCTACCTGCCCCCTCTCATTGCATGCCCTGGTGAGCAGCTCTTCTCCAGCCTTCCTCTAGGCCCCTTCCAGGTTCTGGGGGGTCACTGCAAGGCCCTCTGGAGTTTTCTCCTCTTCAGGCTGAGAAACCCCAGCTCTCCCAGCCTGACCTCGTAAGAGAAGTGCTCTAGCCCTCTGACCATTTCTGTGGCCCCCTCTGGGCACTCTCCAACAGGTCCTTGTCCTTCTTGTGCTGGGAGCTCCCGAGCTGGCTGCCAGGTCTGAGGACAGTGGAATTAAAAGGGGGTTTAGGGGCTGGGGCTGCTGGCTGCTCTGGTCTGTCCCTCTTCCCTCCCGTCTCTGTGCACTGAGTGCTGGGGAGGCCTGTAGGCATCGCTGCCAGCCATTAGCACCCTATTTCTGCTCCTCACACATCTTCACTGGGTGCTTTGCCCCTGTCGTGCCTTTCTCTGCTCTGCATCCCGTTGTCCCCCGGCATTCACACCCGGGACAGCTTCCCTGTGGAAAGGTTTCATTCCCTGCTGCAGCCCCTGGTTCAGAGCGGGGCTGAGAGGAGAGGAAGGCCCCGCTGGGCTGGGACAGGAGGCAGGGCGGTGGGCGGCCTGTGGGCCTGCAGCGCCGCTGCCTAAGCGGGCAGGGGTCTGTGCGTCTGCTTTGAGCACTCGTGAGACCCCACTGCTACAGCTGGGCTGCTCTTCCCAGGCATCTCTAACTATTCCTACTCTGTCCCGCTCGGCTTCGCTCCTGTCTTCAGGCAAATCCCCCTTGGAGAGTCGCCCCTTCCAAGAGGCCTATAAGCTCTGCCCTGTGTCAGGGCAAGGCCGTTGTCACTGCCGTCAGTGCAGCACCCCACAAGTGCCGAATGAACCTCTGTCCCCTCAGATTGCTGCCCCAAACCAAAGCAATCGGCAAAGCCGGGGTCTGGCAAGGCTCTGGCAGACAGAATTCTCTTCCTAATGGGCTGCAGCAGCCTAAAGTCGGTGCTGGTGCCGTGTCTGTGGTTTTACATCGAACACTACGGAGCCGCCCTTCGTCACAGGGGCTTGTTAGATGTGCTTGTTTGCCAGGTACCGAGTCCTGCTCGCTGGGAACGGGCTTGCCCAGCTGAGCAATAGGTGTCCAAGCACTGGGCGGCCGAGCAGTGCTTTCTGAAATACCCTCTGCCCCTGTGGAATAGCGAGCGTCCTCAGCCTGAGCAGCTCATGGTCTGCACTGTCGGGAGGGTGCTGGCTTTGGCAGCAGGTTTTATAAGAGAGCTCCTCCTGACAACTGCGGGGAGAAAACTAGAGGTGCTAGTGCTACGCTGGGCTACCGGGAGAAAGCTCGAATCATCGATCAGGGTGGTTTCTAAGCAACCGAACGCAGACCACGACTCCAATAGAAGGGCTCAGAAAGTACATCACGCTGCCTGCGGCACGCACGGGCCCACTCTCCAGTTCACGGCGAATACACGTCCGCTGCACTGCTGGCCGATAGCAATGGGGCTGGGGGAGCTCCAAACGCCTGGGGGAGCAGAACAAATGGCAGAGGCCTGGGGACTGATTGTGCCCAAGAGGTTTTGCAGAAACGTCCGAAATGCTTCAATGGGAAATATCAGTTCTTACCTTTTCTGCTCTGTAGGGTATCCTGGTGAAAAGTGGCCCTGGGCCAGGTGACTCCTAAAAGCTGCAGAAACGGTACTGATTGCCACAGGGGTTTAGAACCACTTTTCCTAACTTCCTCCATAAAAAATGACCTAAGTGCAGTCGAGTGTCGTGTTCGCTGCAGAGCAGCATCTTTGAGATGGATGCTTGCTCTTTGTAGGAGAACCAGCACTGCATCCGTCGTCTGTGACACTGGGATGTAAACCAGGCCGAAACAGGATTGAAAATCATCTTTTTCATCAGGTAATAGGGAAGCCTATAGGGAAAAATCTTTCCCTGTCGCAGTCCGCTGCTGGAACCTCTCACTGCACAGCTCTGCTCCCTGCCGTGCATCTTCCTTTTGTGCCTGTTCCTCTTCTGTGTCTCAGCGTGATGCTGCCTCAGTGGTGGTCCCCAGTGAGCTGCTCCCAGAGGAGGTCCTGCCTGCACATGGTGGCCTTTCTCCTCTCCTCATGGGAAGAGGTGCAGCTCCCAGTTTCTTTTAGCTGGGAAGAAGCCAAGAGGACTCACATCTTTACTGCCATCCTCCTGGTATGTTTTAGCAAGCCTGTAAGGACTTAGGGGCCAGGATGGGCCATGAGAAGGGAGATACTGCCATTGACAGAGCAAGGGACTGTGACGCCTTTTCTGTGGTCAAACCCAGACTGGAGGTGGCTTTTGATTTTGGGTGACCCCCTGTTCTGTGCTGAGGAACTTCTGCAATGAAAGTTGATGGAGCATGTAGTGTTGGTTGTCCTGGACTGAACGTAGGGGCTGCAGGGGAGGCTGGGATGGGATATCTATTGCGGATTCATTGCATCTCTGCCATCCCAGACCCATCACAGCCATGCAAGGCAGTGAGCTGGTGTGGCTGGGACCCATCTGCCTGTGCTGTGCTAGCTGTTCTCATGGTACAGGACCAAAGCATGGAGTAGAACTCAGGCTGTGGAGAGGAAATAAGGGGTGGAAGAGCTGCTCCCCTACAGAGTTATCTGTGCTATGAGTACCATTAATTTCCTGCCAGGAGGGAATTTGTAAGTGCAAACATAAGAGGTCTCCGGGGTCTCCAAATGTCTTGCAAAAGCAGAATTGAAATGGCCTTGACATCTTCTCAGCTCAGCTTCAGAGGATTTTCCCCTTTAGACAATTTCTGTGTCAGCTTCTCAGCTGCACTTGCATATCGGGTACATATGGACGGGAGCGAAAGCCAGTGACTGGCGCCTCGCAGGGCCTGCAGCAGCTTTTAACAGTCGCCCGCACTTACTATCAAAATGCAGCTTTGCCCGGTGAAAATGCTCCTTTGTTGCTTCAAAAATGCACCCCAAAGACAGGGCCCTTGCTGCTCAGCAGGCAAGCATGCCACAGGGCAGCTGGTTCCTGAATGGCAGGAGCAGGGGCTGAGAGCACAAGGCTATCGCAGAGACGCTCAGCCCTGCTGACCCAGGCGCTGGGTAGATGGGCTGAGGTTGTTCTGGGAAAGAGCAGCAAGGATGTGCTTTGTGCCCCCGCTCAGGCTGCCTGGTGTAAGCACTCAGGGGGTGGGACTGTGCTGAATCCACCACATTTTGCTCCTCACCGTGCCTCCCCAGCTGGGCAGCTTTCTTCCGTCTTGCATGCACATCAGTGCAGACAGCTGTCCAGCTCCAACAGGCTGCTTTCACCTAGGACCTGATCCCCTCCTCTTCACGTTCCTGCAGTCCTGACTTCCTTCTCGTGCTCCCCAGCCCACCTACATCAAAAAGCATTTGTACCTGTTCCCTTGCATCCCCCCACCATGCCCCTGTTGGGGGGCCAGCTGGGCCTTCTGCTGCCCTGTACTTTTCCCAACACTGCTTAGAGAGGTCAGTCCAAGGAGGGCCTCCTCTCTCCATTGGTTCTGGCAGGGGGCAGGAGGAGACGTAGGTCTGAGACCTGGGAAACCTATATGTCACTGATGCCCATGGAGGTTTGTGGTGCTGCTGCCATCCCTGGGAAGTGGCTGGGTGCCCCACAGCTGCCTTCTAGCTGCTCTCCCTGCAGCAGCTGCCTGCAAAGACGTTGTGGGCCTGGGGCAGAGCAGGAGCGATGCTGAGGCTCAGTGTTCAGCAAGGTGGATGGACTGCTCACGGTGGGAATGGGTGATGTGTTGCCCATGCACCAGTGTCCCTCTGTGTCTTCCTCCCCTCTTCCAGAACACCTGGTAGTCAGCAAGCAGCAGGACGGCCATTCATTTCTGACAGAGGCTAATGGCACTTGAGAGGGATGTCGCATACACACAGATGTACAGAGGACGTTTGCCTTGGAGGTGATTCTGGTATGAACCTGCATCGGGACGGTGCTGTTTACCACACAAACCCAAGCTTCTGTTTCCGAGGACATCAAAAGCAGAGAGTAAGATACAGGCTTGCCACAGGCAGCGGGCTTTCGTAACCTGCTCCACGGGTTTTGTCCAACCCCTCAGTAAGGAAGGCTCATTTTTAAGGTGCTTTCTCGACTGAACTAACCATGCCTGTTCAGGCGAGCTTTGTGCATCTCACCCAGCTGGCAGCATCCTCAGCGATCTGTGGTGCCTGCGCTTCCTCTTGGCATGTGATGAGGTGCTGTGAAACACTCGCTTGTCCGAGCTCTGCCCTTTGGTTCACTGTGTCCGTGATCAGTACCCATTTTGAGGCCTCTTGCATGACACCGCAGAGGCTTCTTCACCAGGGAGGATGAAGAATGGATGGGGAAGGGTGCACTGGGGACTTTTGTTGTTGATTTTATTCTTTCCTTGTCTGTGCTGTCCTTTCGGCCTGTGCAGCTTTGCATTGGCCGCCACCAAAACACAGAGCTGCATTTATGCAGTGGACAGCCTTTGCCACCGACCTCTGCTCACATTGCCTCTCCGAGCCCAAGTCAGACTCGTACCCACCTTTCTCCTGCAGTGATGCGGTGGTGAAGAGCTGAACTTTTTAGCAGTTGTAGGCATCCGAGACAACCTTTTGTGAAGTTACCTGGGGAGTGGAAAGAGAAATTACCGCTCCCCGTTTTACTGGGGAGGCACTAGGTGCAGAGCAGCGCGAGGCGGTGGGACTGGTGAACGCTACGGAAATGGCATCACAATCTGGACATGCTGTGTGTGGTTTAGTTAGTTTTGGCAGCGCTGACGAGCTTCCAGAGTATTTTGCCTACAGTCAGAGTTACCCTTCTGAGTAAAGAAAAGCATCCCCCTGCTTTTCAGAACAGCCGAGGGGAAACTGTGAGAAATCACATACTGTGTCACCCTGGCCATGCTGAAGTCTCTCTGACAACCACAGGCAGAGGTGAAAAATACTGGGTTGGAGTGGAAAGGAATGAGCAGCTGCTCTTGGGGTAGAGGAAAATAACACAGGTGTTAAAGTGGCCTCCCGTGCCAACCCAAACAAAGGGTGGTCTGCTCTTGATTTTCCTTGTAGCTGCAAGGATGTAGTTTCCAACGACAACGAGATTTCTTGCTGTAAAATGTAGTTCAGGAGTCAAGATCATTTATTTAAACTGAAAAATTAACAAGTCCGGGGATTTCTGGACTGGTGTGCAAATGAGGTCGGGTTTAAAGGCGCCAGCACCGAGTGGACCAACGGGACTAATTCGCCGTGGAGTGGGTTCCGGACCTGTAAAAATACTGCTGGTGGTAAGGACAGGCGAATCAGCAGTGCTGCTGCTGGAGTGCCTTGCTACAACTGAACGCTGATTACCCCAGGTATTTGTACTGCTTGGTTTGGGGGTACTCCTCTTTCTTTTCCTTCTGTGGCCTTCTTTGGGGGCAGGAAATGAAGAAGAGAGCAGAAGGATTTAGAGGACGTGACGGGGGTCAGGCTCTGAACGTGCTACAGGAGCAACAAACTGTTTGGGGTCACAGACATTGTTCAGTCACACTCAAAATGTCCAGTACTCCTGTCTCAGCCGCTATCATCCAGCAGATGTTTGGCTGTTTATTACATGTGGAGATAAAGCTGAGCTGGCACAGTGAGGACTGTTGCTGGCTGATGCAGCATGCCCGGGGCACTCTGCCAGCCGGAGATGCTTCAGACCTTGGTCTCCTGTGCTTTCTTCCCTGGGAAGATGCAGGATGCAAACTGAGTAATTTGGAAGTGGTGGGAACGCCCTCCTGCCTGCCTCCTGCTGCCTTCAACGAAAAGAGGAAAACATGTAGGGATTCCTCAGTAAGGTGTGACTGCTGCTGCTGAACCTGCAAGGGCAGCCTGTGCCAGTGCTCCGGGACCCTCCCTGGGAAGAAGGTCCTGCTGAGATTGAGAGGGAACCTCCTCTGTTCCAGCTGGCACCCAGTGCCCCTTGTCCTGTCCCCAGATGCCCTTGAGCAGAGCCTGGCTCCATCCTCCTGACACCCACCCCTCACAGATTGAGAGACAGCAATGAGGTCCCCCCTCAGCCTCCTCTTCTCCCAGCTCCAGAGCCCCAGCTCCCTCAGCCTTTCCTCATCAGGGAGCTGCTCTCCTTCCTTCATTGTCTTTGATCCTGATGTAGCAACTGGTGAAATAAAGACTGGAAGGAGAGATGTTAAGAAAGGAGGCAGAGACAAAGGTGAGGACACCGAGAGAGCTCGTGTCTTTTTCCACTTGGCTGTAGTCCCCCTCTACCACCACAGTGGCGTATTTAAATCTTCTGAGACTGTGTGTCTGTGGTCTAGGACTGGATTGCTCCTGTGTCTGGAACATCAGAGGTCAGCAGGCAGCTGACTGTTTTTCCTAGCCTTTCCAAAGCAGACATCTCTGAGGAGTAGGTCACATGTTAGGTAGGGCACGTCTTCATCTTTTTGAAACAGACGAAGGCGAGTTTTGCAGTGTGCTGCTCCGAGCCCGTCCGTCTTCACTGGAAATGCAGGCAGTCAGGAAACCTTGTCACGGAAGCAGACCTCCCAGTCACCATCCCAGAAGTAACCAGGAAGGCAAAATATCTCTGCCCTTTGTCCAGCAAGATCTGAAGCCTGGAAAAGCATCTTTAAATCACCGTGCTGGGGTGTTTCATACCACTGAAGGAGAAGGCGAGTGTTCAGGGAGATTGGCTATGACAGCAGGTCATGCATTTCCATCAAGACTGCTCGGAGCTGGCGAGGTAACAGCTTCCGAAGAGCCTGCCGAGTAGAAGCTCCTTTCACCGAGCCGTCTATGAAATGCTGGAGCTCTAACTCCTCAAGAGTTAACTTGATTTCGGAATGGTCCTTGGGATTCGACGTAATTTCTCAGACCCCCTTCTTGGAAAATACTGCTGCGGATCCTCCTGGGTGCTGCTTGTGGCTGCAGCATGTCGGGCAGGGGCTGTGATACCCAGGAGGACTGGATTATCAGTCTGCTGAGTGTGTCCTTTCGCAGATCAAGTGCAAAGAGTAATTTTATTTAGCTTGGAGGATGTGGTAAACACCAAGTGGGAAAGGGCTCTGTGGCTGGACTGGCCTTATCTCAGTATCTTTATTTACATTTTTCAAAGAACGCTGACGCACTCGAGCTACCGAAAGAGCTGCTTTCCATCAGCCCGGGAACAGAACCTGGGCTTTAACCGTGCTGTGTGAGAGCCATGGCCAATGTTATGTAAAACTGTGCAAACACGGTTTGTGCTCCAGTTCCAGGTCATGTCCTGGGCAGAAAGAGAGGCACTTTGTGTGGAGCAGCCATGGAACCGTTTGCTGTTGTAAAAGAAGAGGAACTGCCAGATCAAACTGGTGGTGACACCCCGAGAGCCAGGCGCTTCAAAGCAGAGCGCAAGACATCCCGGTGTGGGTAGTGATGACATAGTCTGACCATGGGGGAAATGTCTGCATAAACGACTGGAGCTCTGGAAGGCTGCGTGTTTGTATTGCCCCTGGAAAGGTTTTAGTCGGATTTCCCACAGACACAGGGCTTATGCAACCAGTGTGCTGCCTAGCTGTGCAATTCTCTCCCTCCATGTCTGCTCTCTTGCCTCCTGACACTCCAATCTGCTATGGAGAGCGGAGGAGAGGAGGTCTCACAAACAGTTTAAGTTTCTAAAGGTTTAATGGATGTAAGCTGCTCCCCAGTGAGGAGGAACCAGTAATTGTGCCAGCTTAGGGTGAGCTTACAGCTCATCAGAAACCAGAGAAACCACATGGGAAGGCATCTTGTGAGTGCTCCAACTGTGGGAAAAGCTTCAGCTGTGGCTCTCTATCAATGCAAGATGCAAATCCGAGGGAGCCGCTAGGCACCGATGGTGTTCTCTCTTTTTCCTGTTGATGATAACTTGGGATAGCCTCAGGATCTAATGTAAATGCTTAATTCTTTGTAAGCAGGCATGTTCTTAGCTTTAACAACATCCAGGAGCGATGAGTGCTGGCTGCATAATGTGCAGATAAGACATTTCCTTTCGGTACCAGAAATCTACAGATCCCATTGTAGCTCTTCCCATAAGGCAGCTGGGCTTAATTATTGCACGATGCTCTTTATGGGCCAGCGGCTAATTTGCAAATTAGTTAGAACTCAGTCTCAGGCGCTCTCGCATCTCTTGGGAAGACCACAATTAATCGTTTCAAGGTGTTGAAACCTTGCCTTTTTGCCGCCCTGGGCCGTTTGACCCTTCTCTGGAGACCAAACCACTTCAGAAGACTTAGGTTATCCCCTTTTCTCTCTGACCAGGACAGAGCCACACTGTGGCACCCTTGGCACCTGCCTTTTTCACTCTGAACTGCTGCAGAGTACTCAGGACGGAGATACTGAGCATCTTCAAAGCTTGGCCACCTTCTCAAGGGCCTGGGCCACCGTGAGCTGCCACATGCCAGTCCAGTCCCATTTCACTGTCACATACCACATCTTGTACCATCCTTCACAGCAGGATGAACTAAATGGAACCTCCTAGCAGAAGACCCAAGGTCCTTGCCGTGGTGCCTGGATGGTGTTTAGGTATCGAACAAAAGTTGTGTCAGGCAGCTCTTAGGTGTTAAGGGGGATTCCCCAAGGAGAAAGAGATCTGCTCATGTGTTTCCCACAGAGTTCAGCAGCTGGTGTAGCGGTGCTAGCGGGGAAATGCGGTCATAGATGCTTTGGCACTTTCTCAAGGTAGTCTCAGTTCAATAGCAAATTCACTCTTCTCTCTTTTCATGGAGATTTGTGCAAGGAGTTCCTAGGAGTCGTGTGGGGAAGGCACTTCCATAGAATCATTTAGGTTGGAAACGACCTTCAAGATCATCGAGTCCAACCATTAACCTAACTCTGCTAAGCCCAGCACTAAATCCTGTTCCTAGGCTCCGTAGCGACACAGTTTTTAAGCAGATCCAGGGACGGTGACTCAACCACCTCCTGGGCAGCCTGTTCCCATAACCCTGTTGTAGATGACCTTTGAGTGAAAAGGTTTTTCAGATGTCTAACCTAAACTTCCGCTGGCACGGCTTGGGCCATTTCCTCTAGTCCTGAACACACCCACCCGTGCGCTGCTTGTTCCTGAGAGAAAATAAGTGAAATAAAACCCATGTATAGTTTATCTGGGCGCTCAAATGATTTATAAGATGAATCAACCTGTCAGCAACAGTGAGGGCTGTCGTGCCTCAGATGGCAGATTGCACAATTTCTTGGCTACCAGCCTCAGAGGTGCAGGAGTGCTGGACGCTGCTTAGGCAAGAAACGGATGGAGCGAGTTCAAAAATTCGCAGTGTACACGATCCTTCCCACCGGGAGCTGGCTGTGTGCTCATTCAGTCTCCTCGGACATGTGGCTTTTATTCATATGGAAGAAGATGCACAGGCAGGACACGGAGGCCTGGCAGCCTGAGAGAAAAGGAGCAGAAAGACTCCGTAGGTCTGAAGAGGTAGCCTTCGGTAACTGCAGGATGGATGGCTGCCCTTAGTGGTTTCGTTGTGGAAGGAGACTGGAGAATTCTGCTTGTTTCTCGGTGACGTCGCTGAGGGCAGCGTGTTTTGGACTGGCCACCAATTCTGGGGCAACCCTCTGTTCCTCCAGGCACCCGCACCAGCGAGTTATGTTCTATCCCCCTTCTTTGGATCTTAGGCATCTCTGTCGGTGCGTATGGTATAGTCTTTGCTCTCATGTCTGCCGCACATCCTTCACCCTTGTTTCCACACTCCCACTTGATCTGCTAGAAGCACTGTTTTCTGGCACCAGAGGGGCGTTAGCAAGGCTCAGAAGATCCGTCACGTACAAACGGGCTGGGTTTGCTTTACCAGCTGCAGAATGTGATGTGAAACAAGGCATCCATCAGCGCGCACGTCACAGTGAAGCTCTTTATGCAGCAGGTGAAAAGTCAGTACTCAAACCCGTGGTGAGAATTGCTCATGGAAAACCCCTGGAAGCTGTTCTTAGCAGCAGGACATTAGTCACCCTTGGAAGGCTGCTAGCCACTAGATGCTTCTGGCTCGCGCAGTGCTGTGCCCTGCTGTGTGCAAGGATTGCTTTGGATGCAGCACAGCGCTAACAGCCCTCCCTGCTTTGCCTCAGGTGCTGCGTTTAAGCTCACAGTTCCTGGTTATTTCAGGAAAGCATGAGCTCACGCTCCAGACAGCTTTCTTTCCAGACAGAAGTCGTGCGCTGTGGAAGGCTTATGCTGTGGTGGGATTTCTGATGAGCTGGTTTGGGGGTGTGGAGTGTTGGGCATACAATTCAAATGAGACCAAGAGCTGAGAAGGGAATCTGTTCTGTGTTAGGTGGAGATCAGGCAAAGAGGAGACAGAGGAGCGGTGGGGTCACGGAGTGAGGTCCAAGGAGTGGGATTTTTTAGAGCACCAGAAGCAGTGGATGAAGCCATGCTCACTGAGGCTAAGGCAACTCCCAGGAATGGAAAGGAGAAAACACAGGTGATGAAGGACAAAGGCAGTTTGATGGACTGTAAAACTGGCTTGCTCACACAGACACTGCCCTGGGGCAAGGACTCTTCTTGGGCAGAAGAAAGGCAGCTGCTGAAAGGATGGTCACCCGTCCCCTCCAATCTCCAGTTCCCAGAACCCAGCATCTCCAGAACCACTGGGCTGGCCAGGAAGGTGACCCTCCCTGGGCACCCCAGAGAGAGAGACAGATTTGGCTGGCTGGTGGAGGAGAGGAAGGAAAGCCCCAGCTGGGATGGTCCCGTGCTGGCTGGGCAAGCGTGAGGATGCGCTTTGGCACGAACTAGTGGAGGCTCAGCCAGATCCTTTCTCTTAGACCAGTCAGCCCTTTCCTTCCTCTGCAGCTGAGACAGGGATCTGCAGAGAATAATAAAGCTGCTAATACGCAGTGTCACTGCTTTATAAGGACATGTCTTGAAATAACACTTAGGGCTTTTAACGATCTCTTTATCATATGAGAGTGTAAGAGAGCGAGACCTTGAACTGAATAGGCTGAGCTGGGAAGACTTCGGATGGAGAGTGCACTCCAAGGCAGCTCAGAGGGCAGCCAGAAGGATTTGGAAATCGAGCTCTAGATGCGACCAAAATGAGCAAGTGTGACAGGGTTAGTGGTGGCAGGGCATTTAATTTAGAGTTTGTTCAAACACTGCTGCTTTGCTGGGAGAATTTTCTGGGTCAGGGTGCTTCCATTCAAAATAACTAGAAACTAAAACATGAAAAGTAAACCAGAAAAACACCCCAGGCTCAGCGAGAGTCGTCTTTGATACGAGGCTGTTGGGGAGGAAATGTAGCTGTTTCAGCTGCTAAACTGTTCCATCAGTTTCACCCTTAAGATTCTCCTGAGTTGCTCGCAGGGTTCAATGGAATCTTAAATCCTGCAAGGGGCTCCTTCTGGGACATGGAAGCCCCCGTGTGTCCTCAAGCCAAGGAGGTCACTTAAGAGCAGCTGTGTTTGGACCAGGCGTGGGGCTGAAAGCACTTGGGAAGGCACAGTGCTGCTGAGAAAATCTCCCCTCTGTTTCTGTCCTGTGGCTTCTGCAATGATGGTTCAAAGAGCCTCATAGCCCTCGAAGCAGTGGATTTCTAAAAACATTGCCCTTATGGTAAAAGTGGAGTGCTGCCTCCTTTGTTACCCGTTAACAGTGCCCTCCTTTAAGCCCAGTAACGCGAGAAACTTAAACCTCGGTGTGGAAGTCCTCGCACGGTCGCCAACCAACCACAGTTGGGCCGCTTTCCTCTGATGTGCAGGGCGCAGAGCGGCTGCGCACCAGGGGTTAGCACCAGATCTCAGCCAGACAGCTTCTGTCAGGGGCAATGCCTGCTGCTGTGTTTGGGGTCACCTCTGCTCATGAGGCAGAGCTGTAGAGAGTATTTTACACAGGGAGAGGTCTCTTAAATGTGAGGGGAAGGGGTGGGAGAGCTTCAGGGGAGTTAGCAATAACAGAGAGCGTGACACCCGGTGTCCGGAGAGAACGACTGATAACGTGGATCGAGCTTTGATCGCTCCTTTAATGTGGCTTTGGAATCAGCCTGTGGACTGCGTGCACATACACGTGAATTCTGCAGGCCTGGTCACGGGTCCAGAGAAAGCTCTGCTTCCATCCCGTCCTTAGTTCCACACATTGCCCTAAGTAGCTTAGGAAGAGAAGATGTGTCTGTGCTCCCCAGACCGGCCAGGAACCTGCTGTACCCTGGCTGTGCGGGCAGCCCAGTCCCCAGGGCACCAGGGCACCTCTGTCTTCACAAGGGGCTGATGAGTGCGTGCGGACAGTGGCAGAGCGCGGGCGGTTTGGTGGAAGCTGCATTTAGATGGCTTCTTGAGAAGCCTCCCAGCTTTGCATTTCCTATGGTTTCTGCGGGCAGTTTCTTACTGCAAAGCAAAGAAAAAAGCACAAACGAGTGGGAAGTGCAGAGTGATTTCTGGAGAGAAGTGCAGTGGAAAAGATAGGGAGGCTGCATTTAGGCAGCCCTAGAAAATGTAAAGAGGGAGCCAGCTCCTCCTTTCCTACTGCCAAGACACTGTGCTTTTAGAAATAGGGAGGGTCTCTGCCACTTCTCCAAGCCAGGAGGCGGTGGGGGTTGTTGTCTCAGCTGATGCTCTCTGTGTGTGCCTGTGTGCAAGGACAGTCTCACTGTAAACACTGTGCAGCTTAACCCATGGCTACTCCCAGGGAATGTGAATCCTTGGGATGACTCCTTCGGACACGGGACCTTGCTGCCAAGATCCTCTGAGCTTCTGGGGGCTGGCACATTTCCACAGTCTCCATTTGGAAGCAGATAAAACGAGGGTGGTCTCAGATTTTGTATTCATGGGTAGGAGATCAGTTTTGACCCCAGATGATCTTCCAGACCCTCAGTACAGCTGGAAGCAGGTGTGCTCATGCTGGTGTTCCGGGATGGCAGGGCTTGAGTCTGCTATTAGGCACTGCTTTGTGTGACAGCCCTGGGAATCTGCTGCATTATGTGTTTGGGTATGATGAGGCGTACACTCTCGAGGACCGGACAAAGGCAGCTGGCCACCTGGGTTGGGGGCCAAATCTCAGCCACCAGTCCTCATCTGAGCCATGCTGGTGGAGCTAAAATGTGGTCATGGACCAGTTGCCTCATTGGGACAGAAAGGACCATGAAATGAGCTGCTGGAGGCAGACTACCCTTTCCACATACGTTGTGCTTCTCCTGGGGCTGCAGAAAGAAGTCAAAAGCTTTCCAAAATGGGACAAAAAGTTAAAAAAAGAAACCGTCTTCCTCACTGGAGAAAAGGAGCCAAACTAAGAGAACAAACTCAAACGGCTCTTTCTTGCCAGTGGCACCAGGATGAAGAGAGCATCCTTACACTTATCCATCTGGTTTCTACCACAGGATCCAGCAGAGCTGACATGTTTCCACTGGGAAGGATAGATTCCATTAAAGCAGCATTTTTCTCATGGAAAATATCTTCTCTTGGAAAGTTTCTGGCTAACTTTCTTTCTGACCGTGAAAGGCTCTGACAGCAATTCCACAGTTACTTCATCCATTAAAAGCACATGGGTTCTGGAAGGGTGTGGGGGTCTAAATGCACAGCCCCTAGCTCTCTGTGGTGGTGCTGGGCATGGGCTGCCCTGTCTGCACCCCGTTGTGGCGAAAAGCCTCGGGGGCTTGCAAGCAGCGTGGCACTTGGCTCAGCATTGATGTCTGCTCTGCACATGCAGGGCTCAGTCCCTGTGGGTGAGCCCTCTGTATTATGACTTTCAGCCATATTCTAATCCGATTGATGGAGTGGCCAGAGATGCTGATGGGATTAGAGCTCAGCAGGATGACAAAGCACTCAGGATTTGCCCTAGCACCAATCCCTGCAGCACCCAAAAGGGGAAGGGCTGATCCTGATGTACAAGCCGTAAGTACCCTGCTCTGATGTGGAGAGTTTCCTCCCAGACAGGAGTCCAGCCTGAGCACAGCTCACAGCCTGCAGCTGGAGCCTTGTCTGATAGTTTTTGAGTGTGCCCAGAGCCTTGTGCGTGGTCTTGGGAATTGGGATGTCACTGTGGGGGACACAGAGGCACCACAAGGCCAGTGGGCGTTTGGCTCTGCTTCCCATGAGGCGACCTGCAGGGTGGCAGCATTGCGAGCACTTAGCTTCTCTCCACCGGTCCAATGGCAAGCAAAAGAATTGCTCTTCAGCTTGGCTGGCTCGGGGGGGATCAGGGGCTGGGGTCTGTAGCATTAGTCAGTTGGTGCTTGCCAGGAGCAGAGGAGCAAGGTGGGTTCACACCAGCCTCTCCGTTTCCTTCACTCCCTTAAACAGACTCCTGTTGTCTTCTTCCCCACGTGAGAATGAGATGCAGGCGATGCATTTCTGCACCCCCCGAGTGTGTTGTTCCAGCCTGAAATGCCAATGCTGCTGGTAGAGTGAATTGCAAGAACAACGCAGCAGTTACCCAAGTGGCTGTTGCAAGGAAGAGGAGCACTCCCTCTTGGGCCAGCCTCGGACTTTAAGCCCTTAAAGAGCAGCCTGGCACGCTGTGACCTGCCTGGTAATGTTTCTAATCCCCTTCTTTATAAAGATGTGCTCCTGAGAGAGAGCACAGGGGTGTGGGGGAGGACGGAGAGTGCAGCAGGGAGGATCTCGCAGCCTCAGGCTGTGCCTGTGGGAAGGGGATGAAGGTGCTCACAGGCTGTGTGGATTAAGCCCAGGGAATGTCAGTTCAAAATTAGGAGCTGCAGCCTGACATACAGATCTCAGAAAGGGAGAGGATTCATCTGGCCCCGGGAGGAAGTGAAGGAGTGTCCAGTCTTGGTAGCTGCAGACATTGTCTTAAGATGCCTGGGGATTCCTCATCCTCCTTGGATGAGGACTTGGCTTTGACTGGCTCCAAGCCCTGCATGCAACCCCTGCAAGATGCAGCTGGCGGAGCAAAACCAAAACACGGTCCTCCAGGGGTGGAGACAAGGGCTAGGTGCTCCTGGTCCTGCCTGCCATTGTCTAAGCCCACCAAGTGCCTGGGCTTTGTTTGGCATGACTGTGCCTGACATCAAACCCTCCTCCAGAACAGGGGCAGAGACTGAAGAGAAAAATAAGATTGAGAGGCATTAATGTAAAATAACAAGACTGCTAATGCACGCCTCAAAAAAGGAGAGTTAAAAGTAAGATGTAAAGCAAAAGAGGGGCAAGAAGAATTAGCATTCCCTCCTTGTGCCCCCCCAACTTGTTATTCCTGCTGTTCTTGGTGCAGAGACTGGTGTTCTGCCGGGCAGTGGCTGGTGTCCTGTGTCCTGTGCTCCTCCACGGCTCTGCCAGTCACAGCAGTGCTCACGCTAATGACGGTTCTTACTCGTCTACAGTGTCTGACCTTTATGTCTGTGCTTTGCTCCGTGAGTTCTCTTCACACATGCTGGTGCTAAGCCTGCCTTTAGAAAGCCGTTCCCCTCGTAACCTGAGGCGCGTGCTGGCTGCGTGCTTGCGAAGGCAGAGGCAGCTGAATGGGCTGCTGCTCAAATGTTGTAAAATCCATCCCTCTTTGACCCAGTTTTAATTGCGTTAACGATCTGAAGCTGGTCGGTATGGAAGAAGCACAAATGTCAGTGTGATGAGGGCGGTAGTGACCCTTTCAAACCCGCGGTGGTGTCGTGTGGGTAGACGCATGGACTCAGACCCACAGAATAAGCACATTTGGCTTTCTTTTGAGTGGTATTTCTGGATTGACGCTCTGCTAGGTTTCGCAGTCGCAGAGCCTGGGCTATCACAGGGCAGCTGAGGGCTCCCGAGTGTCTTCTGGTGCCCAGGAAATTAGCTTTTTTCTTCTGTCCCGATAGCGCAGGGGTTAACAGCTTAGGGGATGGAAACAGGTCTGAGAGTCTTCTCAGATAATGCTCGGGAAGACAGGTTTAAGCTAAATAAGAAAGCAGATTTAATCGGCCTTCTTGGAAACAACCTGACCAGAGGCCTGTGATCCGTTTCTAAATTTGGCCCGAGCAGTCCCCATGTACAGGAAGCGATGGGGACGGTGGCAGTAATCCCTGGCCAATTTGGACACGCACGTCAGGGCCTGAGCGCCTTTGTTTCTTGTAGGGCCGCTGTGCGCTGGGTGTTGTAAACATGACTCACGACAGGTTTAATTAAGACAACAAACATGGGAAACGTAGCAGAAGGTCACGCATCTTTCTCCCCAGTTTTGGCAACTGACGATGTTTCTGAGAGCTTCGAGTGTGCTGCAGCAGCACGGACATGCCTGCAGGTTTTATGCTGATTTCCTTCTTCCCCAAATGATTGTTATCTCATTTTGGATGGTGCTAAAGCAGAGCCCCCCCTCCTTGGCTTAATCATGAGCACATTAGCTTGTGGCAAGCCAAAAGCAGCTGATGAAAACAAAAGACGTTGCGAACACATGACAGCACTCCCACCGCCGGTTTGGTCCTGCCCCAACAGTGACCAGTTTACTCCGGGGTGACTCAGTGGGAGTGTGTCAGACAGTGCAATACCCACCTGTCTGAGCAGAGCCCGCCTGTTCCAATGAGCATGTTCCCTGAAGGAACAATTCGCTCCAGACTCATTGCCCGAGCTCTGTCTCTCTGCAGATGTGTGGAGCCCCAGGTCTTCATTCAGACAAGGTTCTTCCTAAACCGTCTCACTGGTGAACAGAACAGTCCCTATAGGCACTGTGTTCATGAGAGGCTGGTGGTGATGCCACCTTTGCAGAGCAGGCAGCAAGTTCAGGTGGCAGCACTGACAATGTTTTGCTGGAGGGAGACACCTCTGGGACCTTCCCACATGTTTGGAACTCTCGGTGATGCAGTCACGGCATCGTGCTGAGTGCCTTACAACCACAGTACTGTTGGCATGGCCTCCACTGACTTTAACCTGATAGCTCAGCATCCCGTGATGTTAGTCAGCTGGGCTCCTCCTGTGGCCAGCTGAGAGAAAGAAGTGTGTAGATACCCAAAAGGAGCTGACCCAATGTCTGCACTAAACGAGACAACTCCTTAGGTGCCTGTTTGTCAGCAGTGGTGCCAGACAAGAGTGCCCTGGTGGTTGGCCGAGACTGATGGCCTCGCTTAGGTTTGGTTGAATTCAAGTTAGAGGGATCCCTCCTCAGAGGCAGGAGTGCCTGTTGCGGCGCTCGCTCCTTCCATACAGCCTTGTGGAAGCACGCTTCTTCAAGACTTAGACAAGTTCATGCAAAACGTTGGGCACGTCTCTTCTCCAGTAAAACCCTCCTGAGTGTTTTGAAGGGCAGCTTCATGCTGGGGTGGCGGCTAAACGCCGCAAGTGAAGTCGATTAGCTGGGAAGGAGCTTTCCAAATACAAGATTTGTAGCTTAACGCAGCCTCTTGGTTTCCCCTGTAACTTGTGCTCCTGAATCCCTCGGGAGCACTTGAAAACTCCCCATCCAAGTTAAACAGAGGTATTAATGTATGAAACCAGGGAAGGGAGATTTGGAGTCTGAGGAGACTTTAAGCCACAGGACTTGCAGAGTCTATCCCAGGGCTCAGAAGTATTTAAAAATCATCTAGATGAAGACGAGCAAAGTCACAAATAATCCCAGTCTGCCTCTGGAAAATCTGCCCCTTGGTTTCTACCTTCCCTGTTCCTTGCAATTCGAAGCAGCAAAACCGTCGAGTAGTTACCACTTCAGATGATCTCTTGGCCTCTGTGATTTAAACGTCCCACTCACGTAAAGCAAACGCGTGTGCCTGAGCAGGCGTTTTCCATGGTTTGCTGTCTGAAATCAGTGGTTTGGGCCGTTCTGGTTACTGATCTGGCTGGGCTCATCAAGGGATTCTCCGTTACATCCCAGCGCGGGTTTTGTTTAAGCACCCTGCTAATAATTATGAAACTGGAATCATAGAACCACAGTGGTTGGGAGGGACCTCCAGAGAGCATCTGGTGCAACCCCCCTGCCAAAGCAGGATCCCCTAGGACAGGCTACACAGTAAGGCATCCAGAGAGGTTTTGAAAGTCTCCGGAGAGGGAGACTCCACAGCCTCTCTGGGCTGCCTGTTCCAGTGCTCCATCACCCTCTCAGCAAAGAAGTCTCTCCCCATGTGGAGGTGGAACTTGCTGTGTTCTAGCTTACACACATTATTCCTTCTCCTGTTACTGGGCGCCAGCCAAGAGGCCAGCTCCTTCCTCTTGACAGCTAGATTAGACATTAGGTCCTAGATCAGTTGGCTTGTCTTGTGCGGGTGTTTTGTCACGCAAGCCCCGCGCTGACGTTAAATGGGTTCACAGACCACTGCTGTGATCACAAAGGTGTGGATTTCTGGGGAAACTAATCATGGGCAGTTTTACCTCCAGGTTCCTTCAAAGCCTCTCTGCTCTGCTTTTCAGGGAAGGGTCTGGAAAGCCTCCGTGCTTACAGGGACAGACACAGAGAAATGAGCCCCACACCGATGTGCAACCCCCTCACAAAGGTACTCACTACATGTCAGAACGCAGGCACGGGGAGAGGCCTTTCCTGCAGGAGAGGCACAGGCGTTCCTCCCAGCGCTGAGGACAGGTGAACACCGCAGTGCAGGGCAAGTATCACTCGTGACTATCAGACTTGAGAAACATCCTATCCAGAGCATCCCCTTCAGGGACCACACCGGCTCCCGAACTGCGTGTTCTCTGGAGTGCTGAACCGGCGACCCCAGCCAGAAGGACACGACTTGAGAAAGCTGTGTTTGCAAGGGGCATACGGGGGCAATGTGGCAACCACGAGCACTGGTTCAAATGTCGAGGCAAGAACACACAGGTCTACTCTCTCTCCTTCATTTCTGTTTTTATCGTGACTGAGGGATGTTTTTTTTCAAGGGCAGAGAACTTTTAAGGACAAGAAGGAGTTGCGGGTGATCGCAATCAACAGGTCTGACATCACGAGAGTGACACCAGCAGCTCTGGTCAGCTTGTTTGCTCTCCTGGCATTTGATGAATATGGAATGGTAATAACCGACGACAAAGTGACCCGGGCCCCTCAGTCGGCTCAGTCAGAGCACCCCTTTAGATAAGGAACCTTCACCTGTGTAAGAGCTCAGCATGGACTGTGAAATCTGGCCATGAAATCCTCCGCTAAGCCAGTAAGAAACCAAAATCCTTCAGACAGACAAGTAAAATAGGATTGCTAACCTCTGCAGTTATTCATAACCTGCTAATGAGCTCCGGCATCTGTGGCAGAATCGTTAAAGCACTATTGATCTCCTGCGAAACTGGGCGCGCAGTAGGGATTTGCAGGAACAGCGAGGACATCGAATCCTCCTCCCTGGCTGTTCCCAGTGGGCCGGTCAGTTGGGGAATGCTGGACATGCAGACAGCCTTTCCATTTCTCCTCTTCGTCTATCAAGCGGTCGTTTGATGGTCCCTCTGCGGTGCCGGTGTCACTCTGGTTCCATTTTCACTGATGACGTTACTGAACCTTGCTGCGTGTTGTACAATGAAGGTTTAAAGAAGGGAGCAGGCTTTTGCTCCCGAGTGCAATGAAAGCCACTTCTCTTCGGGTGGTTTAAAAATAGCCGGTGCTGTGAAACACATTTGTGTTTCTGTGCATATTTTCCCTGCTCTTTCAAACCTCGCTGCCTTTTCCACCGAGAATGCTCCAGCCTGCTTCTGTGGACAGAGCTGTTCTCTAAGAAGAACAGCCTTGATCACAACAGTGCCACCTTACCCAAGCCCACTGATGGCACTGTCAGCCACAGCACAGAGCAAGCCACAGATCCAGCATTTCTACCTGACCCATCAGGGTCAGAGCCTCCCAGGTTGACTGCTCTGGGCTGGTTTTGCACACATCTCAGAAGGGGAATAATGTTATCCTCAGGGGAAACGGCTGCTGGCACCATCGCGATCAGGAGCAGGGAGCTGGGGGGTCAGCGAGCTCCTGTCACATGCCCAACCTCTTTGGCTGCTTTGGAAAACCTTCTCATATTTGGCCAAATGATAAATTCTTTGGATAAAAGTCCTTCTCGACGTGATCCATGGAGACTTCTGACTCCAGGTCAGGGGCTGAGCAGTAAAGGTGAAGTGTGAGACCTCGCGTTGGAGAAGAAAACAGGTTACTGAATAGCTGCTGGTTAATTGAGTGCTAGGAACAGAGTGAGGGGTACAACGGCACAAGAGAAGGCTCACAGTTCTTATGAGTAAAGGCTGTTTCAGGATGCGTATGTACAGCGGGAGGCGGGGGAGCGAAGCAATATTACACAAGCAACCTTAATTTACACATGCCTCACTCGTGGAGTGCTCAGCTTGGTAATTGTACTGCTGTTCCGTGGGAACAAGGGGGTTCTCTTCTGCTGTTTAGAGTGGTTTGCTGCCTTTCAGTTCCCTGTACTTCTCCTGCTTTATAAGATGTGGAATATTTGTGTCTGCCTTGTGCTGCGATGATGTGATCGCAGAGCTCTTTTCATCCTGTGGAAGAAATGAAAGGTTGCACTCACTGCGAGCAGTTGCTAAGAAAGAAAGCCTATTTTAAGCTGTTGCACAGAAGCACATGCTGGCTTGATTGGTTATTGATTCCTGTTTCATTATGGAGAAAGCACATTTTTAGCCACAAAAATAGGCAGCCATGTGTTGAGCTGCAAGTGTGAAAATGGCATCAACTGGGAGGCTCTGCTGTGGCTTGTGCTGAGCCTGGGCGCCTGAAAACTGAGGACCCACATCTCCCACTCTAGCGAATGGCATCAGTCTCTGGAGAAAAGCTGCCTTGGCTCCTTCAGCTGTATTGAGCTTTGGATTAGATTCACTGAGGAGCTGGTTGTGACTTGGATCTCGCAGGCTGTCCCTAGACTGGTAAATTAAACAAAGCCTCAGTCTTCTTTGGACTTTGGAGGACGACTGTCTATTCTTCAAAACTCTTGGACTGGTCCAGAGGGTGGAGGAGACTGCATGAATTATTGCCCCCAGACACTGCCTAGGTATGGGAGGGCTGAAGAGGAGGCTAGAGGATCTTCTATGCAGGATGGCCTCAGTGTCAGCAGCATGGCCCAGGCATGCCCAGGGTGCCAGGAGCCCATAGGTGTGCACAAATCCGTGCATAAATGAGTGTGCATACATGAACTTCAGCAGCGTTACTTGCTGGAGAGACACAGCTAGGCAATGCCTTGCAAAACCGTTTGCATTTCAGTACTATACACGGAGGAGCAACCGCGTGCACCTCTCCTCAGCGCGCACAGAAAGGAGAGATGTGGGCGCCGCAGTTTCACGTCTGCTTTTCCCCGAGCTGAGCCAAAACGGAGCCTTTGTTGCAATTCACCACTACCCGGGGGCCCGAAGACTATGGGCAACAGGCAAGGATGCCTGCAGACACTGGGCTTGCGGGTACCCCTTCTGCAGAGCTGTGCCAGTCGAGTCCTTGGTTGCGAATAAATAACAACAAAGGACGTCCCTGAAGCAGTGTTTGTAGGAACAGAGCCCGGGGTCAGGCACATCTTAAAAGGACATTTTTTCCCCTGAAGAAAGCCAGAGTCTGTGAAAATGAACAAGGGAAAGGCTTGGAAACTGTTAGCTATTTCCTGAAGGCTTTTCCCATTCCTTCTCATGCAAGTCGACTCCTGCTTTGCCCGAGAGTGGGCATCTCCTTTCTCAGAAGTGTTGGAGATACCTTATTTTCCCTTCCTGTGAGGGTTCCAGACCCTGCAAACACTCTTCATTTCTGGGCCTGGAAGGACTGAACCGCAGTCCCTTGTGTGGGCAGCCAAAGCCGTTTGCTTGGGTTTGTTTTCAGAGGAGGCTTGAGGCAGACATCCCACAGTGAAAGGAGAGGAAGGAGTCCTCTCAATGCCTGGCTGCTCTAGGCTGTTATTGAGACAGTTGTTTCTGAAACTCCTCCTCACTTGTGCTGCTAATTGTACTTTAGGGACCACCCTCGATGTGTGGGCACCTGCACGTGTTAATGCATCCATCCGTCTGCCCAGAGCAGCTGGTACCTCGAGCAGTCCTGCTGGTGTGGGCTGACCCACATGGGAACCTCCTTTCCGTTTTCCGTTGAAGTAAGAAGTGCAGAGCCCGCTGTACGCTGACCTGTGGGTCCGTCCAGGTTCTGATCACCCTTTGTTACCAGCAGGATTCTGGCCAAGTCTGTGAGGAGAGCTGTCTGGCCTGCAGAGCCAGGCTGTCCTTCTGCTGCTGGTGGGACCAAAGGCAGGGTGTAGCTGGAAACCTGCCGTACACAGGACAGCGATGTGGTCAAACCGCACACCTGGCTCTGTACTCCCCCGTCCTGATCCTCATTCTGGTTTCCCTGAATGTTTGATCAGCTGATCAATCTTCCTCTTTGCTCCAATTAATATTTAATCGTGTGTATAAAGGCAGGCACTTCCAGCAAGAGGTCTGGAGTCGTTCTCGCCCGGCGCTCCGCGTGGCTCTGCAATGACTGACTTACAGTTCAGAGCAGTGCCAGGCCTCTGCGCTGACTCACAACCAAGTGTTGGCTTGGGCTTCCCCTGCAGCCCTGTTGTAGGATCCCAATTAAAAAAGAGCTCTT
Source organism: Upupa epops (assembly GCA_013397515.1). Lineage (NCBI taxonomy): Eukaryota > Metazoa > Chordata > Aves > Bucerotiformes > Upupidae > Upupa > Upupa epops. The sequence goes on from VZRI01010343.1 coordinate 230,968, forward strand.
TCCTTGGTCTTGCCTTGAGGTTTCAACCCCCCCAGGTGGGGTTTGGCTGCTTCTGATGGCTGTGTCTACCCTCTGACACGGGATCTGCACCTGGGCTCTCAGGCACTGGGCTGGGCTGGGCTGTTTGCTTAGGGCTACTTCCCTGGGTAGACATGTGGCTTGAAGACAGCTGGTTGGAGGGACCGAGCAGACCTGGGAACTGAGAAGTAGTGTTGGGGTCCAGGACATCTGCACTTTTCTAGCCCTGGGAAGGGCCACAGACATAGCTGGGTTGCCCAACTTCCCCCAGGCTTTGTGAGGGGGCAGCCTGGCTTCTTGTCTGAGGACTGAGAATCGACTAGGTAGCAATAGGGTGAGGAGGAGCAGGACACTGTAGTGCTAGCATGGTCTTGAGAGCCTGTTCCTGGGTGCCTGACCCTGGTACTGCCTTAGTTAATACTCACATCTGTGTTCTAGGGTCCTTTTGTCCCTTGAAGAAGCAAGGAGATAGATCAGAAATCTAATGCCATTCACTAATGAGTGGGAACGACTTGCTTGACCACCATCGATAAAGCCAGTTTGCCTTTGGCTTTTGTTGTGAACATGCTGTACCTTCGGCTTCTGCAAGTGCTTTTGTTTTGGGTATCATTCAAGCAAGGGGCTCAGCATGGGGACGACAAGATCAAACTCAGTGTCTCATATTCCTCACCGCTTCTCTAGCAGAAAATATGTTTCCCAAAGCGAGCTAAGACCACATCAAACCCCTATCATCCCCTGTCCATTTGTGCTTAATGAGGCATCTTCATGTAGATCAGTTAGCACAAACACTTACTCATTCATCCTTTCACCAGCCAGTCAACCACAAAAATATAACTGACATTTAAATGTGCAGGGGGAGAGACAGGCAGGTTAGCCGGGCTGGAGATAGGGCCGGTAATTCCACAGCGTAATAAGAAGGCTCTCAGACAAGCACCCTATGAACTAATTGAGGCTCAGCTGGAAGGCACGGATTCTGCTAAGGTTAATAACAGCTGACAGCTTGACCTATGCCTGCAGTTTACCGTCCCAGCTTCAGTCCCAGGCTCTGCTTCTCCCTTTAAACACCCAGCACTGGATCTGGCCTCTGCCCCCCAGCCCCTGTGCCCAGTGCTGGATGTACCCAGGCACATGGCAGGGGCCTCTCCTCCTGTCTCCCTGCAGTCCCTCACCCCCACTACCAGGAGCACAAGGTGAAGGCTGACAGTGGTGCTAATGGGGCGTGAGTGTGTATGGGGGTCTGACGTGTGGATATTACAGCTTGTGAGTTGTTTGTCAGCTGCTTCCACAACCCAGAGTTAGAATCTCTCTGCAGGAGTTCACCAGGAGACTTCTCATATCACATTTATTCTTGGGGATAAGACATTGAAACAACATGATGCCAGATCATGGGCAAAGGCTTTACTGCCTGGTAAAGATGCTTGCTCCTGTTTATTTTAGCCTGTAATGCTTCTATGCGGGTCGTGTACAGCCACAGGCAAAAACATCTCACAAGTACCCGTTGGCTTCAGATGTGTCAGGTCACTGTGGGTTTCACAGTTGCTATCAGTGGCTGTTATCACCTTGCAGCTTAGTGAGACCCCACCAAGAGCAGCTTGAAGTCTCAGGCACCTGCGATGGGTTTTTAAGGCCAGATCTTGAGCTGTGGGTAAGAGCTGAAGGCAGACACCAACCCTGCCAGGTGGAACCTCAAAGTGATCCTTATGGTGGCTGCCTCTGTAGCAGCCACCACACTGTCTAGACTGAGGAGGAGAGGAAGGGGCAGGCTGAGGACAGCATCTCATATGGACACCAGTCCACAACCATTGAGAGATGGGAGAATGATAGACGAAGGGCTGGGCCTCTTCATCTAGGACAGCACATGCACCAGGATAACCATACAAAGAGGTGTCAGACCTCCAGAGCTGAGGCAGAAATAGTTTCTTCCTGAAATGGACCTGAAGATAGATAGTCGTTTGTGGGTGGTTCTGTAGGGAAGATGCTGGTGTTGACAACCTCATCTGTTTGGGTTGTTGTTTCCAAAACACAGTAACAACCGGAGTCCATGGGTCCAGCAGTGGTGTTGGAAAAGTGTGGAAGGCTTGGGTGCTATGAGTGGGATTCATCACATCACTCAGTGGACAGCAAAGTCTGAGGTTGCCTTCAGCATCCATGGAAAGCAAAGCTCATTTGGCTAAGCTTATCTCCTGCAACTGCTCCTTTCCCCTTCTCAATTAGAAAAGAATCCTGGAAACCACGAGCTCTGACCTGGACACATTTCCTATGAAGGTCTAAGTGAGACCAGATGGTTCTTAGCACACATGTGGCAACGAGGCCTGTGGAGTGAGCTACAAATAGGAGCACTGGAGCTCCCAGGGAGCTGGCCTTGGCTTTGCAAGCTGCAGCAGAAGTTCAGCTGGCAACAAGAGCAGTGACTTTTCTTTAGTACTTTGCACTGAGCAAACCCACTGATGTTAAGGGAGATCCTGGATGCCTTCCACAGACATTTGTTACTCTTGAAGACCAGTGGGCAGGCAGTTTAATCCCTCTCCTATTACTGCTTCCATCTTCCTCTTGTATACAAAATTGTGTTGGCATTCTTCTCTTTGAGCGTGTTCTTCTCCCCCTCTGCTCTGCACTGGTGAGACTGCAGCTGGAGGACTGTGTCCAGTGCTGGGCCCCTCAGTTCAGGAAGGACACAGAGCTGCTGGAGGGTGTCCAGCGTAGAGCAATGAAGAGGATGAAGGAAGGAGAGCAGCTCCCTGCTGAGGAAAGGCTGAGGGAGCTGGGGCTCTTGAGCTGGGAGAAGAGGAGGCTGAGGGGGGACCTCATTCCTGTCTCTATATCTGTGAGGGGTGGGTGTCAGGAGGATGGAGCCAGGCTCTGCTCAAGGGCATCTGGGGACAGGACAAGGGGCACTGGGTGCCAGCTGGAGCAGAGGAGGTTCCCTCTCAATCTCAGCAGGACCTTCTTCCCAGGGAGGCTCCCGGAGCACTGGACCAGGCTGCCCAGGGGGGCTGTGGAGTCTCCTTCTCTGCAGACGTTCCAGCCCCGCCTGGCTGTGTTCCTGTGCCACTGGGTCTGGGGGATCCTGCTGTGGCAGGGGGATTGCACTGGATGCTCTTTCCAGGCCCCTTCCCATCCCTAATGGTTCTATGACTCTTTCCCCAGTCTGGAGGAAGTCAGCATGCAAAGGTCTTCGTGCTTTTGCTGTCCTGCCTCTTCTCCTAATTCTCTCAGTACGATTTCAGCCCTGTGCTTGACTGTGTGTGCTCACTCAGATCAGGGACCCTTGCTGCTAGAGCCGTGTCGTGGTGCCAGCCAGGATGCCTAGGTGCTGTGGCAGTAGTATGACATTCCTGATACTGGATGTCCATTTTTGCCTTTCAGTGGGAGGTGAAAGCTCTAAGCCACTTCTCTGAGCAATCAGCCTCTCACAGCAGCATGCTGCTAATGGGCTGACTCCCAAGGGCAAAGGTCTTTCCAGCTCCCATGGTTCTCCATGAGATGTGTGGGCACCTGTGTACAAGCAAGCATTTGCCCGCACCCATAATGCCCACATGAAAATGCTGCTTCATAAATCACCTTCTGAGAGGCCTCAGACTGTGCTGAGCGCTGCTGCAGCTGAACCAGGCTTTGCATGCGTTTATGGGCTGAGAGAATAGTTCATTAGTCAGAGCCACTGTGAGGATGGGGTAACACAAAGCTGAACGTCTCCTCCCAGTGTCTCCAGTCGCTCCTATTGTACAGTGGTTTTGTCAGCAAGATATTTAAGACCTTAATCCCCTTTCAGCTATTAGGGAGAGCCCAAAGCAGGGTGAGACTGGAAGCAGGAGTGGTTTTCACTTGGGTGCTGTAACCTGATAGAGGCCGTGGTGTTTCACCATGTGCTTTCCATTCAGGGCTGCCTGCTCGAAATGAGGAAGGTGGAGGGGCAAGAAGAAAAGACTCCTTTAAACCCATAGAGGAGCACTGGTGCCTGTAAGAGCTGTTCAAAGATGAAGCAAAGCCACTTCAGCTTGTTGATCTAGTTCTGCACTGTAATTTATGCTGCCGTTCACTCAGTGTCAGAAAGCTATTGTACACCCTCGTATAAACCTACCCTGAAGACTTGAGGGGCTCTAGTCCAGGGCTCTGCCAGCAGCAGCACACTGGCGATAGGATAATAGCAGGTTTCACTCCTGAAAGGTTTTTTTTGAGGGGGGATAATGTGCAAGAGGAAGGGTTTTAATGGTTCCAAACAGACCACCCACTTAGCTGCTAGCAATAGGCAAGCTACGGTGTTAGGCATCCTGGCAGAGGTGAGTTTCGAGAAGCGATGTGAAACGCAGGCTGGGAGCCTTCACAGATGGTTTGTGGAGGGCACCTGTGAAACACCTCAGCAGCGGGACAGCCCAGAAGAAAGCCCAGGCTGGGGAATTGCTTCAGTCCTGTGAGAAGGGAAGCTAGAAGAAAGACCACTCAGGATGCTAATGTGAGCAGCAGGGCAAAAGGCAGAGCGATGCCATAGAGGAAAGATGCTGAGGACAGGATCCGTCTGGGCTAACTTTGACCCCTTTTAACCCTGCAGGCAGGATTCATCCGATGCATTTGGGGCTCTAACCCACCTAGGATGGGGTGAATTACCCTTTATACACTGGCTCTGAGGAGGCCTTCAGACTCATAGCACAGATAGCACATCTGGGTTTCAGACACATCGGGAGATGTGTCCTCAATGAGAGGGGCCGAGCTGCAGCAGGGAAAGTCAGGAATAACCGTGAACTGCTCCAAGAGAAAAGCTGAAAGAAAGGTGCAGTCATGCCAGGCTGTGAGGAAGTTTCCCTCTAGTGAAAGAGACCAGCAGAGCACGTAAACAAAGCATCTTCACAACAGATTGCTTCCCGGAGAGTTTGTATATAAACACAACCTGCACAACACGGGTCTGTGGAAAGTCTGGGCTGAGCCTGGGGCACCTTCAGTTGTGTCAGTGTAAGCATTAGGGACGCAGGGATGCGACAGCGCGCAGCCAGGTGTGCTACCGTGTGGATGTGCTGCATCAGGTTCGTGCCTGCCTCAGGAGAAAACTCTCTCCTGCTCTGAGGTCGTTTTATTCTTTGTCCCGGCCACGGGCCGGGCTGTGCCGGAGTCTTTAACACAAACCACCACAGCATTTGCCTCTTCGCAGGGGGCAGATCTGTGCTTCAGGGACCGAGCAGACCCAGGCTGTCCACCGGCAACTTCCATTCCTATGAATCGCTCTGGCTCTGGGGCGACAGGATTCAGTGGGGAAATGATAGGGAAATGCAATTTCCCTTTAAAAACCTTTCCCACTCATTGTTTTTACCTTTCACTGGATAGTAATGATGATCCAGAGTGATTAGGACATGGAGGAACGGGCAATGAAAGTTCTGTGTTGGGGCGGAGACCTGAGTGCTGAGACCTGAGGTCTGAGATGGGTGGAAGGAATAAGCTGCAGGCTTTGGCTTTATTTTTTTCCCCTGTTTTTTTATTTTTGTTGGATTTGGCTTGATTTAATTTTGATTTGTGAGATTGCCTTACCTGTTCATAGACTATGAGGTTAGGTTAAGCATAGGACTCCAGAAGAAAGCGTGCCTTCCATTCAGCCCTCTACCTGTCTTGGGAAAAGGCCTTTGCACCTGTCCTGGTTTGAGTTGGAACAGAGCGGATTCTGTCCGGTCATCTTTCAGCTCCGTCGCTTCTAAGCAACTCCAGCTCCTGAATGGTCTCATCTGCTGCTGAGCCCGGCCTGGGACTTGCCCAGCACACAGCACACAGCACCGGTGTGTTGGGGATGTAATAGCCATGGGTGGGGTTGGGGTCAGGTGGAGCTTTATTTGATGGATTTGTACCTGGTTAGTTTTACAGCAGGTGTCAGTTTCTCTCTAATCTGTAGGTCTCTCTCCTTTATTCCCCTTTTCTTCCCATTTGGGAAGGGTGAGGTGGAGATAGAGAGTGTCTTGTGGTTCAGCTAGCGGCTGGCCCAGTCCTGACCCTAGACAGTTTGCTCGAAGGCCACCCAGAGACAACCATGCCTGCTTATGAGATAGAACGGATCTTCGGGTTCAGTTTCATTTATTCCCTGCACTCCGAGGCCAGAAGAGCACCTCTCACCTCCCCTCCTTGCATTAAGCTGGAGTTAGAAATTACAACCGGCTTTGAAGCCAGAGCGAGTCTTTTAATTGAAAGCTAGGGTCTTTCAGTGGTGAGGGTCAGAGGGGGCAGAGACACAGGGAGGAGGGGGGAGATGCAAGCTTGGAAGGACACTGTCTTTGTGACCTCTGCCATTCATGGGCTGAATAACCGGAGGGGGATTGTCCTAATGGGAAACCTGGGGGCTACACGAGGAGGGTAACCCACCTGACCCTTGCTCTCTGCTAAACCTTCAAGCCATCACGACCAGCTGCAAGACCGCTTCCTGGGCTTCCTTTTCATTGCAATGGAAGCCAACCTTGCTCAGCCCGGGAGGAAGACCAGGACCTGCAGGGCCTGCGAATGAAGACGCAGTGGTCACGTTTGGAGAGGGTGGGAGTCGGTGTCAGCGAGAAGCACAAACAGGGTGTGTTTGTGCTGGTGACCTTATTTATATCAGCCTGATGAGGAGGGACCAGATGTACTGCACTGCAGGAAGTGAGTCCACACGCATGTGGGAGCGGGTCCAGCACTATGTGGCTGGCATGAGCCCAGGCACTGCTTTGCAGGGTGACAGCTCGGGGTTTTCAGGGCAGCTGCCATCCTCAGCACTGGGCTGTTGGAGCTCTGCACTGCAGGCTGTGCTGAACTGGGCAGGATGGTTGTCAGCCGCTGGCAGGGGAGGCCTTCTGCTCTGGCACCCACTGCCCTTCTGCTGGGCACCAGGAGCTGAGAAAGGGCTCACAGCCCCCACAGCACTGAGCAGACCCCTGGCAGGCACCCCGTCAGAACCCTAAGTCGTTAGTTCAGGATTTGGCTGCCGAATGTCTCGGGCAGCAATCCTGGTTTCTCGGGTGTTCCTGGGGTTTGTACTGCTGTGTTTGTTATTCTCTGAGTGTCTTGGGTGGGTGGTGATCCCCTGTGTACTGCGCACTGCAGAATCCAGGGATATTTGCTTTGGCTTTTCTTCCTGGTTAGCTAGGGTGTGCGGTTGCTGGCCTAGATCTCATGGCATTGTTTCTGACTACGCAATTGAAATTCTTCAACAAGAGAATAATGAATACAGATGAGAGAACAAGGCACATCCTGTGGCAGCTTTTCTTGCACAAGTCCACGAGGGGCTCAGCAGATGTGATTATTTACACATGGACTCTGTGGCCATCCACGTATTGTTGATACAGGATTAAAGGCACCCGATAACCAGGGTGGATCAAGCTTGGTGGGTCCCTTATATCATCCTCGTCAGGCTGTTTCCTTGCCCTCTCCTCCTTTCTGTCTAACTAAGAAAACACTGCTAAGGAGGAGCAAGAAAACCTTCCTTTGAAACCGCATGAAACCAAAGGCTGGGTGTAACCAGCTTCAGATCCAGGCAAGAGTCAGCGTGGAGCCTGGTGTGCTGCTGTTGTCACTGCTCAGCACAACCCACACGTGGATGATGCATGAAAAGGCTCAGAACATCGCTGTCACACACGGCAGCGTGCGCACACGCGCACACCCCTGGCTGCACACCTACCTCGCACTGCAGCCAGCTCAGCTGTGGGCCAGCAGATGCCATGAGGAGAGCTCAGCCTGAATGATTCCTCAGCTCCCCAGACGGGTTTCTGAGACTCACTTTGCCACAGCTGAGCTGCCCGTTTCACAGAGCTTACCCACTCCAAGTGGCAGCCGGAGGAATTATTTTACCGCTCCCAAGGTTCTGTTTTACCCAGCTCTTTGATGAAGACCTCGTGTCACCAGCCATGGCTTCGAGGGATCCAAACTGCAGCACCAGGTGTCACAACTGCATGGCTGAGCCCCATGTGCGATGGTGGTGCTCAGACAGCAGCTGCCATGAAAGAGCTGGCAATCCATCACTTCTCATCCCACAGAAATTGCTGTCAAAGCTTCTGATGGTCTTATAGAAGTAAAAGAGATCAGACACGATTAGAAAAGATGCTGAGTGCCTCTAGACAGCAGTCTTGGTAAAGCACTGAGCAACACCGCCTCCCCGACGTGGGGTTTTATTGGCGGGTGCTTTCACTCATGGCTCCTACGGCTCCAGGCCTGTACTTGGGGATGTAGCCAGGACCTGCTATGAGAGGGCACGGGCAGAGCTGAGGAGGTGGCAGTGGGTGACATTTGCAAGTCACCAAGCTCACTGCTTGTGAGGGAGTGGGAAACCTTTGCTTTACAGTGGGGTTTGAAGGCAAGGTGCACTTCTGCCTGCCATTCATGGGCTGAAGTAGCTCTGATAGCGGGGTATCTTGTGCTATAATCCCACTGAATCTTGGGAAGCACAAAAAGCCAGGAGCAGCTTCTGCACACTGTGGTGCCATCACTGTGTCCCACTCCTGAGACCTAGGAGGACTGTGCTGGTGTGAGCCTCTGTATGTGCTCAGGAACCCCTGCTCTGAAGGGGTGGCTTCCCAGAGGGTCGAGAACACAGCCCCATGCTCAGCGTAACCTCTAATCTTGATTAAACCGGGCTGCATCCTTTGGTCCGGTCTGGCAGCGGCTGGGGCACTCCCTAATCCCTGCTAATGTCACTGCTTGTCAAAGGGGATTTGTGCCTTTCCTGGAAGCCGGCTCCTGTTCTGTACCCACGGGGAGAAAAGAAACGCCTCATCAGCTGGTGCCGGGAACAGCGGGTGCAGACGAGAAAGGCATCCTGTTCTCTGGCACGGGAGGTGGGCGAGCGTCTTGGCTCTGCCTGTTAACTCTGTCTGCTAGAGCCACTCTGCCCTTTCAGGATGCAGCAATCCAGTGCTTCGACCGCCAGCAGTCCCTGAACTTTCTCACGGTAGCGTGCGTGGCAGGGGTACGAACTTCTGCATCCTGGCCAGACAGAACAGATTACAGGCTGCTGACCTACATCCCCCGGGGTCATTTCCAATCGGTGCAGCGCTCACTCCTCCGGTTTGCACCACTGCACCTCTCCTGCTGCAATGCTGAGCTGAGACTCCGGAGCCCACGCTCTCTGGGGTGACCTTGCTGGGTCCTTCAAGCAGATGAACACCTCCCTAAATCTGCCCTTTTCCAGATAAAAGCCATTACCCCCCATCCTGTCCTTCCTGCCCCTCTGCACAGTTCCTCCCCAGCCTCCTTCCAGCACTCCTCACAACCACTGTCCTAGCAGTTTTCCAGGGTGTCTTCTGACTATAGTCTGAGCTTGCAAACTCTCCTAGAACATGGCAGACCTTCTTTTAATCCGCACAGTCCTGGTGAGAGGAGATGTCATAGGAGTGTCTTCTGCTGCGGAGTTTGTCTGGGCTTAGCTGTGAAGAGCTCAGCTTTCATTCCAGTTGAAATAACAGGGCTGAAGTGGCCAGCGATCGCTAGGCGCAGAGGAGCGAGGACTGCCCCGGCACTTGTCTCCTCTTCCCTGTATTTTCCTTCAGTTTTGAAAAGGTCGAGGATGAAGTCTCCTCTGCCTCCTCCCGTTGACCTCCATTCCCTTAAAGTCATTCTCAATCACAGCAGCAGTTACTCCTCCTGTTCGCACTCCTGAATTGCTCCCCGCTGCAGCGCTGCGCTGAGGCCAGCGCTCGTTAGGTCTTCCTGCTCTTTATGAGGAGCCATCATGGACAACCTGAGGAGGAAACAAACTTCAGCTTCCTTCGAGAGGAGAGTTGGAGAAGCAAAATCAAGGTTCTGACTGTATAGAATGAGAACGTCTCTTCAGGTCGGAGTTTCTCGCTCAAGATGAAAACTTTTCCGATAAGAAAATGGCCCTGGCTATGGGTGAGGCGACCCCCTCCCCAGGCCCTGCTGCTGGGAGGAGAACACACTGGGAGCAGCAGTGGAGAAGCTGTGCTGGCTGGCAGGGACCCGGAGCTCCCTCTCTGCTGCCCCCAAACTCACTTTCCCACAGCCATCAGGGCTGTTTTTTCAGGTCTCACTCCCTGTCTGCCTGCCCTTCCTGCCCACCTGTCCTCTAGGCAGCAGCGGGCAGCTACCTTGTTCTGCAGCCACACACACCGCACGCTCCGTGGTCCTGTGTGCTGTAGAAGGGCCACAAGCAATAAATGCCCTCCGAGTTCTCATCCTTTGCCACAGCAGCCATGCCCGTCTCCCTCGTCCCTCGCCTGGGTTTCAGGAGCCGGTCAGGCACGGCTTGTTCCCGAACTCTGCACTAAAGGAGTGGAGTTCACTGCTCCGTGACACCCACTGCCTCTCGCCCAGTGCTGTGAAAGCCTGCTTTCTTCTGATAGAGCTGCAAAAGCCAGCCTGGTGGAGCGGGACCACAGGAACCAGCAAACACAGATCGGCATCAGCTCGTACAGCCCACCCATCGCAGCAAGGACTTGACGGTTAACCCCCCCCAGAACATCTGCAAGAGCCAGGCAACCTCCTCACCCAGGCAGCCCCACGGCCAGGCATCCCTGGGTCCACGCCAGCGCAAGCACCGTGTGAGGAGCGGATGTGCTCTGCTAACGAGCCAGAGCAGAGGTCAGTGCTGCGGGGGGATGGCTCACACGCACGGTCGATAAGGTGCCATGTGCTGGCCCCAGGTAACTTCCATGGAAAGCGATGAGTAACTGCGGGGTCAAGGAGGGGTTGCCTCCACTTCCCCGTTTTTGTTTGCCTTTTCAGTGGAAAGACGTGCAAAGGCTGGTGTCAGCCCTGCATCCACGGAGCCGTGAACTCGGGGGGGTGTTTCTGGCTTCTCTGCTGTCCTGGGCTCGTGGTGCAGTTACCTGTGATGGAGCCAGGCTGGTCTGTGCTGGAGCTCGTGGGCTGCTCTCATAGCATTTAGTGCTATCTGAGATGCTCCTGATTTTCTGAGGGGGCTGGTAGACGTGACCAGATCCAGGGGGTGCCTGTGCTGTCTCACAGCAGTCGGCTATTGCCAGGTTCACATCTCCAGGTGCTCTGCTATTCCTGATCTCAAAAATGAGAGGCAAAAGCCACCAGATAACTTGTCTCACTTCAGGAGCCAGGCTTCTTGACCCAGACACTCATTCCTCACCGTGCTGCCAGGTCACACAAGGATAGCCTGAGACTGGTGCAGGTGTGTCTGCCGCTGTGGGTGCAGCACCCTTGCTTCTGCAGGCATGACTCACTTGGGCATGCTGCCAGCACGCCAATTAACCCATGAGCTGCTGTGGATGCGGCTAGTGCCTGGCTGGCGCTGGGCAGGGGCACATTTGGGAATGTCTGATGGCTGGCCCACGTGCTAATGGGATTCCAGGCAGGAACTGTGGCTCCAGTTGTGAAAGCAAACTGCTGAGGGAGCCTTCGATTGAAGTGCAGGTAGGATGCGGCTAGCTTGGGCACTACTGGCGTGAAAAGACAGACATCTACCGCTGTTCAACTCACCTGTCGCTCCGTTATCAGGAGCTGCCACATCCCTGCCTGGGATGTGAAACACCCATCTCTGCCTGAGTCGTGACAGGGGAAAGCTGAGGACCCTGCTGCCCCTTCCTGGGCAGTGCTATAAGAAAGGCAGAGGGTTGAACCCGGGCTCTGTTCGGTTCATGGCAGGGCGGCTGAGCTTGCTCACATGGGTGCCCTGGAGGGGTGAGGTTGCTGTTGGCCCAGAGGAAGCAGTGCTCAGCTGGTCTCCATTGCCATACAGTGCTTCCAGGCAGACTTCAAAATAGCTGCGCTGCTACCCCTCTGTTTTCCTTGCCAGCAAAGCTCAGAAGGGTCAGATGCCCAGAGAGCTGTGGCCTGCAATGGCATGAGGAGAAGGATGCTCTGAGTACCCCTGGGGCAGCTGTGCTCCAGCCCTCCTGCCCAGTACAGGCAGGATCCTGCTCCAGTGTATGGACAGTTCTGCAGGGTGGCCTTCAGTTGAGTGTAGACCCCCAGTTTGCAGCAGCTCCCCCTGCAGCCCCCGTGAGCTAGCTGAGAGCATCTGGCCGGGGTAAGGAAACGGGAGAAAAGGACCCCAGATGTCTGTCGGTCTGTTCCCCCTGGCAAGGAAGGGTTCATGTGCCAGAGCATCGACAAAGTCCTTCTTCATGGGAATAATTTCTGCCACTATCCCTTTCCTGGCTGGAGCCCATGCAACAGCTGAGAGGCAGATAATATAATTAGCAAGTCTTAATGAGGGACAGTGCTGTTGGCCAGCACTGTCAGCAGGGCTGCTGAGCACTGCTCAGAGTAGGGCAGAACCCACTCTGTTATCAACCAGCTGCTTTGAGAACTGGATGGGATTTTGCCCCCTGGTTTCAGGCTGAATGAAAAAAAGCTGTGATTCAGCTCTGTGTGGAGAGCTCTCCTTTTGGCTCCCAGCTAAGCTGAGCTAACTGGGATGCTCCCCGCGCAAGTGAAGCCCTGAATGGGAAGTGTTTGAAGGCCATGGGAAGTACTGGGACACAAGGGCTGTGATGGGAGAGCTTGTAAATCATCACTGTTGTTTATTCATAGACACTGAGTATTTTTGTGCTCCGCAGCCTCTCCAGTCCCTGGCATCAAAAGTAGACGCAGCAGTAAAGCCGTGAAAACGATCTGTCAGGCTGTGAGATAGTCCTCCTCTCTTCTGCCTGAAAATGACCTTTCCTTGTTTTGACTTGGTAGTTGCTCAACGTAAAACAATAATAGCCTGCACAATGGGAACCTCATGGCCTGGGGTGCTCCTCGGTGCCATGCATGAAGTTGTTTGGGGTGGAGCTGTGGCATGTGATGACTGGACTTGGAGCTTATTAGTGGTACACAAGCGTGCCAGCTGACTGGGACTCAGCTTTCACCACAAGCCAGGTGGAGGAAACCAGCTGGGAGAGTGGGATCACAGGCAGCTGATGATACAAAGCAAAGCTTTCTTCTCCTCACCTTCTAGAGGTTATTCTCCTAACCTTCTAGAGGTTATTTCCCCAGGAGGCCTGGTGGAGGGCTTTTGCTCACAAGGGAAAGGGGTTGGAGAAAGGCGCCTGCAGCCAGCTACCTCAGCATGCGGGCAACGAGGCTGCTGCTTCTCCAGTACCTGACTCCTCCTATGACACTGCTCCCATGAAGATAGGCGGAGAGAACTGGGGTTCTTCAGCCTGAAGAGAAGACAGCAGAGGGATCATACAGCAGCCTGCCAGTGCCTGAAAGGGGCCTGTAGGGCTGGGGAAAGACTGTTCTCAGGGGTGTGTAATTTTAGGACAAGGGGAAAAGGGTAGATGTGTTAATCACCAACCCTTACTCACAGTGAAAAACACATCAACACCAGTCATAGTGTCTGCATCAGAAGGCGATAAAGCACATTCCAGACGAGCAGAATACTGGAAGTCTCAGGTTTTCCTCAAGGAGGCTTTAAATTTATGGGAGCTGAAGGCACCTCCAAGCAGTTTTACCTCTTCCTGTGGTGCTTAAACCTATAATGTCACTTCAAGTCTTCAGAAGCCGTGCAGAGCAGACGTGCTCCTGACCTATAATACCTCCCCTTGCCCGTGTGCCTGGGCATGGCACTGCAGCCCCCCAGCATCCCGGTACCCTTTGCACGACACTGTGAACTGAAGAACTGATCTGGCTTAGAGAAACATCTGCCAAAACCCTCCCCCTCCTCCTTTTCTTAATCTGGATCAATACCCCAGTCTGGTCCTGCTGCTAATAAAGCTGATGGGGGAAGACAAAAACCCCGGAGGATAATGGGTGAAAAGGTGAGAAGGAAAAACCTCCCTCTTAGCCTGTTGCTGCGGCCTCTGTGACGTGCGACTGCTCAGCCTGAGACCCGTAGCAGCAGGCACCACGCTGGAGGAGGTCAGCGCGGTTGGTCCTCTCCTTCAGCAGAACTGAGTGCAGGAGGATGCCGTGGCTCCTGCAGTGACGGCAGGCAGTAGCAAGGGGGATGCAGTGGGTGCCAGCAAAATGATGAGGGGGCTGTTATGGGAAGGGCTGCTTTGCGTGAGGAGAAGGTGCAAGCAGTCACGCCGTTGCCGTTCCGGTGCGTGCGGCGGTATGCTGCGGAAAGGTGTGACACTGCGGGAAGGGCGCTCAACGCGGGCCGTGTCGTCCTGCCCGGCTCTGCGTTACAGGGTGCAGGGGTTAACGACTGCTGTTTGTGTAGCTCCAGCCACCTGCAAGGTAACACACACACACACACATGCACAAGTACTAACATGGGGCAAGGCAGACATGGCCACAACTGCCCCTTTCACATGCTCTCTGCCACGAAATCCTCTGAGCTGCATGCAGAGCCTGGCCTCTAGGAGTCCATCCTGTACAGCCAAGCCGTCTGCAGACCGTGACCCCCAAGCATCAGCAGCTGCCAGTGTTACTCCCCTACACCTTTGCTCAGCCCCAAGGGTGTATAAGCGTCACTCACTTGCTCAGGCTCTGCTTTTCCATCCCCACCCCTGTTCTAAATAGTAATAGATCGTCCCAGAAGCTTGTTTGCTCCCTGTCATTTTGGGATTAAATATAGAACAGCTCTAACGTTCCTTAAGCCTAAATTCTCTAATGAACTCGTGGGGCGCAGTGGAAGAGCTCTGCAAAGGAAAAAGCACAGCTAAACTGAACGCTTGCTCTTGAGAGCAGAGCATGTGTGTGAGGGGACCCAGCGCTGCCCCTCGCAGGGTTCCTCCCCATGCGCAGGCTTCGAGCACCTCTGGGGAGCAGGAACCCCTGTGCAAGCTGTTCCCTAGATGTAGCTGGGACAGCGTTGCATTGAGAGGGCAGTCATGGGGATAAAGGAGGGCAGCAGGGAGGAAGAGGATTTAGTGTGGAGAGAAGGAGGCTGAGCGGAGACCTCACGGCTGCCTACAGCTACCTCAGAGGAGGCTGTAGAGGGGTGGGTGCTGGTTCTCACGAGAAACAAGAGCTAGGACAAGAGGAAGAACATCTTTATTGAAAGGGTGACTCACGGGTGTTTTCCAAGGTAGGAAAATAGTGGTTCTGTGATTCCGTGATGGTGCTGTCCCTTAGGGCAGAGCGTTGCTAGAATCTGACCGGGAACACAAGGCTCTTAACCGGTGGGAAGAATTTATCCTACTTAGGGAGACATTGAACATGCAGCCGGCAGCTTTATGTCAGCCTTGGTGACTCCTTCCTGCACTTTATCTCAGTCTTGTTTGGGCTTTCAAACCCCTAGAAATGTTCACGTGAAAGAACTTTGTCTGCTCTGGTTATCTTGGGCACCGTTGCTCTGCGCAGTGGTTCCGGTCAGGGCAGGCACCTGCAGCAAGAGAGGGAACAGCCTCCTGGTCAGGAAGTTACCGTCACTTGGACTGAGTGGAGATGCAAGCCCTCTGGAGACACAGCAAAGGCTTGTGTGATGGACAACCTCCCGAGCCACTGGAGGAATTTCTCCACCTCACAGGATACTGAACAGGTGCAGAGGGAAATCTGGTCACCACGAGCAAGAGTGATGTGGTGTCCCTGGGGCCTCGCACACCTTGCTCCTGAGCCTGGTTCAGGACTGCTGCTTCAGAGTTAGTCTTGACAGAGTCCCCCTGGGGTCTGCTCCCGGGCTGAGGGTCTGTAGGTGTTACGGAGCCATACAAATGAATCATAGACTGGCTCGGGTTGGAAGGGAGTGTAGACATCACCTACTCCAACCCCCCTGCCTTGGACAGGGGTTCCTCTCAACTAGATTTGGTTGCTCGGGGCCTCATGAACACCATCGTTGAGTGTTTTTGTTTAAGGGAGGCTCACCTGGAGGCCGTGATGCACAAAGGAGTGATCAGGTAGAGAGTTTCTTGCGCTAGTCTGGCTGCTGCGTGACACAGCATCCCAGAACGTGACGAGAGGAAGGCAGGGTGTCCTGAGGCTGGTGAGGTGATCAAAGAACACGGTGGCTTTCATTTGAGCGGTTCCTTCCATGGCATTGCGTGATACCAACAGGCAGTGACAGACTGGGCACCGTGGGTTATCAGTAGCGTGCTCTTTACTCACCGTACAGCTGGGAGCCGGAGCGGTAAGCAAGGCTGCTTGGCCTTAGCTGTTCCTGCCTGCGCACAAAACCCAATGGGTCAGCTTGGATCTCTGCCTCCCAGGGTCTCACTTGAATTTGCACTTAAGGCTTGGTGCCCCTTTCGCCCCTACCCCAGGTTTCCTCTGTGTTTGAGGACTTCTGGGACAAAAGAAAGCCAGTTTGTTCTGCATTACCCCTCGTGTTTTTGTGGAGTGGATATTCTGGTCTGGTTTTCATTTCCATGGTTTTACGGTGCTTTTAAGTCCAAGGTGCTAAATATAGATCTGAGCCCCAATGGCCAGACTTTTTCAGCTCTTACAAGGTCGTTTTCTGCTTTTATCATCGGAGCCTGATGGGTTTACATTATTAGGAGCTCTCCGGTATGTTCGACGCGGTCGTGAGCAGGAGTGCCTCAACGGTTTCCAGGAACATTTGTCTGAATAAACATCCCACCGAGCAGAAAGGACACGTCTCCCCAGCCCCGGTGAACCCGTGCAGCGCAGGATGGCACCTTCCTCTTCCTCTTCCTTCTGCAAACCCATGTGTGATGCCCTCTGGGCAGAGTGAACGCGTCCAGCATGCTGCCTGGAAAAACCACACTGGGAGAAAGACCAGCAGACGGCATGAAGAAGGCTGGCTCAGACGGCTCCTGTTGGCAGGCTCCTACCGAAACTCGTTCTGGATAAGCCAGTACATCTGCAGTCGGAGTAAACCATTCCTCTTTCCTCACATTCCTAAGGCAGTCATGCCCAAAAAACACAACTCAGGGAAGTGTTTGGAAAAACTATTCCAGAGCATGGAGGGAAAGAATATCCAGACAAGCACGGAGCCATTCGAGACGCGATGAATCATGTGTCATAAACAGCCCTGCTGCAGGCCAGACACAGGACTGCTCAAACCAGCCAAGGAAAGGGATGTGGTGGATGAAGGGGCCAGGCCCACAGGAGATGTGAAGTCCACTCAGCACAGCTCCAGAATGATGTCTGCAGCTTCCCAAGCCTAACTGCTACGAGTCATCTGGGGCAGTAGCTGGTGAAGAGTAGGGTGTTGGGGTGCCTTGCTCACAATCACACCATCTCTGTCCAAGTATGTTTGCCCCTTGGCTATTCCAGAGGGACATGGGGAAAGGCTTCTGTGTGATCGGGGGACCCTTCCTTGCTGAGCTTGGCTCTGTGCAGGGGTCAGAGCAGCACGCCTGAGGACTCGCCACAAGGTACGGACATCAACGAGTGACTTCTCCAGCAGAAACAGAGGTTGGGCCCTGCATGCACTGTGCATGCACTATAAAGGGGACGTCAAGAGAAGCTGGTCACGCTCAGTTTGCATATTGAAGTGTGATCTGAAGAGGGGTTGAGAAACACAGTAGGAGGCCACGGAAACCAGTGTTTGAATGCTTTCTTGTTTTCAGGTGGCTGTCAGGACAGCTTGTAATGGGCTGGTAAAAGCAGGTCTTCAGGACTACCCTTGGTCAGGGTCCCTCCAGTCATTCACTTTGCTTTACTGACCGTTCACCTGAGGTCTTCTTTGGGAGGAACAACCCTGCTTCCTCTGCAATAAACTTCAGGTGTAGCTACAAGGATCCTTCACTCCAAGCACTGCTCGGGTTAGGCACTGTGGATGATACCCCGCAGCCTGACTGCCCCGCAAAGCCCTCCAGCACTAAACCATGCTCAGTGTGTCTTGACACGTGCCCTTATATCATAATCCGTGCTCATCTGTAGCCTGCAGAGACTGCAAAGCAGCTGTCTGACTTAGTCCTGCTCTCTCGTTTGCTGCTGCGAACGGTGCGCTTCATGGTGGTGCTCAGAAAACCAGAGGAGCCTGCTGCTGCTGCTGCTGCTGGAAGTCACAGTAGCTCTATAGTCTAGGCTGCTGCCAGCAGAACAGATGGCCCGAGTGTGGTGCAGGAGGGACTGCTGTACCCGTGCAGAAAGTGCATTGCACAAAGCAGGAGCAAGCTGGTCCCGGCTGTGTCCTGGAAAAGGCAAACAGGGATGCTGTGTGGGAGCGAGCGCCTGTGCGCCTGGGGTGATCATGAACCTCAGTGGGCAGGGAAGCCTGCACAGGACAAGCCCAGTCAGGCTTCATTTCTCCTAGCAAGAAATGCCCGAGCACCAACGCATAGGGCCAAAAGCTTTGCTGCACCCTGGTGAAGAGAGGCTGTCCCGCACTGCTGCAGACTGTCCGGGCACCGGCCAGCCCTCTCTCTCCCCTTTGCTGCTTCTAAGTTCTGGGCTGCTCCTGCTGCAGCAAAAATGAATCCTGAAGATTCAGAGAGCTGTCATTTGGAAGGCACGAGGAGCACTCTAGGGGCTGGCAGCAACTGGCTTGAGGAGAAAGGGGGGTTGAGAAGCTGAAGCGGTATGGTGTCATGGATAGAGGAACTGAGAGGCAGGAGGCAGACCGTGTCCTCCAGAGCTCCAAGCTCCAGTCTCTCAAACTCATAGGGATGAGCACGGCCAAAGGGAGCTTGCCCACGCAGTGGGGACTGAGTGTTTATCCATCACAGGTGTGCTGTGAGCCCTCTGCTTGGTCAGGGCAGCCTCAAACCCCGTGGAGGCTGCGCGTGTTCTGGGAAACCGAAAAGGGCCAGGGTGTGAGCCTGAGCTACATCCCACGTACCTTCATCTTACGAACTACGGACTCAGCTTGTACTCCTCCAGGCAGTGCATCCTGGGGTTAGCAGATGGTTAACCCAGTCCCACTGGTGGTCTGGGCTCAGGAGAGCTCAGCCTGAGGAGTAATGAATCTGTCCCGTATCATCCCAACTGCTAAAACCAAACCGACGAAGCCCTAAACCAGATCATCTTCTAGTTCCTCCTGCCTTCCCTCCTCCCGGTGAGTAATGCCTCTGCTGGGGCCAGCGGGGAGTTGTTTGCTGGGGGGACTTCTGAAAAAGCTTGGTGATGCAGTAGCCCACCTTCTGTTCTGCATTAGGCAGCCTTTACTCCTCCCGTGTCCAGCGTTACGCCAGCAGAGGTTGGACTGGGCTTGTATTTCTTGGCACAAGGAGGCCTAGAGGAAGCTCGATAATTATCTACAAGCATTCGATGGGTGTAAACGCCAGTGAGGAAGAGGAATTGTTTCGTGTGGTTAGAGGGCTTTTATGGCCAAGAGCGATTAGATTAGAAAGAAAAGCAAGGCACGAACTGAATACCCTTCGTAATAGCTGGCAGGCGGCGGGGGCAGCTCCCAGGGGATGTGGTAGAAGCAGTGATGTCTGGGTCGCTGGGGACGTCACCGGGAGCAGAGCAGCACTTGTGTTTTGACCTTGCAGTGCCGTCCCGCAGGCAGCGGGTCCGTTTTCCCTGCCGTGCCCACACCCACGCCGCCTGCGTCTACGTGAGAGCACAACGGACAAACGAAGAGGGGAGAAGGGGGTAAGGGCGGTTCAGGTGCCCTTCACCTGCTGCTGCGATGCTTTTCCAAGAACAGTAGATTTTCCTGCTGCCGACAGTGATTCCGATCTGGGGACCCATAGGGGAGGTGTTACCTCACACTCTGAGCCATGAGGAAGCTTTCAGCAGGCTGGAGCTTGAGCCCCGCTTATCTTAAGCTTACTCCTAACCTGGGGTTATCGCGTCCCTCCCGGGAGGCCGTGGGCACTGCCCTCTGGCTACACTTTCCTCAGCTGGCAGGATGTGGTGTGGGGTGCCCGACTTTATCCAGGAAGGGAGCAAACGGGAGTGGGCAGTCCCTCTGAAAGCAGCCCTCTATTCACTGTGTGGTGTCATAGCCCCGGCTACACCTGTGTCAACATGCTGGCCCTTCTTCTCTGAAGAGCAGCCACACGCAGCATGCCGTCCCACTGACAGGAGCGTCTCATGGAGAGTGTGAGCTGGCTTTGGCACTGGGAATGGCCATCGGCCTCTGCAGCTGTGACTTTTGAGTCGCTGTGGTCTCTTGGGGAAGAGGACATGAGGGATCTGGTGGGTGGGGGTGCTTTCCCCAGCCGGCCAGGCACGGCTTGGTGGCACAGGCACAACAGCCAAGGCATTAGATGAGCCAGGTGAGGTTTGTTGTGGTGTCCTAGACATCGAGGACAAGGCTGGCCTAAGGGTGCTCCGTCCTGCGTGAAAGCCCATTACCCTGGGATTTCAGCCTTGCCTTTGCAAACACAGGAGGTTCAGAGCTCAAGAGCTGGATTTGAAGAAGAGCTGAGAGCTAACCCAAACGACTCTGAGCACTGAGGGGAGTGGAGGAGGCTCAACTGTACTCGTGACCAAGTGCAGATTTCTGAAGGCTTTTTAACACTAGTGTTCAAGCTAGACTGTGGTTACCAAGCCCTTTCTCCTCTGCGCTGAGGAGTGCAGCCCTAGAAATGTCACAGACACACTACAGCATAAATCCTGGAGTGTCTGACAGCAGGAGCAGACACTGGAGTCTGGAGTCCTGGAGTCCTCAATGTAAGAAGTAGGTTGGAGCTTATCCACAGGAGAGCCGCAAGGGTGAGCAGAAGGCTGTCCTTGGGGTACTGCCCCCATAAAAACAGGCTAAGGGAACGGGGGCCATCCAGCCTGGNCCAAGGGTGAGCAGAAGAGCAGACAGGCTAGGGGAACGGGGGCCATCCAGCCTGGGGAAGAGAAGGCTATGAGGAGATCATACAGCAGCCTTCCAGGACCTGAAGGGGGGGTCTATGGAAAAACAGAGAGGGACTTCTTACAAGGGTTAGGACAATGGGGACTGTTTAAAGCTAAAAGAGGATGGATTTAGATCAGACTTTTGGAAGATCCTCTCAGTGAGGGTGCTGAGGCACTGGAACAGGGTGCCCAGGGAGGTTGTGGCTGCTCCGTCTCTGGCAGTGTCCAAGGCCAGGTTGGATGTAGCCCTGGGCAACTTGATCTGGTGAGAGGTGTCACTGCCCATGGCAGGGGGGGTGGAACTAGATGATCTCTGAGGCACCTTGCAAGACAGCCATTCTGTGCTTCTACAGTTCTATGAGCCTGCGGTCTGGGCCAGCCGTGGATCCTCCAGCCCAGGTGCCTGCGCAGAGCTCCATCCTGTGAAGTGGGCATGGCGTGCTCTGGAGTGGAGGGTTTAGTGCCCGAATCCCTCGTGCAGTCCTTAAGGGAGGAGAGTACCTTGTCCTCATTTTGTAGGGGAGGAGAAGGTCAGGTTCAAAAATGCCCTGCAGTGCTTCCACAGAACTCAGGCCTCATGCCAGTGCCAATGCTTAAGCCCAACCATTTTCCCTCCTTGATTTAAACACTAATTATTTTGCTTAGCTGATGATGCAACCTGCAGGAGCCGTCCCCCGGCACTCCCCTTCCCAGGGCAGGGACTTCGCTGCTACCGCACAGCCACTCCCTGGCTTGGCTGCTGTCTCCTGATGGCTGTATGAGCCTTGCTTACTCACGTAGCACACACAAGGAAAGCCTCACACTGTGGTGTTAGGGCTCCTCTGAGGGCTGGAGAGATGCTCCTGAGGAGGTGAGGGTACCAGAACCAGGTTGGTTCCCCATGGGGTGAAGGATGAGCTACTCACGACACTCGAAGGAGTGTCATCTTGCTGATAGAGGCTTCAGAGGGCTCGGAGCACACGGCCTAGTGTCCATCTTTCTCCTTACCTTTTCCTCATGGGAAGCATAAGCATCATGCTGCATGGTGGCTGCCTCACTACGGGTTTTCCTTCTTCGTTGGTTTGACAAAGGGGTGCTCAGCACAAGAGAGACAGCTGTAAACCTGGGAAGATTCTGAGACTAACAGTAATAAAAGCCCTAAGCTGCTGGAAACATCTGTAAGGCAGCAATTTAGAGCCCAGCTGCGGGTGTGCTGGGACAGACCTCAGGAGAAATGAAAAGGAATTAACTTGTTAAATATCTCTAAAGCAGGCCTGTAAAAATCACGGCCTCTCTGCGGACAGCTTGTGTCAGCAGCCTCTTCTGCCCGGGGCTCCGCGGCTGCGGTTGTGTGTGAACTGAAGGGGAGCGCGCAGCTCGAGCAGCGAGGCTGTCCCGAGTGTCCGAGCGCTGAGCAGGTGAGGGCTGTGATTTTTGCTCACCTCAGGGAGGTGCCTCTTGTTTACTCTCCTCCAGCTCTGTAACACAGCTGTGCTCCCCGCTGGAAGTGATTCACCTGGCAGGGACGATAAGAAACCCAGAAGAACCGCCAAGCACAAATACGGCGCTGGAAACTACAACCTGAATCCAAGCCTTGCAGCCCTTCTGAAACCACAACCACCTCCAGCCTGCTCGGCTGCCCTAATTACCCAGAGGAAGAGCTATCGCTCGCGTCTGAACATCTTGTCAGCCTTTGCTGCAAGCCGCCAGTCAGGGCTATGCGCAGGGCTATCGGCAAGCCTTCCCGTGACCCGCAAGCCTGCCATCCGGCACGCCTCGCCCCGTGAGCGTCCTGCACAGGGAGCCTTTTGCATAGGTTGTTGTAGCCCAGACGCTTTCACCTGCCAGGCAGCGCGTGAAGACCTCCCGGCTGGAGGCTGAGGGTACGTCTCAGGTAGCTGTAAGGTGCCCGGCGTAGTGGAGCTTAATGAAGCACTGGAGTAACTCCCGAGGGGAGTTCACTTCTGCGCTGCCTGAGTCTCTGAGCTCAGTCTTTGCAGGCCTGCTGCTGCCCCTAGACTGCCAGGTGTGCTCTGGGTACGGGGGTCACAGGGAGAGCAGTGCTGGCTATTGCTTAACTGCCACGAGGGCCATTTTCCACCTCCCAACTCCAACTGTAAATGCCTTTTCTTTTCAGTGCACGTAATGAAACTCATTCCTTTCTCCGGTGTCAGCCAGTCTGCTTCAGGGGAAGTCATGAGACGGCCGCCAACTCACACCGATGAGTAAAGCCAGACCTTTAGGAGTGCTCACCAGCTACACCTGCGATGCCTGCTGCTCTGCCTAGCGGCAGTCTCAGCCGCCCGCTCCCCATCTCCAGCAACGGCTCTCTTCCTCTGCCAGTCCCTCCATCTCAGCACCAGTACACTGAAATGCTTAACGAGTCACTTGTAAATCTCCCGCAGGAACAGCAGGACACTCATCTCGTGCTGCAGAGCTGTGTTTTAAAAATAACTATCCAAGAAAACCCAACCCAACCTGGCAACTCAAAACACCCCAACAACTGAACCCCCCCGGTGTTCTCCCCTTTCTGCTCCGCAGAAGACTTTCTCCACCTTTCTCACAGCCCTCTCCCACAGGGTTATGCAGAGGTGGCTCTGCGGATGCCCAGGCTGAGACACTCTGTTTGCATTCTTCAGTGAATTTGGGTTGGCTCCTCTTCACCCTGTGGGCTTGGCAATGTGAAAGGGTGACCTTGCAGCAGAGCTGGGTGTGACCTTCCAAAGCAGCCACAGCTCCAGGATGGCTGCTGGCTCTCCTGTCTTATGGCACGGAAAATGTGAGGCAGCTTACCCCCCTCCATGACGACCTGTTACGTTCACCTTAGGGTAGGAGCATGTGTCTAGGTAGTTGTCACAGCATGGTTGAGCCATGACATCAACACGTCCTGCTGGTGGCTTGCTCCAGGAGCTCTACTCTGTGCCTTCTTGCTCTACTGGTGGTGTAACGCCAGAGGCAGATGTTGCCATGCACATGGGAGCATCTCTTAGCTCAGGACCACAGCATCATGGTGCATTTCTGTTCCTGCTATGCCTTCCTGGCACTCCTGCTCAACCTGCTCCTTCAGCTTTGAAGAGGCTAAAGGATCTTGAAGCTGCTCTTCAAATGTTACCATAACCTGCAGGTATGATGCTACTGAGAGCAGGTGAGCAGTGGATAGAGTACCCTGAGCTCTGCAGGTATGATGCTACTCAGAGCAGGTGAGCAGTGGATAGAGTACCCTGGGCTCTGCAGGTATGATGCTACTCAGAGCAGGTGAGCAGTGAATAAAGAGTACCCTGGGCTCTGCAGGTATGATGCTACTCAGAGCAGGTGAGCAGTGGATAAAGAGAACCCTGGGCTCTGCAGCTCTTTGCACCACAAGTGCAGTTATCACAAGACTCCAGTTGTGGGGGTTCAAGTGCCTCTGTTTTGGTATCAAACCAACCCTCTGTTTTCCTAAGGATCACACTTTGACAGGCAGGATGAAACCTGAGTCAGAGGTTCTTGCAGAAGTGTCCTGAAAATGGACAGGACCTTGCAGGACCTAGTGAGAGCCAGGCACATCTGGTTCACAGAGCATCTCTGGGTGACCCTGGGTACTCCTCTGACCTGGGAGACATTACCTGCCTCTGCCTGTGCAGGGAGCGGACCCCAAGATGCACAATGTATTGACCTGCATTGCCCTCTTGATCCTACCTTCTCTTTCAAAACCCTGGATGTGCTCCGTTGTGGCCTGCCCTAGGTGATCCTAGTCAGGGAGACTGGAATAGATGATCTCTAGAGGTCCCTTCCAGCTCTGGGCATTCTGAGATTCCATGATGCATTATCAGTCAGCTGTGTGCCTGAGACTCCTCGCAAGACTGCATTCTCCCCAGTTTATACCATCAACAGCCTGACCCGGGAGGCTCTGTGGTGGTGGCCCTGGGCTTTCCAACGTGTTCCGCATGGCATGGCGAGCGGGGCTGGCCTCTGGGGGCAAGAAGAGTCCTTTGCAGCCTGCAAAACTCGTTTGGGGCAAAAGAGGAAAAGTAGGTACTGGCAGATGAGGGCGGTGAGGACCTTCGATGCTACCCCACGTTTTGCTCTAGCAGTCAGCCAGCCCGGTCTCGTCCACCTGGTTGGTTTCATCCAACCCCTCTCACTTCACCTAGTTTCATCAGAGAGAAACGTTAATGTCCTTGTGCTGCGGGAGGTGCGAGGTGCAACGCGAACTCTAGTCTGGCCAGAGCACTGACTCTCGTGGTGCAGGGGTTTGGTCCTCTTGAGGTGTCTGTGATTCAGGCTCTGTGCTTCTGACAGGCTGAGGTCGACACACAGGTGCCAGAGCAGGGTGGCCCACACGCGTGTGCCACACAAACAGTTGCTTTGAGTGCTCCTTCCCACTGCCCGACCCCCCCATGAGCACTGTTCCGCTCCTCATCAAAGCCAAGCGATGGAGGTGAAGCAGCTGCCCCGTCCACCTGCCCTTTTCCTGCAGACCCGTGCAGCTCGGCAATGCGGGCTGGTTGTGCTTTCGTATAGACACGTCTTTCCTCTGCCCACGGCTCCGGATCAGACAGCAGCTTGAAACAGCAGGGAGCATAGAGGGTGTAAGCAGCCAGCTAAGCAGCATGAGGACACGCTGTCCCACGCAGTGGCCTACAGCTGCTCTGGGCTATGACCAACACTATTAATAGACCCTCAGAGCTCTTTGTAGTCCTGAGACCAATGCTCCTCAGACTTCGGAGCTTGGAGCTCTTACTCCTTTTTGGTCACATCAGTAATCCCTTTGTGGTGCTTAGTGCAGAAGGGGTGAGTAGTCAGACTCTAATCTCATCAGACTAGACCACCAAAATCCTGCTCTTTGTTTCTTGCCAAGACTACACGAAAGAAAGAATGTTGAGGCCATGAATTCTGCCCTGACAGGGGGGACGATGCCTGTGGAGCACCCGGCTTGATGACAGACACGAGGGACCACAGTTAGAGTGGAAATGGTACAGATTGCTGTTGCTGTGGAAGAGGACTTGCTGCATCCCGGGTCCTGGGCACTGGTCGGTGAGATGCCTGCAGCCGCACCAAGAGTGTCCTGCACTCTGGGGCCTGGAACACTTGACGTCACCCATCAAGCTGGTTGACCTTTTGGGCTCAGATGCCTCCTACAAAGCAGCGTGTACAGCTGCATGAGAAACCATCCTCGTAGCACCTAGCTCTGCAGTGACAAGCAGACACTCCCGAACAGCAAGTTTTAAAGCTGAGGAAGATGATTTTTACCTCTCGCTCAAGAGGCACAGTAAGCAAGAACAGGGCTGGTCGAATGTGTATCAGGCTTAGGAAAGGTAATCCCATCTGTCGTGGAGCTGGGGACCGGTCACTCTGTGAAGATGGCTGAACCACCCTCCTTTTCTTTTATCACGGACTGCTCTGCAGCTGGAGTCCAAGCAAGTGCTGAGCTCTGTGATTAATCCTCCTCTTCGCCATGACCAAGGAATAGAAAGGACTTGAGGTCCCTGGGGGCGGTGGGTGCTTTCTACAGGACATGACCCGAGAGCACTGGAGTCTGGTGAATGTCTGCTGTGCTGTCTGAAAAGGCAGCGCTGAAACCATGCCTGGTGGGAAAGAGCAGCAGCTCTGCGGGAGTTAAATGCTCGAGGGAGAGGGTGTAGGCAGAGAGCAGTGGAGGAAGCATGTGTGAGGCAGCAGCTGTGGAAACAGGCAGCAGGAAGGTGGTAAGCACTTGGGAACAACCCTGGAGAAGAGGAAGGCAAAGCACACCAGTGGATGAGAGGTGAAGTGAGGGCTGTCAGTGGGAACAGCCTGGGTTCAACCCTGCCCTGGGACAGGGCTCCCTGGCTCAGATTGTAGGGATGCTTCAGCCTCTTCCAGTCACTGCAGGGTGGGAAAGCCTGAGTGCAGCCACCGGGGCTTGGTGGGGCACGTCCCCTTCTCCAAGTGGCTCTTCCACTGAGCTCACTGCGGCTTGGCTGTGTAAGTGTGTTTATTTAATTGAATTACCCCAGCCAGGAGTCACGTCAACCCAGATGAATGCCAGTGAGACTCAAACCTTGCAAGGGCTCCTCTCAGCCCACCAGCGGTGGCAGGCTTGTTGGGGCACATAGGCATGTGCTTGGGAGCCTGGCCTGAGGCTCCTTCTCCAGTCAGTGGAGCAGTGAGGGGGAAAGCAGCCTACCTGAGCTGACTCAGCCCACTGAAGAGCAGGGCAGCCTTACTGCAGCCTGTGTTCCCCTGCCCTGACTGTAGGAAGAGCCTGAAGCAAAGACAACCTTTAATTTAGGGATCCCAGCCCCAAAGCCCAGAGTTAGGAAGGATCTGGGGACCCATGCGGACAGAAGATATGTGTGGAAAATTTAGCAGTGTGCAGCAGAGTGAGAGTGAGTGGGTGAGTCACCGTGGAAGGAGTCAGAGCTGGCTCTATGGTCTTCTGCAAAATGAGCTCCGCTCTTGCGTGGTCAGAAGGGCACACAGCACGGGAGCGGGTGCGTTGGCTGCCGCTGCCTGCACTGCGCCTTTCCACTCAGCTGTCTGGAACAGCCATAGCTTCTGGAGTTACTCTTCAGGTAAAGCTGGTGTGAAGGAGCTGGGCGACAAAAGGTGCTGGTCAATGAAAATCTCAACGGGAGCTGGAACTCTTCGCTTGCAGCCCAGAGAGCCACCCAGTCCCTGGGCTGCAGCAAGAGAAGCATGACCAGGAGGGTGAAGGGAGGGGATCCTCCCCCTCTATCCTGCTCTCCTGAGGCCCCATCTGCAGTCCTGCATCCAGTTCTGGAGCCCCCAGCACAGGAAGGAGATGGAGCTGTTGGAAGGTGTCCAGAGGAGGGCCACGAGGATGGGTGGAGGGCTGGAGCACCTCTGCCACGGGGACAGGCTGAGAGAGCTGGGGCTGTTCAACCTGGAGGANCCTGGTCTGGTGGGGGGTGTCCCTGCTCATGGCAGGGGGGTTGGACCTGGATGATCTTGAAGGTCCCTTCCAACCTGAACCATTCAGTGAATCTATGAAAAACTGGCCACAGTTTTAGTCCCCAGTCCTTAGACCCCAGAGCTGATGTAGAGGGGTATAGGTAGCCCCAGACTTGCTTCCTCCTGCCACATGACCTAATGCAGCAGTGGTTCCTTGGCTGCATTGCAAAGTCTTGCTGTGCCCAGGGAGAGGAAGCACTTAAACCTACATGAGCAGTGATGGAAATGTGTCAGTAGGAGGGTGAGAGAACAGAACAGAGTGAGCACCAGGCATGGTAGGCACTGAATGATGTGGGAAAAAGGACAGGGAGTGGAGCGGGGAGGAGGACTTCAGTCTGTCACACATTGCACCTCTGTCTCACATTCTTCTCACTCCTTATCTCTGTTTTTCTGTTGCTAGGACAATGCAGTCGAAAAAGCACCTCCAGAGCCACCCAGTTTGGCTTCAGGAACATGTAGGCTCTTTATTTGTGAGAGACAACACACTATGACTTCTTCTGTTTGGAGGGCGTGGGGGTCAGTGCTGTATGCATACACCGAGCTGGCTATCGGGGTGCCCTTGTGAAGACTGCAGACTGCTGTTCACTCCTCTTCCAATGGGCTCTCTGTTCCCATCTCTGCTGCAAACCTGTCTGCGCAGTGGCTTTCTTCTCTGTAATCAGAGCTGACGGGCTGGCTCTGGCACAGCGTGCCTGTTGTTAGTGTAGGGCTCAGAAACACCCGTCTGCGCGGTGCTGCATGGGCGCTGCTCTCGCCGAACGGGGCTGTTTCACTGTGCAGCTGAAAGGTTTCCTGTTCCACGCGTAGTGCCCCTCGTTATTCTGCAGCACACACCTCAGCCTGCCCTCGACTGCTGCATGAGGCAGAAGAAGTCACATTAAATTTACAAGCACACCTGAGCAAAGCTGGTGAGCTCTGGCCCGGCCCTGCTTCCGTGTGGAATAATGCCGGCTGTTACAGCACTCTGCAGGGAAATGCAGCCGTGAATCCCCGCCGCAGTCTGCTCCCAAGGCTTCCACTGTGCTCAGAGGCCCTGCTCTACTTCCCAGTAATCGATAGGCTAGACACGGCGCTGAGTCGCGCTGGGCAGGTGTGCCAGGCGCTAGCCCTGAGGAGAGAACAAGGCTGCTGTCCCATGGGCTTTCCCCTCAAGACCTTCCCGTGATGCGCAAACACGAGTGGACCGGTCGTGGCTGCGTCCCAGTTTGTTCTCTGAGGAGACTCCAGAAAGATGTGGCAGTTTGCTCCAGGCCAGGCAGCAGGTCCAGAGCAAGGAGAGAGATCTGGGACCGTGCTGAAAGCTGTAACCCATTGCCACTGCCTGTTTAAGGGTAGCGCTCAGCCCAGTGTGTGGGACCCATGGCAGCTGCGGGTGCCCACCCTGGCAGCAGGGGTTTCAGAGACTAGCACACAGCGTGTCTACAGCCAGGCACGACCCTGCTGAGCTTACTGGCTGTCAGTATGCACCCCTGGGGATAAATCAGGGCAGGAGGTCCCTGTGGGGTGAGAGACCATCTCCTGCCCATCCACGGAGCTGCTGCGGGATGGGGATGAGAGATCCATGGCTCCACTGCTGTCCTTGCTGGGACACATCAGTGGGTCTCATAGGAGGAGCTCTTGAAGGACAGGTGTACCCATATTAGGGAGCAGAGGTGGGGACATTCTGGTCCCACAGTCATCCAGATCCCACTGGGGCTTGCAGACAGATTTCCCTTTGCTGGGAACAAGGGTAACAGGGCTTTGCGGGGTGATAGCTCGTCCAGCTCCCAGCTGAAGATGCACAAGACCTGTCTGGGAGAAGTGTCTGAGACTGGGGGCTCAACCCTCCCTAGAGCCCGAGGTCTGTGCAGGGCTTTGCCTGTTTTGCATTGTGCTAACACATCTCCTTGGCCAGTGCCTTGCCAAACTGACACCTTGGAGTCAGGTTTTCCAGCCTGGGTGTTTGCCTCGGGCTGAAGCGTTTCAGATAGGGTGGGAAGGGGGGTTTCATGTGGAGCCCTTCCTCCTCGTGGCCAAGGCTGGGGCTGAGGGAAAAGGCTGGCGTGTCGAAACTGCCGTGACCTACCCTTCCGAGCTTTCCAGGGCTCTGTGAGTGCGAATACAGCTGGGGGGGGAAGGAGAAAGAGCGGGTGAGGGAGGGGGCTCTGTGGGGACAGCTCGGATGGACGGCTGTTGTGGACAGAGAGCCAGAGGAGCTGGCACAGGCAGTCTACCATGCCTGAACCCAGGAGAGCAAGATCAAAACCAACAGACTTCACCGAGTGGGACTGAATTGCTGAGGCTGGGGAGAGACTGGGTAAGTTCTAAGAGCTGAGGCACAAGGGGGTCAGACGAGGGTAGCCGTTCTGCACCCCAGAGAAGACACTAGTCCCTAGCTTGGACTGTGCCTGCTCCTGCATTTCCGCGGTCAGGTGCTGTCGGTGTTTATGTGTGAAACCAGTGATGGCAGGGTGCTTGTCTCCTGCGTGCTGCTGGAGCAAACCCTGGCCCTGCAGGTGTGGTCCTTAGCTGCCTGGGCTGCTGCTAAGTCATGCAAACGTCACGCAGCCCTGTTTAGCTCCCTTTAATCTTGTCTTTAATTGCACAGGCATAGTTGGGGTTTCTCCGCGGATCCAAAGTCCTCCAGCCTCGTGGAAGGACGTGTCTCAGCCGGCAGGCGCCTCGCCAGTCTGTTCTGTTCCAGCACATTCCCGATGTACACCGTGCTCTTTGAATCCTGAAGTGTTTTCTTCAGGGATTTCCTCTGCCCTCACTGCTGCAGCGCGAGAGCTCCCCAGCTCTGGGTTCATTTTAGCAAAAGAGGCTTCGAAATGGGATACCGAGATGCTGCCATCTGGCACCCGGGCATCGCTTGGCCCGAGCTGCTCCAAGTCAGCACTGCAGCATCCCAGATCCGATCGGCCGGGACACGACTTCTCAGAGCACTTGCTATACCACAAGAGGCTGTGAATCGCTGAGACACCACTCTCCCTGGCTCAGCTGAGGCCGAGAGCTCAGCACTCCTGCAGCCCAAACTGCTGGGCACCTAGAGAGCAAAAAAGACCCAGTTAGAGCCCCTGTGTGAGAAGCCTGGCTGAACTCTACTGCCCAGCGCTCTGGAACAGAGGAGGAGACAGGGTCTTCGGGTGTAATTTTGTACTCTCTCTTCCCTGCAGAACCTTTCCTTGTTCACTTCTCTTTTACAATGACGTGAAGTAGAGACGGTGCCACAGCCACAGAGCAGGTCCGTTTGTGCACTGGAGGATGGAGCAGTGTGGGAAGAACTGTCTGGCCAGGCTGTGTGGGAAATACCCGTGAGTTGAGATAGCGAGAGCAGTTTCAGTCAGCATCTCCTACCACTCGTGTGTTTGTTCCGCCAAGCTAGAGACTGTCCCTTCCAAGGGAAGAGGAGTTTTCATCCTGGTTCTGGGTGGGAGACGGCCGGTTCTGCCTTTCTGACGGAAGGTTTTGCACTTGGCAGGGCCCTTCTCCCGACGGTCCTCACCGAGGCGGTTTCGGCACCGGAGGATGATAAATGAGCATCAGGCTCAGCGCTTGTGCCGCACCCGCCGGCTCTTACTTCACTACAGTTCAGCAGTGCTCTGGTCCACGGCCGATAACCTCTACGGGCTGCTTGTGCCTGTGAGCCTGAGTGCACTGGAGGGGGTGAGGGAGCGGGTGCATTCCTCATCTCCTCAGCATTTATTACATTCCTCTTTCTCTGCCTCCTCTGCAGCAATAAATCAATGCTATAGGTACTGCCTACTCCTTGGGCAGCGTCTCAGGAGGAGAGGCAACATCTCCTGGCTCTAATGCAATTTGTTTTATCAAAAGCTAAAACAGAAGCAAAGCCTTGATTTTTGAGAGGAGGACCCTGTCCTGCTTATGCCAGCCACATCACCCATCCAGACAGTCGCTTGGTCCCGTGCAGGCTGCAGGTACCAACCCCAGCCAACGCTGCCTGCCCAGTCTGGAGAGGGCAGTGGGGTGGGGTGACATCTGCTGTCACCACAGGAAGGATTTCGGGTGCTACTGGCTATTTGCTGCCTGCAGGCAGCTCTGGGGTCGGGATGCTGGACACGCAGTTGGTGTGCAAGTGCTGGGGTGGCTGTGTGCCCCTCGTTCTTCCACAGCAGGTTAAGAGCAAGCGAAGCCCCAGAAGTGGGTTGTGCATGGAGTAAAATATAACCTGATTGTTGTTTGCTCTGACAAGAGCAGAGCAACACACGCTGGCCACTGGGAAGAGTGTAGCTGTGGTGCTTAGGGCTATGGTTTAGTGGTGAACTTGGCAGCCTTAGCTTTACAGTTGGGCTCCATGGTCTTAGAGATCCTTTCCAGCCTAAATGATTCCATGGTTCTAAATCAAGAGCCACCCCACAGTGGTTGTGCGGTGTGGAGCGACTCCCTGGGGAAACTCTGCCCAGAAACCTCTGCCTGCTCTCTTGGTGCCCGCTTTGCAGTCACCGGCTTCCTAACCCTCTGCATTTGGAAATGCCCTTCCCACATACCTGGCCCAGCAAGCAGGGCTTGGGCGCCCCTTCTTTCTAGCGAGACAGTCCTGAAGAGGAGAGCAGGAGCAGATACAGGAAAATGCACTGGCGCTGGGGAGAAGAGGCTGAGGAAGGTAGACGGGAGCTTTGTGGAAGAAGGGGTTTGGCTGGTCCAGAAACACAGCGCCCAGGACTACATTAAACAGGCAGGTCTGAGGCCAGGGCTGCATCTGGGATTTCTTCATCCTTAACCCCTTCCCGTGTTAGCTGGGGTAACACACTGGGAACCTGGCACGGGCGCTACGGAGGGGTTTTGCAAGCAGATTCCCACAGTCTGAGGAGCAGGGGAAGGCCCCCTGACGCATGACCCCGCTTTATTGTGGCTCCACCAATGCGTTTTACATTTTCTGGAGTGGCAGAAAGGAAGGAGCAGGGCCCCCCCAAGCAAGAAAAGTACTTTATCGCCTCGGGTTGCCAGCAGCGGCGCTGGAGAAAGCGTGCACACACATGCACACCCACCTCTGCGTCCTCTGCACTTTGCCTGGCTCTCTATTCAAACGGCTGCCTCAAGCTACTGACAAATTGCGTCTGCAACGCGAGATGAGCTGGCTGTGAGAGCACCCAGCACCTTCAAAGCAAGCTCACCTGCCTTCTCTTGCCCTGGGTTTCATCACTTCAGAGCAGAAGGCTTTCCCTGAACTGCACCCTGGCTTTCAAGGGGGTCGCTTTGCCTGTGCAGACCCTTCCTGGAGGGCAACCTCCTCGGTTCAGACTGCGCTTGGATATACCCCCTCAGCCAGAGGCACCGTGCGCTGCTGCGCGCCCACAGGCACACGCCGTGTGCGGTGCAGAGGCAGGCCTGACCCCCAGAGGAGAGCCATCTCTCTCGGGTGGTTTTCAGGGCTCCAAAACACAGTGATGGCGAGCAGATAGGAAAGTGCTGTACGCAGACAGGGGAAGGGTCTGTCTCTGTTTGCTCCTCTTTCCTACAGGAGGTCTCCCCAGCCTTCAGGCAGCTGTTGGAAGGGTGAACTTGCCTTGTGATAGAGATGTTGTAGGTTTACAAATAGCAGGGTGGAAAGCTCTGGATCCAGAGCTCTCCTTGTCCCATGGATGGAAAGGGAGCACGTGGTATGGAAATGGGGAAAGAGTAGCTTGGAGCAGCAGGATTTAGCCCGGGAGGACACTGGTCCTGAGGACACCTGGTCCAAGAAGGTGAGGTCCTCATAGCACAGCTCTGGCCTTTCCTGGGGTTCTCCCAGGTGTCCCCATCCTTGAAACTCCCCTGGTTTGGGGACCCAGCGGTTTCCCCTCCTGCTGGGTGCTGCATTCGGTGACTGTTTTAGACAGGGTGAGGTGTCCCCAGCCTTCTGTCTTTCCACACCTCATTTATCCAGAGCTCTCTCACTTGGTGGTTGTAACTGCCCCTTAACTGCATAATTTCAGGTGCAGAGCAGGTAGCTGCACAGTAGCTTTCCAGGTGTCTTTGGGTTTTTTAACCACTAATTGAGTTTAATTCGTCGCTCAGCTGTGATGGCCATAGAGAGCTCTGAGAGAGCTGGGATCTGGGCTAGCTTGGCAAACTGCTTGGCTTTGAGCCAAATGCACCAGTTCCATCTGCAGGGACTGTCCTTTGGGTCTGGGAGCCCTCACCAAACCTGCAATCGGCGGCTGCAGGGATCCCCCCCAGAGCGGCTGCAGGCAGCAGCCAAGAGCCGACCATTCACCAGTGCCACTGGCAGAGGTCCTGGTTTAGGTGCCCGCTAAATGCTCAGCTGGGAAAGTCCTGGATCCTCGCAGGGCTGATGGAGAGGGGACCGGCCCTTCTCAGGGGGTGTCCGTGTGCTCGAGGCAGGGCTGGATCAGACAGAGGTTTATGTTGAGAGAAATCGCTTGCACCAAGCAGCTGGATAAGAAAGGGTAAACCTCATGTGGAGGCTAGGTGTCTCCTCTGGAAGAAAGCCAGTGGCACCCTGGCTGGCATCAGTAGCGTAGCCTGCTGGAGCAGGGAAGTGGTTGTGGCCCTGTCCTCAGGACTGGAGAGGCCACACACCGTGTTCCGTTCTGGGCACCTGCATACAGGAAGGACTCTCAGGTGCTGGAGCAGATGCAGTGAGGGGCAAGAACGTTAGCAAATGGCTGGGCTCTCTCCTGCTGTTTGTACAGCTTTTTGAGAGAGGGAGAGGAGAGGGAAACCCCACTGCTGGTGCCTTGGGAAAAAAGGTTTCCAAAGCCAGCAGGGGAAGCAGGTAAACAGAAATCTCCTCTGCGGGGAGCAGGTAACCACAGGGTCCTCGCTTTCAGCCGTGCAGGGACATGCCAAGCCCCAGCGAGAGGATGCCTGCTGTGGGGGGAAGTAGACTGATGAAGAGGCCCCTTTAACTGTGATGCCTACAAGACCCTGGTGTCAGAGCTGAGACACCCTGGGAGAGAGAGGGAGCCAGGACTGGTGATGCACTGCCTTTGTTTAGCTGCCTTCAAAGGAGCTGAAGGCGAAGGCGCTGTGGCATATGCCAACTGTTGACTCTATCAAATCATAGAGCAGTCCCAGTGGGTATTAAGAAGCGTGGAATCGTTCTAATGAGTCTGGCAAAATCTCATTAGGATGAACAGCAGGTGATGACAAAATATTTGCTCTGTATGCAAATGACTTGTTTCCTCCTCTGTCTGCGCGCGGTTGCGTGAGCCCTTGGTAATAGGAGCTGTCGGATAATTACTCACTGGAGTAAGGCACCGCACATGTGGTGGTGGTAGCGCTTCGACCGCAGCATCAGCAGCAGAAGCGGGGGAAATGCTGCAGAAGGGTTGTGCTTCTCTGGGGTGGGAGCCCCCCGTTGCCACCCAACTCCTCCTGCACAGCACCGTTCCGCTGGGCATCCAAACAACCCAGCTGTCTTGCCAGAAGGGCCTTCAAAGGAAGGACTGGCTGCAGGGCATCAGGGCTTCTGCAGGAGCTGTGAGGGTGCAAGTTAAGGTGGAAGGGGGGACGGGAGCTGTGCTGAAAAACAGAGAACATAGCAGCTGCTGTTCAGAGCTAGGCTACCTGCCTAGACCTGAGCATGGTCGGTCCATCTAGTTCCAGACAACTCACCCAACCACATGGGAAACGTCTGGCTGCAAGCTCAGGTATTGCTGTTTGCATAGGACATGGTGTCTTCACCCCCTTCTGCTGCCTAAACACGGGCTAGGCAGCCTGGATACCCACTCAGTTCCCGCTGCTGAGCCTGGCAGAGCGCACTTCCATTCTGTCCGTGTGTGTCGTTAACAACTCTTCATCCGTTTGTTCTTCATCACACTGGTGCTAATTTATGGCTGAAGCCCTGCTCCTACTCCTCACGCACGTCAGAGGCAGGATGCCTGCATGGGGGGGATGGCAGTGCTCCCGAAGCCCCGTTCTTCCGCACGTGCTGGAGGAGAGGAGGGCAGCAGGGAGAAGTCAGAGGGCATTGGGAATTAAACAACCCACGCCACGCAAACACGAGTGTTCCTGCAGATCTCCTCTCCAGCGCCTGGCAGTTAATTACCTTCACTCTACTTTCCCCATGTAATTGTGGTTTGCCCTCAAAAGGGAGCCGGGAATGCATTCAAAGCCTCCCTTCTAA
The DNA here is from genome assembly GCA_013397515.1 of Upupa epops. Lineage (NCBI taxonomy): Eukaryota > Metazoa > Chordata > Aves > Bucerotiformes > Upupidae > Upupa > Upupa epops. Next base: position 266,477 of record VZRI01010343.1, read on the forward strand.
AAACATCCCCAGGATCCCCAAGGCCCTGAAAGGCTTCCAGCTCTGCAAGGCAAGTGACTAAGTGTGCGGTGGCCCTGTGCTCCCACCATGCTCATTAGTTCTCGCTACAGGGTCTCCGTAAGACAGGGGGTTCAATGGGCTGAGAGGGAGAAGGAGCCCTTTGCTTTCCTGCTGAAGTCCTGTACAGGGGGAGGAAACCCACCCGCTCGAGAGCAGAAACCTGCCTCCCTCACCACCCAGCAAGCACTTGCAGTTACTACTAATGCTGCTGCATGGTAGAACCTTAGGGGCTCTATAGCCTGCAGATCTTCATTGCAAGTGCTTTTCGTACTAGCACTTCGTCAGTGAAAGTCTGTAGCATCATCCCTTCTGTTTTCTAGGGCTGGGAAGACGAGAAGGGTTATGTCATCACAGTGTCACCAGGGGTAGGGGTTGGAAGGGACCTCTGGAGGTCATCTCGTGCACCATTGCTGTGGCTCTGGGACCTACGGAGCTCCCAAAGCTACTCCTGGTGCAGCTGCGTTTGTCTCTCTGAGCATGGGAACTGGCACCAGCACCTCTGGAGATGCAGACCTCCAGCCTAGGATTTGACAACTGATGTGGGATACCGCACGGTCTTCACTTTACGTTGTAATTGTGCCAGCCGAGCTCTGCAGCTGAAGTGCTGCCAGAATGACTGCAGGCCAAGAATTACATTAAGCATTGAAATGCGGGCTCGGCGGGGCTTGCAGGGCAGTTAGACTTGTTCTCACAGTCGGGTCACACACGTGCCGAGCGAGCATGTTCCAGTCCAAACCAACAGCAGCAAAGCATGCTGGTTCTGCTCACCGGGCTGTGCTGACCAGCAAGAAGAGGCAGAACACCCAAGCCCTCAACAAGCAGCAGCTCTTCAGCAGCAACTAATTTCCCCTCTCCTTTCATTTTTGCCACTGAGTCTGTTTAGTGAGAGCACTGAGGACACCGATGGCAGTGCCTGGTCTCGGGCTAGGAATGCCATCTGCTGAGCGTGGTGGCCTGCACCTGCAGCCCAAGTGCTCTGCTAGGCAGCATCACCTACAGAACATCACACCCCAGTGCCTTTTGAATGAGCCCAGAGAAGATTCCACAACCTCTGTGGGCAGCCTGTCCCAGTGCTCAGGCACCCTCAGAGTGGAAGAGCTTTTCCTTGTGTTTGCTCTGCGAAACAAAGCGTGTGCTCCCCTCCTGAACGCAGGTCATGGGCTTCAGGGGAGTCCCAACAGCAGGCGGCAGAAGCCTGAAGGAAGGAGCTAGCAGGTGCTGCTTGGCCTTAGCAGCAATCTCTGCCTTCCTTTTTTAGCAGTAGCCCTGTAATCTTGCAGAGGCTGAGAGCAGAGCCTGCTCGTGCAGAGGCATCTGTGCTGTCTGGGATGCCTGTTCAGCTTTCACCCATTCCCTCACCTGCCCTCTGCAGTATCTGAGGGGCTGTAGAGGTTTCTTGGGGACCCTCAGGGGTGCGATAGGGCACTGCACCTGTGTCTGAGGAAGAAGACCTGCTGTGTGTCTGTGAGGCAAGGTGCTGCAGTTGCCCAGGGTCTCAAGTTTTTCAGCCTGAGCTGAGCTCTGTGCTTTTGTGCCGAGTGACTCTGTAACAAACTGCAGGATTTTGCTGTTAATGGGTAAAAACCAGCAGTCACTTAGTCCAACCCCCCTACAGCAAGCAGGGACACCTCCAACTAGAACAGACTGCTCACAGCCCCATCCAGCCAGGGATGGGGTCTCCAGCGCCTCTCTAGGCAACCTGCTCCAGTCAACCTGTTCTATTCCCTTGTGCTTGGTTTCTTTACCTTCAGCCTCTCACCTGTGACGTCCCTCGTTTTCCTGCTCCATTTCCCTCAGTCTTGGTCACAGTCTGCAACTTCCCAACCTGTTTTCGTCCCCACCTGCCCTTCCAAAATGTCTTCAGAGCTCGCTCAGTCCTGCCTCGGCAGTAGGACCCCACTTGGAGCCTTGCTCTGCGACACAACTTTGGAAACGCTGGGAATGGTAACTTCCCCAGCCCGAGTCCTGTAAGGAGGCAGTAAACTGCAGGCTGTGTGGAGCTCGAACGGCAGCAGGCTCCAGCAGGGCTCTTCTTCCATTAATTACAGAAGAACAAAGCATCTACTCTTTCATATTTGAGAAAAGCCCAGCCACCTCTTCCTGGAATCTCAATCTGAGGTGTCTGTACTGTGAGAAGGAGCTTCGTGGCAATGACAGCAGAATATCAGGTTACCAGCTCTGTATAGCACCCCTGTTTGACTTCTGTCTGCGTCTAACGACACCCAGCCAAGCTGAATGCTTTCCAGAGACACCTCCAGCTCACGTGCTAAGAACGTTTATGCCTCTCCAGTGGCCAAATTAAACTGCACTAAATGAACCGCGGGGCTTGGTGTGGCTTCTAAGGCCCTGCTGGAACTGTTGTGCCTTCCTGGAACAATTAAACCCAGTGCCCATTGCCCAGAGAACCTCAGCGAGGGTTAGTTCAGATGTTTAACTGAACCAGTGTCTGCCACCGTTGGGTTCCATGGGCGTTCGCCTGTCCTGGCTCTTCCCCCAAGCGTTTAACCCAAGCCTGACTTTCAGAGCCCGTTTGCACCGTCGGGGGGGTGAACAATGACTCTGCCTCCCGTGATGCCTTTTCACTCAGCAGATCCCACACGGGAGGTTTCCAGCAGCCAAGGCAGGGACTAAACTCTGATTAGGATGGAGTGGTTGGAGCCTGGAGACACAAGCAGGCGTTGGAACAGTTTCTGGTGGCACGTTCCGGGCTGGTCCTAGGAATTCTGGTTTCTACCCACCCGATGCTTTGCAGACCACCAGAGCCTAGGCTGAAGCAGCTCAGCATCAGCCCTGGCGAACTAGGCATGATTGGAGTCGTGACGTCTGCGGGTGAGCCCTTCGGCATTGCACGAGGCCAACAAGCACAAGCAGGACGGTCTGCTGAGCTGATTAATCTCTCCACACAAAGCCCGTCTTCCCTCTCAGAGGTCTTCAGGAAAGCCTTGAGGGGATGAGGTAGGAGGCTGGGAGAATTTCAATGAAGGGAGAAAAGACTTGCAGAGGTGAAGTTATCTAATCCAGTCCGAGCGCACAGCTCCCAGCCTGTGCTCAGCGAGGGGTAAACATGAGCTACAAAACATAAACCCAGCCTGTATCTCAGAAGGTTTTGTTTAGTCCTCTCCAAATAACAACAGCTCTGCATGGAATCACAGAACTGTTTGGGCTGGAAAAGACCTCTGAGATCAGAGTGCAGCCCATGAACCTAACTGCACCGAGCCCACCGCTGGACTCTGGCGCTGAGCTCCAGATCTGCATGACGTTTAGACACGTCCAGGGGTGTGCTGCCTGTTCCAGTGCCTCGTGATGCCCTCAGTGAAGGGGTTTTTCCTCACGTCTAACCTGATCTTCCCCCAGTACAACCTGAGGCTGTTTCCTCTTCACTGTCACTCATTGTTTGTGAGGGGAGACCCCCCACCCCCGTTAAAATCTTCCCTCCCTCACCCTCCCTTCCCTGCACACTGCCCCCCCTGCCCTGTCCCTCCTGGCTTTATCCTGCTCCGGAGGGTGGTTGTTCCCTCCCAACCCCTAATGCTCTGTGATGCTCTGCAACCTCCTTTCATCTGGACAGCAGTGGGGTGAGGTGTCCTCTCAGCCTTATCCTCTCAGACTAGCCTTAGTCTAAGACAGCCTTAGGGAACCTTAGCTCCCTCAGCTGCTCCTCCTAAGCCTGTGGTCCTTTGCCATCCTGGCTGCCCTTCTTTGGACCTGCTCCAGCAGCTCAGGGTCTCTCCTGTGCCCAGAGCCTCTTGGCTACCAACTGATGCAGCCTCGCCTGCAGAGTTCAGGGGGACAATCGCCTTCCTGCTCTTGCTGACCCCATTACTCCTGGTGCCCTCTTGGCCACCTGCTCACACTCTGTGCTAGCACCACCCCTTAATGCAATTGCAAGCCCATCTCCCAAGCTGTGCAGAGGGGTGTTCTGTCCCACGCTGAGCTGTGATCACCTGAACTCAGCTTCTCTTCTCTTCTCTTGGCTACCAACCATCAGGGGAGCTCACACAGAAGGGTCTGGCCTTTGCTCCTGAGACCTTGGGAGACGGAAGCCCGTGGCTGCCAGCAGCAGCCGTGAGCTGTAAGGAAACTGGAGCAGGGATGCAGAGCCTTTCTTCGTGCTTTTGGTCATGGAACAGCCCAAGGCTGGTGGTGTGGTTTGAGCCAGAGGAGGGGAAGGGGCCAGCGTGACGCTTCTAAGACACTCAGGAGGCAAAACCTTTCCCCGGCTGAGGGATGAACTTGCCACTGACTCAGCCAACCAGCACCTCTTCCAATGACTCCGTTTGGGTGGGAATGGGTTTTCATGGGTGTTTGGGATGGGTTTTCATTGTCTTTGGGGACCTCTGTTTTTCTGGAAGCTCCCACTCTTGTTTGGGAACGGGGGGCAGGGAGCTGCACCCCAGCTCCAGGTCTGTGGAAATGGAAGTGTTTGCCTTGGAGGGTAGTGAGAAGTAACTGAGCAGAGGGAGCCTGCGGTCAGTGGAGAACATGGGAGCTCGTGTGGAGCAGAGCCTGCAGCGGCAGGGGCTGAGACACTGAGTTCTTAAAATATCGATGACTAATAAGAGCCAGGGCTGTTGCTGGGGCCATAGCCCCCCATGCTGGATAGAGCTGTGACCACTGGACTGACTCTGTGATGTGGGACATCGTCACATTGCCTCTTGAGAGGACAGAGAGCCTTCCCTGAAGGAAAGCAGGTTTCACAGCCGGGGTTCAAAACGCACCCAAGGGCTTGCAAAGTCTCCTCTCTCCTTGGCTGTGTTGTTGTTGATACTCAGACTGGGGGGGTGTTGTTGCAGTTAGCCTGAACCGTCTCCCCAGGTCAAGCTGTCTTTTCCCTGTTAGCACCAGCGCGGAATTGGCCTCCTCTGTTTTCAGCTCCCAAGCATTTTGCCAACTGGGGAGACTCTGTCCCGGGCTGGGCAGGGGGGCCACGCTGTTGGCAGCTAGCTAGGTCAAGGTGCAGGGTCACTAGCTGGACTGCTGCAGCCATGGGATCACTGTCACCTCTACAACTCTATTTAGGGGTGCTATTACCCGTGTTCCTGGATTTAATAACATCTGTGTTTGATCAATACTGCCGGTACGAGTCGGGGGGGGCCCGCTGAACACAGCCGGCAGGTATCGATCCTCATGTCTCCTGTCAGTGCATCGCCAGCCTTCAGCCCCGAGACGGATGCTCCTCCTTGGCACCGCGCTCAGATAGCACAGAAAGAAGCCACTCGGGCCGGTGATCCCTTCACAACAGGGGCAAGTCATCGTGGCTCCCTGTGACGGCGGAGATTCCAGCCCTGACAGCTGGCAGAGAGTGGGAGGGCTGGGTCAGGTTTGCTGAGCGTCTCCCTAGCACACTCCCCGGACAGTGTGCGGCAGCCCTCTGCCAAGCCTTGCCCTTGGACTACCTGCATTTCTGCAGCACTCAGGTAGCTGCTGCCAAGGCTGCTCTCTGGGGGAACTCTTGGCACAGAGTACTTTCTGGAAGCACAGCTGGCTGGACCAGCTCTGTGTGGAGAGGGGCTGACAGTGTAAAGAGTTTAGGAGCTTCTGGTGAGTGAATAAACGGGTTACAGGGGAGAAGCAGGTGCCATCTGCTCCCACTCAAATAACTCCCGCTGGCTTCAGCGGAGCGCGACGATGTTCACAGCCACTCTTGGGCTTCTGAAAAGACTTCTTTATTATTAACAGCAACTCAACATTACAACCCCCTGACGCCCGAGTGGGCTGGAGAACTGAACGTGCTGGCAGGGGAGCATGGATCCATTCCCACCAGCATCAGCTGGCATTTCAGAACCGCTCTTGTGTCCCCGCCGTGGGCGCCTGAGCCAAGACGGCATCGTTAGGGTTTGCCAAGCGGCTTTGGCACCGCGGGATTGCTTGTTCCTGTCGCAAGGGCTGTTGTGGAGGAAACGCTGCCGATGCCATTGCTTCTAAGAGAAACCCACGTGTGAGGGGTCTGTGGAAACAGGTGCCCCTCTCCTTGTCCACAGGTGTGAAACCTTAAGGAACGCGTTGCTCCAGGGAAGGCTACCGGGCTGGCATCTTCTCTGGAAAGAAGCTGGTGACCTCACCAGCCTGTATCGCTCTCCCTCGGGCAGAAGCTCACAGGCAGCTTCAGAGAGCCCTCACTGCCTCTGGAAAGGAAAAACACTGGAACAAGGAAGACACCTGGGGTAGGACAGTGGGTGTCAGGTCTGCCTCGAGTGCCAACCCAGTCACAAAAGAGTGGAACGCTTGGCTGATGGTCCAGTGTCTGTGCGGATGAAGGATCACTCTCTGGCAGCTTCCAGTCGTTGGATAAAATCTGACTAGTGGCCAAAGGGAGCTTGAGGGAGTCCCGGTTTGGTTTGCAGGGCCTGCTGCACTGGAGTTGGCACTGGAGCTGGAGCTGCCCTGGAAGATGCGAGATGCTGCTGTGGGAATGGAGAAGCTGTGACCACCTGCGACTGCCGTAGCTCCTATCCGGGTGTTTGCTGGTTGTGAAGCAGTGCCACAGTGTACCTGAGTGCAAAAGCCAACCTGAGAGCAGAGCCCACCTTTGCATTCCGCACCCCCCTGGAGCCTTCGGCCACGGTGGCTCCTGCAGGGTCTTGGGCTCGGGCACTGCGTGAACCCAGACTGCCCCTAGAGTTGTCCAACCACACTCAGGGCACAGGCGCCTGGTCAGGTTATGGCTCCTGAGTCATCACCCAGGGAAGCTGCCTTAGACTGTCCCTGCTCACTCGGTGCCTGCGGCACGGGTGAGGTAATTCATGGCAGAAGAGGCTTAAGATAAGACAGGGGCACTTCATCCTGTGCCTGGGCCTTTCCAGCTACCACCTGCATATCAGCAGGTGACATACTGTGCCCTTCAGGCGGTTCTGTTGATACTGATGCTCTGGAGTCAGCGGACTCCTGAGGGCAGGAGAGGTTAAACTGGTGTAGCCAACCCAGCACAATCAGAGCACTTAGAGGAGAATTCAGCAGGGCGTTTTTCCTCTAGTTAAGGCACCATCAAACTAAGGATCTAATGACCCTCTCTTAAGACCATGACTGCTTAAGTAATGTTCATCTAGTTCTGCCTTTGGGCTCTGTGGCTTGTAAAACCACTTGCATACTGGTCAGACTGGTATAGGCAAACCTGTCGGCCTCTACAGCTGTAGTTGAACTGCAGTCACCTTCCAGAGTTGCCCACAGCTCCCTCTGAGTTAAGAAGCTATCTGTTGTGCAGACAGACAAGCTCTTTCCCCTGGCTTACTCTCCTGACTCAGTCAGCTTACTCTTCCAGACTCAGTCCCAGAAGTCAGTACAAGCAGCTGCGTGCAGCAGCAGGGTTTGCACCTCAGCGTGAGACAGCACCCAAGGCTGAGGAAGGAAGGACGGCCGTGTTGGAGGTTGTTTCCACAGGCTTAGGAGCATTCGTAATGAACAAGATGCTGAAAGGAACCCAAGTCGACAATAAATGGCCAAGATTTATGTCTCTTTCAGGAGAAAGCGAGAAAGAAAGGAGGAACTCTGAATGGTTACCACTCCCCCAGCTCTATTCAGCATCTTCACGGGGCTGCGAAGAGCAGAGCACAGTGCACTCCTGTGTTGGACCAACTGGGCTGGGCTTTGCCAGTGAAATCGAAAAAGGCTCGGAGACTTCAAAATAAATCAGACAGCAGGAAAAAGTAATGAAGGCACTGAAGTGACCTTCTTTGGGAACGGGTGAGACAGAGCAAACAGGCAGAGAGCTTGTTTTGCTTTCATCCTGGAAAAAACAACATCTCTTCCTTCCCAGTGCAGCGCAGTCGACTGATTTGGAAACAAATCTGTTTTCTCTGGGAAGATTTATTTGCCCAACAGACCGGGTTTTTTGCCCTTTCTTTGGCAGAAAGCAATAGGTTGGAAGAACAAGGCTTGTCTTGTTAGTAGGTTTAAAGGGCTCGGTAATTAACTGGTGCATTGGGAGGCGCGGCATGCGGGGGCCTTGCTGCAGCCCACTTTATTACCGTGTGGCAGGGAAGTGGTGTGAACCAGGCAGCTCTAAAGAGCACTGTTCCTTAGACTGTCTCGGGTAACAGGATTGTTCAGGTCTGAAGTGGAGCCAGAGCATTTTCAGGGGTAAGGACGCTGGAGTGACCTTTGAGAACACACTCCCGTCTTCCTTCTGCCCATCCTTTCTCTCTTTCTTTCAGTCTCTTCTGAGCTGAAAACAAAGTGACTCTTATTTAGTGGAGGGACAGCAGGCACTCCTTCCCACCACTGCTTTGCAATGCAGAGTAGGTGCCTTCAGGACACAAACTAAGCTCCTGTGATTGAGGAAGTCAGCCTCAAGGGTCATTTTCCCCTGGAGCCACCCGCTCGGTGCGCAGTGCGTGCTGGTGGTAGTCATGGCCTCTCCTCTCCCATTCCCTCGCCCTTTTCTGCTCTTATTAAGCTTTAACTTAGTTTTCTCTGTGTGGTGTGGTACTGCAGGCAGCTGCTGGCTCAGAGCACAATGCATGTTGGTGGCTCAAAATAGGGCTGTAATTCCATGCTGCAGTGATTTCAGTCCTGGTAGCTTGACCTTGTGAAGTCCTAAAGCCCTGCAGCTTGCAGGAACTGTAAATACCCTGGAGAAGTGCTCAGCAGCCCTGGGATGCAGCTACTATCAGCCCGTTGCTGAATGCAGAAGCCAAAATAGAGGCATCCCTATTTGGAAATGCAAAGCTAGCGAGTCTCTTCGAGTGGCAAACAAACCCTTGTGGGAGCAGGAGAGTCTCTTCAAGCCTATTTCTGGAGATGCGCAAGATAAACATTCATCTTGCAAAATGATGCCTCTCGCCTCTCAAGGGCAACCTAAAGGCTGAAATCCCAAGCCGCATTTGCCACAGCTGCCAGTTTGGCAACTCAGCTTGGCTTTGCCTGGACACACCTGAGGCTTCGGATATCCACAGACACTGGAAGGGTCATCGAGCGCTGGAAGCAGCCGCCCAGCGGGGGGCTGGACCTCCATCCCTGGATGGTTTCGCAGTTGTGTGGATGTGGTGCTTAGGGCCAGTTTGGCGGTGGGCTCGGTGGAGGTGGGTGGGTGGACTGGACCCGATGGGCTTAGAGGGCTTTCCCCACCTAAACAGTACTGTGGCTCCTATTCTGGTTAGATCCCTTCCAGCTGGCCCTCAAAGTCAGCATTTGTTTGTTGCTCCCTTGGTTTTATTCCTCCCCACCAAGGGCGCTTTGTGCCAAGGATCAACAAGAGCCTTTGTGTGGAGGAGGAGCAGAGGCAGCTGGCTGCATGGGTGCCCACGCGCCGGCTTGCCCGGTACTCGGACCCCTGTGAGATTTGTCAGAAACCTCTACCCTCTCTCTCCTTCAAAGGCCGGGTCATCAACTTTCAGCCCAGTCCAGAGCCCAGGGAACAGTCCGGGAGGAAAACCCTGGCTTGCTGAATCACTGCCTTTCCTGGTCTCCCTGCTGCACTGGAGGACAGAGGATCTGCAGCCCTTCAAGTGTTCTAACAGCGTCTCCACGGCTGCACCACTGAGACCACCGCTCTGCCTTCTCTCCCACCCCCTGTGTGGGATGAGAGCAGCAGAGCCGCCCCGTTGGGGGGCTGCAGGACACCCAGCAATGTGACTCAGTGGGCTGGGGAGGAAGAGCTGGTCACAGCTCAGTCACAGTCTCCTCCGCAGGGAGGAATGAGGAGCAGAGAGAAAGGATTACACGGGGAAGATCAAAGCAGATAGGGAAGCAGGAATGGATGGGCAGGCTTCTCCAAAGGAGTAATTCTCCTGCCATCTCCGGGGGTGGGTGAAGGGCACACTGCCTTGCCAGCTAAACACAGCCCTTAGTTTCGAGCCCACACTAATTAGCCAGCTTAGAAAAACAGGCTGCTCAGCAGTTCTAAATGCAGGCTGCAGCCTCTGCCGCTGCTCGGCACAGATATATTTGTCCCCTCAACGTGACGTGCTGCCACAGCAGCAGCTTGGTCAGTAATTAAAAGAGAACCTGGGATTATAGGAGTCTTCATCCGGTATTTTTCTCACTTGCTGCATCCAGGTCAGCCCAGGACAAACCACGGGCGGAATAAGGAGTGGGAATCCTGCTGTGCGCTGGGATCCCACTTGCGGAGCAGAGCCAAGCCCCAAGCCACTTCCTTGCCACTACCCTGGCTCACACCTGCACAAGGTAGGGCTCTGCAGAGCTTCACTGCAGCGGCCGCAGGGGAGCCACCAGGAAAGCCGTGCGGGGAGAGACGCAGAGCCACACCAAGAGTCTGGGGAACTAACCCAGGCACAGAAGGGATAAGTGAAGGGCTCTGCTCTGTTTTAAATGGCTTTTAGGACTATTTGCCTTCCCAGAGTGCTTGGGAAGCACACTGCCCACACCAAGCTTCGGGGCTAAATACAGCCGCCCTGGAAGCCCCAGGTGACTTTGTATTGTTTGGGCACAGAGAGCGGGGCAGCTCTGTAGCTGTGTGATTTCCACCCTGTTCCCTCACACCGAGCGGCTCTTGCAGAGGGAAGTGTCCTGCTCTCCACGGCTGTCCTGCCCAGGCCTGTGTAAGCATCAGGACTCCCAATGGTCGTAAAGGGCGAATCTCTGGTGGATGTAAAGCAGATCCACCCGACCTGGTGTCTCATGAACTCAACCCATAACTTTACACCAGGAATGTACAACCCCCTCTCGTGTTTAAAAGGCCTCCTGCCATGGTTTTGCGTCCACTCCGTGGCTCTGCTTTGCGTGGAAACACTCGGTGTAATCTCTGTGGAGATAAACAGGCCTTCTGCTGTTTTGCTCTGGATGTTTATAGACGTCATCCTGCTGTGCTCCCATGCCTGGATCCAAGCAGGCTGCATCCTTGTTTTCCATTTCCTGAGGCTCTGGGGGAGAGAATGAAGATGGGAGCAGAGGGGCAGGCAGCACAAGCCGGTGCTGGGTTCACGCAGAAGCCTGTCTGCTCTGGACAAGTGGGGGATGATGGAAGCCCCAGCTGTTTCCTTGGCCAGGCCAGTGTTTAGTCTAGGCTTCCACTCTGAGCGGCAAATGTGATGGGGAAGGAGGATGCCAGAGTGCTCTGAGTGGCACAGAGATCCCAGATTCCAGCCCCAGGGGAGAGAAACCTGGATCATGAAAAGCTGCCTGAGCACAGCTGCTCCCTCAAGAGCTGCTCATTAGGGAGGATGCTGGGGTGGGGGGCTCCACTGGTGGAGCTTCCTGAAGGAAGCTTGGAAGTCACTGTGCTGGGTACTGTAGGAAAAGAAGTCCTTTAAGACTAGAAGACCCTCCTCATCTAAAGAGCCAGAGTTCAACAGAGGCTGCCAGCTTCCTTTCCAAGATGAGGACTCAGTAGCAGAGTGAGGGGTCAGAGTCACCCCCAGACCTGGGCACCAAGGTAAAGCTGGGCTCCTGCAGTAGCCCCGTGGGCTGCTCGGGCAGAAGGGCATCTGTATGCTCAAGAACCGGGATAGCGTGAAGTCCAAGAGTGACAAGGGCTTTCATACACACCACCCTGGTGTCCTGGGGAAAGAGTTGCTGCTCTTGCTTCTGTGTTGCTGCGGAGGTCAGCAGAGTGCTTATTGCCCTGGGCTGGGGTCAGCGTCCTCACTTGTGGGGTCAGAGCTGGGAGGACGGGAGCAGCGCAGCGGGAGGAGCGGTCAGAGCGCTGGTGCGCACTCACGCAGCCACCGGGGAGACGGCGGCTGCTGCCCCGGCCCATTCGCAGCGTCGGACCGAGCGGCGGCTGCAGCTACAGACGCGGTTTGCAAGCCGTCCAAGGGTTTGGGCTTCGGGGCTGCTTTCCCCTCCCCTCCCCTCCCTCCTACTAGCGTCTTGCTAGGAGCCAGACAGCCACAAGCTCACAGAGAAGGTCTGCATCTCCTTCCTGCGCACAGCGCTTGGCAAGCAGCAGCAGTGCATCCAGAGAGCGGCTTCCAGCTCCTGTGTGGCTAAGCCCCCGTTCACCTCCCGGCTCAGCAGGACAGACTTCTCCCGGGTCAGGCCAAGCCGAGACTGCTCGCTGTGCCAGGGCTGCAGGCAGCACGGAATCACAGAAAGCTCTGGGTTAGAGGAACCTTCATCCCAGCTAGTCCAATCCCCCTGCAGTGACCATGGACGTCAGCGAGACCAGGGCGCTTAAAGCCCTGTCCTGCCTGGGCTGGGGAGTTTCCAGGAACTGGGCTGGGGAAGTCCCTTCTGGGAGCTTGCTTCATATCCAGCCTAGTTCTGCCCTTCTGGCACTGACTGCACCAGGGCCTTGGCAGTGTTGATCCTACCTTGGAATTCGCATGAGGCTGAGGAAACAGGAGAAGGATGGGAAGAGCTGCTGTTTGCACAGAGTCCTGGGCTGGGAGTGGGCGAGAGTGGCCTTCCCACAAGCAGTGAAGAGTGTTCTTGCTTAACCGGGCACTCACAAAGGGAGCTGCTTTCTCCAACAAGGACTGTGTTTACAGGCTGTTATGTTCATCCAGCAGGCAAGTTTGTCCAGCAGAAGATGCCCTTGTGCTCTTCCTGTGGTCGATAGCAAGACTGGAAGTCACACAGCAAACAGAAGCTTCCTATTTTGCCTCTTCTACCCAGTTCCACCTGAGCAAGGAGGGCTGCAGAGACCTGAGACATCTCTGACTCATCCGCTGTGTCCTGAGAGGGGATTCATCCCCAGCAGCAATCCTTGTACACTGTGCAGGAGCACTCTTCCTGGGCAGGGCAGCCACTGTGGAGTGGCCTCGTGGTTGCCCAGGGAGTGATGCATTGATTCACCACCTCACCTGACTTGCCTGTCTCAGCCAATTCCCTTTCCAGCTCTCCTGAGGCTGTTTCTCATCCTTTCCTCAGAGGGCTTTGTGCTGCCAGTCCCGGCAGGACCGATGGGATTGTGCATCATTACGGTAGTGCTTGAACCTGCCCGAGTCCATGAGTTCAGGCTAAGCTAGGCTTTACTCTACGCAGGGCAAACCACATCCCAGTTCTGCTTCTCCAGCTGTCATGCAAGAGATGACACTCAAGACAGTAGGACGTGCAGGAGTGGGTCCCTGAGATCTTCACATCGGTAACCTAAGAGGTTGTGGGAATCGTTTAACGTGGGTAAGTTTGACTGAACCCATTGCAGGAGCTCTGTGTCCTAAGGCGCAGGGACAAAGCGCTGGCCCGGGCTAGCACCCTTCCCTTTCTTCCAGCCAGTCCCAAGGCTTTAGTTTCACACAGGGCACAGGCTTCCTCTTCAGAGCGTAGGAGGACAGCACAGACGCTATTTGCGTGCCAGCTCCTGAGCCTGAGGAGGCAGAGGCTTGGTGCAGACTGCCTGGGTTGGGCTGAACAACCCAGCGCAGAAGCAGCTGTGGCATGTGGCAGTCGGGCCGTCCAGTCAAGCACTGGCATCACGCGGGGGGCACCACGCATCATTCCCCACGCGTGAGTAGCACAACTTTGCTTGCAGAGAGGACAGCAGTCTGGAAGAGTGCTTGGTCTGGCCCCTGGTGCACGTGGATGGGCCAGACTGGACCTTACAACAGGCTATATGCCTGAAGAGGAAGATGAGGTGGAACAACCATCCGGCGGTGTTAGAGCGTGCCAGAGCAGGAGTGCACCCTCTGAAGCACGCTGGTTGGGTCGGTATCCTTGCACATCTCTCAGCCCAACTTTCCAGGCGTGTCCCCAGGCCAGACCCAAGGATGTGACTCAGCGAGGGTGTTTCCATGGAAAGGAGCTGAGCACACACCAGATGGGAGTTGGGACATGCTCAGAAAGGTGTCCTGGCTCGGTGACTGGGGGGTGAGAGGTCTCTTATGTGCTTGCATTACAGGTCACCGAGGAAAAAAGGGATGCAGAAGATTTCTCCCCATCATCAGGTTCCGCTCATCACAGGAAAAGCATTGCACCTTCACTGGGACAGCACAGAGACCTCTGGTCAGAGTGCTGGGGGGGCAGGGTAAGGCTGCCAATGTCTGTACAGATGTAGCCGAAGAATCATAGAATTCTTTGGGTCTGAAGTGACACTAAAGTCACCTACTGCATCCTCCTGCAGTGAGCAGGGACAGCTCCAACTACGCTGGGTTGCTCAGAGCCTGACACTGAGTGTTTCCAGGGTTGGGATCTCGGCCACCTTTGCAGGCAACCTGCTCCGGTGTTTCACCATCCTCCTCACTGCGGAAGATTTCTTCCCTATACCCAGCCTAATTCTGCCCTCTCAGTTCACAACCATCACCCCTTACTCTGTTGCTATGAAGCCTGTCCCCTCTAAAGTCCTGGGAGAAGGCAATAAGGTCTTTCCAGACTCTTGTCGGTCCAGGCTGAAGAACCCAGCCTATCCTGTTAGGAGAGGTGTCCCAGCCCTCTGATTGCTTTCGCCGGCCTCCTCTGGACCCTCTCCATCAGGTTAATGTCCTTGTGCTGAGGGCTCCAGAGAGAGACACAGTGCTCCATGTGGAGTCTTGCCAAAGCTGAGTAGGGAGGTAGAATCTCCTCCTGGACCTGCTGGCTACCCTTCTTTTGAAGCAGCCCAGGATCGTGTTGGTTTTCTGGGCTGCGAGCACACGTTGCTATCTCATCTCAAGCTTTTCATCAACCAGTGCTCCCAAGTCCTTCTCTGCAGGGTGGTTCTCGATCACGTCGTCCCCCAGTCGTAGTGGTACTGAGCACTCCCCTGACCTAGGTGTGGGGCCCTGCAACTGGTCTTGTTCAGCATCATGAGGTTCACATGGGGGCCACTCCTGCAGCTTGTCCAGGTCCCTCTGGATATCATCCCACCCCTCTGGCACTGACTGCATCAGGGCCTTGGCAGTGTTGATCCTACCTTGGAATTGGCATGAGGCTGAGGAAACAGGAAAAGGGTGAGAAGAGCTGCTGTTTGAGCCAAGTCCTGGGCTGGGAGTGGGAAATAAAGTTGTGAGACAGCGCTCGTCTTGCAGCTGTCTCTGCAGGGAACCACTCTGCCTTGGTGCAGCTGCTTTCAGTGCAGGTCTGGTAGCACCTTAGCTTCATTTAAACCTGGATTGCACAGGTCCACCCAGACACCCCTCCAGCCTCCCTGCAGGCACGATGCACTTGGGCGTGCAGGGATGGGGTGCACCACAGAACTCTGCACTCTACTCTGCACTCCAAGTGAGAGGAGCACCTGGCAGCTCAGTATTGCCAGCTGACTCGTGGTGCAATAAGTAGGACTGACAAATGCCCCTGGGGTTTATTTTTCACCCACCAACCCTGAACTTCAACCGCTGATAACCCCAGCAACTCTTCTCTGTGCCCTCTGCAACTTCAGGGCAGTGAGCCCAGCAACAACCTTCCCCAGGGCTACAAAAGCACCTCATCCAATGCTCACCTTCCCTCGCGCCCCTGCCTTGCCCCAGGACGAGCTGGGATCCCTGCCCTGTGATTCATCACACTGGGTTACTCACTACTTGTTTTGGACGGTCATTTAGCCCTTGACCCCGGGGCTTTGCCGCAGCGTGGCGTGGCTCTCAACCCTGATTTTAGAGTCAGCTCCACAGACTGCCTGCCGTCTGTGGTCCTACGATTCTAGTGCCTTCCCGGCCACCGCAGCCTTTGCTGCAATTGTCTGCATTGCTTCTCATCCTGGTGGGTGGGTGGGTGGTCACGCAGAGCAGTCTGCTCCCCCGTGCTGGCAGTCACCCACCTAAGGACGGTCACAAGACTCTTCTTGTGACTCTTCCACCAGGCACAAGGGAGTGACTTGATCTTCCAGTTTCAGAGAGGTAAATTCATTACCCTTTCTGCAGGTCCCACTCGCCCTTGCAGTGGGGAACGGGTGACACCCGCGTGCGAGGAGGTCTTCCCTTGGCCCTGCCAGCTGCACACACAGGACTGAGCAAACCCTGCTCAGGGTGGGACTGCTGCAGCTCCAGTGTTTTGCAGAGCTGGTGTGGTCTGAGCTGGTTTAGGAGTCAGCTGGAGGAGTGCTTTGCATACAGGGACTGGTGTGGAAGTCACCAAGTCCAGCTTGGATCAAACAAGGTCTGCAAACAAGGGGAAACTGAAGGATTGGAGCTGGAGCTGTTAGGCTTCCGTGCCTGCAGCCCTGCTGAGGAGTGAAGGCAGGGCACACCGAGGCGTGGGGGCAGGATCCATCACCTGCCGTGTGTGTCCACAGTTCAGCTATCTAGAGCGAAGCGATCGCTCTTGGATCCCCGCTGAGTCAGTGCAAGGGAATACAGGGCACATTTGAAGCATCTACCTGGAGGTGAGGAGCACCACGCTTGGTTGCACTTGTTGCCCCTCCTGATGCTGGGATGCCTAGGATGCCTAGGTGTAGACGTCTTTCTTTTCTTCGGAAGGATCTGAGCCAGAGAAGTTACCCTGGAGCCAGAACATTTGCGTGCCACCCTCAAGATGCTCCTCTGCCTGCCTTCCTTGTTCCTGATGGCAGAGCAGGATGTTTGTCCTGCACCTTTCCTCATTCCAAGCTCCCAGGTGTCCATGTCTCACGGGATCGACCTTTTCATGGATGTCTGAGAGCATCCACCACACAAGTGGACACCTGGAGCTCTGTTGTCTGTGAGCACAGGTCAGACGCACACCGTGAGGAGGTTATGAGCGTGCTGCACTCGTGTGTCTCGTCCATCCCATGATGGCAGGGACCTCCTCCAAAAGTCCATCCCCATTTTTTCTCATGAAATCCTTAAGCTGAGTGGTGTCCACCCTCTGAGCTGCAGGGGATGAAAGGCTGTGACAAGCAGTGTCGTTGAGTGTGGTGATGTGAGTGACCTCAAAACTTCCTGTGCACTGTGATGACCCCGACCGCTGCCACACTGTCAGGCTTCCTGGAAAGAGCTGGAACAAACACAGAGGGCTGTTTAAGAGGGGCCTTATAGGGGAGAGTAAGGGGGTAAAGAGAGCAGCAGGAGGAGGGAAAGGAAAATGGGAGAAGGACAAGAGCTGGAGCAACAAGAGGGGCTGGAGGCACTGCCCCCACCTGTGCATTGTCTGCTTCAAGAGATGCTTCACAGGTCACTTTCGAGAGTCTGTGGCCACCTATCCTCTCTCCATCTATAGCAGGAGGGTTGCAGCAAGCAGCACACTTGGCAGAGCTTTGTCCAGGCCAGTGTTTACTGCTCATCCTCCGGGACTCCCACCATCTCCCCTGGGAGGTCACCAGTCCTGAGTCCTGAGTCCTGAGCTGGTGTGTTTTCTCTGCTCACTCAGCTGCCCTTGCTGCAATCCTTGCGGGGACCGGGGGTTTGTTTTGACAACAGGCTTGCGGAGAACGTGACGCATCGCTGGCGCAGGTCGGAGTCAGGGCATTTCCCACGTTACAAAACAGTGGAGCCCAGACACAGGAGTGGAAACGTCACTCCCAGATGCCGGTCCTTGAGAGGGAGGGTTGCTCAGTGCTCTGAAAACCCACGAAAGCAGCAGCCTTACCCGGAAAGCCAGAAACCGATCCCCTGGCAAGCGGCACGCGTTTCGACATGCTGAGGCTTCTTAACCCCCTGGGCAGGTACAGGGGTCTCTGCCCAACCAAGAGGCAGCAGTGGAAGCAAACAGGCAGTAAAGTGGTGGCAAAAGAGAGGACTCGCTGCGATAATCTGCCTTCCCAGGACAATTCACCCTGACAGCAGTGCTGGCCGAACCGCAGCAGCTCCTGCTTGCAGCCGGAGTTTGAAGTCGAGCGGTGCTATCGCTTCCACAGCAGCACCGGCGGAAGCTGTGAAGGTTTTCTGGCACAAGAAGAAATCTGTCCTGAAAGCCCTGACTGGGGTTTTTTGGTGCTTCCTAGAGGATGGCAGTGGCTGCCAAGCAATTTACAAACCTCAGGAAGGCTTGGTCCAGCTTCATCAAATATTTGAAAGCTATGAAGCTGCCCTGGAGCTGCGGAGCACAAACGCTCTAGTGAGGGGGACAGTCTACATCCCCACTGCCTGTTGGTGAACAGGGAACCCTTCTGCCTTTCAGGATCAAACCATGACGCAGAGGAGGTTGAGGTCTATAGGCTGTAGCCTGTGTTTCCCAAACACCTTCCTAAACCCCAGTTCTGGTGGACTCTATGGTTTGAAACCTCAGAGGAGGCTGGGTGATCTGTTTTAACCCCCTTAGGAAACCACCTCCAAACCGTGATGCCACCCGTCATGGCATGAGGCCACCTATGCAGCGAGCATCAGAGCAGGGATTCTGACAGCGAACAAGGGCGGAGGTTTGTCACGAATTGCAGCGTCTGGACCTGGCATCCCAGTGCAGTGCATACCCTTGCTGGGCTGATGTCAGCTGCAGGGTCACAGAATCACTCGGGTTGGAAAAGACCTCTAAGATCCCAGAGTCCAACCACTGACCCAGTGGCTGTTACCCTCATGGTGCAGTCGCTTTTACGGAAGGAGCTGTGACGATCTGAGATCCCCTGGCTCAGTTTTTGCCTGCACACTCTGCCAGGGGCTGTGCAAGGAAGCATTCCTGCAGGAAAGATGGGATAGACGTGAAGGAGTAACTATTCTCACTCAGCCTCTGACATCTTCCCTCGGGATCACAGCTTCTGGCACATCTGTTCTTCTGTAAACGATGATGAGAGCGCTCTGCTGACGTGATACCCACCAGAGGCCACTCCTGTGCTCGCACACACACAAACACAAGCACATTCACCAGCTCAGGATGATTCCCTCTGTAAGCAGCAGAGGGTCTCCGGGGGGGGTCACAAGGGCTTTGTTGCCACCACGGTAACAGTCCTTGCCATTAGCTGCTGGGTGAAGCATGTTACCAGATGGGCCTTTCGCTGACCTCCCCTCTGTTCACTCAGCAGCGCTCACACCTCAGCTCCTCTTTCCAGCATGCCTGGCTAGGAGGTTCTTCCCTACACAAAGAGGTTTCAGAGTCTGAGCATCTCTGAGACTAAAAGCTGTCCAGTGTTCACGTTAGTCTAAGAGTAGGGGAGATAGAAACCTGTATCAGCCAGCTATTTCTTCTCCTTCTGCTACCAGTGTTTGCCCAGAGAGCTGCTGGAAGCCCCGTCCCTGGAGCCATTCGAGGTCAGGGTGGATGGGGCTCTGGGCAATCTGTTCTAGGTAGAGATGTTCTAGGTAGAGAGGCTTGGACTGGATGCCCTTTGGAGGTCCCTTCCCACCCAGTGCATTCTGTGTCCCTATTTCATTCATTGCCTTCACCTCTAGCAGTTTGACTTTGGAAAAGCAGAGGTGTGCTTCTCTGGGTCGGACTCAGTCCAGGGGCGCTCGGGTCCCCTGGCTTAGTGACCAGATTCAGCAGGACTGCTGTGAGTCTGCAAAGCACAGTTGCTGGTCGTGGAGTGAGGGGTGACACTGCTTTTCCCCTGAGCTCAGTGAGAACTTCTGAGATAGAGGAGGACACGTCTAGGAAACACCCTGCTTTCTTAGCAGAGTCAGAAGCAGAACGTGGAAGTGGTTTGGGCGCTGAGCTGGGCACGGCGGCATGGGAAGGGGAAAACTCCTCCCATAGCTCTGGATGTTCTTGGAAAAGGAAGGTCCTGGGGAGCTGTGGAGTGGGGAACTCCGCAGAGTAAATGATGGTTCTTTAGCCAGGAGGAAGCTCAGTCACTCTGGAACAGCATGAAATCTGCCGGATTAACTTCCCTCATCAGCTGTGTCGCTGGATCTCATGTGAGGAAAACAGGAGCCCACTGCAGAGGCAGTCAGGCTCAGCATCACCACATGGCCTCGAGCAGCCTGGAATGGAAAACGAGCAAAGACTGCGTGCCTGCCAGCCCCCAGCCTGACAGAGACAGGAGGATGCAGAGCAAATGTTGGGTAGGCGATGCACAGGGACCACAGCATTACAGTGTCACCTTGTCATAGTGACAGGCGTTGGAAGGCCTCTCTGGAGATCTTCTAGCCAGAGCTCACTGGCAACAGAGATTCTCCTAGAGCAGCTCGTGCAGCAGCAGTCCAGAAGTGGAGACTCCACGACCTGTCTGGGCAGTGTGCTCCAGCACTCGGTCCAGAGAAGTTTCTCCTGATGCTTACGTGGAGTCTCTTCACTGAGGAATATACTCTGTGCTTCAGGGAGTCTAGAGAGAGACTGGGGGTGCAATTACCTTGCCCTACAAGCGCCCTGTTCTGCGCGTGCTCAAACACGGAGGAGTCACAGGATCCACATTCAGCGTCGAGCAGGAGCAGGTGCGTCGATTCCCAGCTACGTTATGAAGTAGCTGTGCCTGCCAGCAGCAGGGAGCGTGGGTGAGAGATGGATGTCTCTGCGCTGAATGCAAAGGCACCAGCTGAATTAATCTAGATCATGCAGCGAGTGCCTGACAGCCAAGGCTGCCTCAGTTGGATCCCACCTGAGTGCTAACACGGGTGAGAGAAATGACTCTAACACAGCTGATAAAGATACACTGAGATCCAGGGATTGAAGGGGGAGGCTGAGCAAATGCAGACTAGGAGTGAGGAGTGGTCTTGAGCCACACAGATAATCAACCACTGGAAACCTTCACCCAGGCCTGGGGTGGATTCTTCTACCACAGGCAATTTCCAAACCACAATCGGACTGGCTTTTGGAAGGAGATGGCATTTGCTTCAGGCAGGAGTGAGTGCGGGAGTTACCCCTGGTGCCTGATGCAGCTGAGGCCAGACTTCACCCCGAGCTGGGTAGAACAGCCCTGGAGGCCCGGACAGACTAAGTGTCTGTGTTGCAGAGAGACTCCTTGTCTGCACGTGCTGCTGGCATCGCTCCTCTGCAGCGCCAGGAATCAGCGCTGCTCTGCAGCCCAGGGTAGAGACGCAGACAAAACTCACTTAGGGCCATTTCCCTAACGCTGTGAGATGTGATATCAGCTGGAGCCTCAGGCTCTAATAGCAGCTTAGATGCTCCCGAACACCGGCTTAGTTTCACTTTAATTGCATAATGATGATCTCCTTATGACCAAGCTTTGCAACCCTTTTCTCGCATAGCGGACGGAGGAGCGCGGTGGCGTCTGATGGCCCAGACTCAGAGCCTGCCTTGTTTTCCGAGGAGAAACCTAGGGGAGCCTACAGGTGGGAGTGTGTTCAGAACTGGTTTGCTTTTTATTGCAGTAGTTCTTCATATCTCATTAAGAATATCAAAGGATTCCTGAGAACAAAGTCAGCATAATGGCTCCCTCCATGCCACCGATGGGTTTTAACCCTGTCATCCCCAGATGTGTGGAGAGAGGTGTTGCAAAGGAATAAGCAGCTGCCATAGTGAGACTGGGTTTAGTTGCTATTGGTAAGGAAGGAGGGAATCAAGAACCTTAGAACACACCAGCAAAGCAAACCACCAAAGCTCGAGTCCTCTCTTTCCTTACTGGAAGGTAGTTCCTCACAGCCGTTCCTCTGGCTGAATCCCTAACTGCTGTCCCTGGCACCCCCTGTGTTAGCTAACAGGTAACTGACTCCGGGATCTGCATCCCAATTCAGGATTTAACCCGACTCCACTCCGGGGTTGGAGACAAATGGCCGAGGGTTATGGGCAACAGGCAACGTAGCTTGCCGAAACAGGGCTGAAGGAGCGAGCACTGATTTCTGTGCCTTCACCAAAGCCCTGATTTTTGCCTCGGAGGTCCTGCTTCTCTGGCTGCTGTGAGCTTGGCAGAGAAAGGAAAGCCAGAAGCGAGTGGAGGGATCTGGCTCTGGCATGCTGCCAGGGGAGCGTCACGCGCGTGGGCTGCGAGATCCTGAATGCGGGCATCCTCATACCAGCAGGCTCCTCCAGCCTGGCAGAGTGGTGGCAGCAAAGCAGAGACCTCTCAACTGCCAGTCACCCACAGCCTGGCTAGCAACGTCTCTTGGAGGGCCATGAAGACAGTGAATGGATTGGAGCACTTCTCACACACAGAGAGGCTGCGAGATCTGGGACTGCTCAGCCCAGAGAAGGCTGAGGGGAGCCTTGTCCGAAGGTGTAAATACCTGATGGTGGAGTGAAGAGAAGAGGACCAGGCTGTTCTCAGTGGTGTCCGTGACAGGACAAGAGGCAATGGGCACACCCTGTGGCTGGCAGAGCAAAGCCTTGTGGATCATGAATGCTTTTACTAGGAAGAAGGTTGAACACTGGTACAGCATCCTAATGATGACAGGACATCCCAGCTACTGCAGCCGAGCTAAGGCCCGATGTTCATAGCAGATCCAGGAGCTGACATCCTCAGACACCTAGCAGTACCCCCTGGCAGTCATAGAACGGCTCACGCTGGAAAGGACTTGGAGACACAACCCCCTCCTGTGTGAACCACTGGTTCAGCACCGTCACTTGCCAGATCTTTGAGTACAGAGAGAGGGTAGGACCAGTCCACCACCACCTGCCTGCCTGCTCTTACGTGGGGTCGGGTTAACAGTCACCTCATGTAAGTCTGTGTCTTGCTGATGGCTGTATTGATTTTTTGAAAAGGTAGTGATTTCCACCGATCTCACCCCGTTACTTGGGAATCCACCGGTCAGTTGCCACCCTCGATTCTCAGGACGCTTGGTGTAGCCCTGTCAAGCACTTCTTAACTTGCCAAGTGGCTTCTAGAGGAGCTATTGCACTGCGGCTCATTTCGCTGTGTGTTTAGCTCTACCACCCCAACAGCCTTCTCCCCCCAGCTGCCCCACTCAGCTGCCTGCCTTGTTCCCCTGTCCCTTCTGCATTTTGCTAGGAGAAAGTTAACCTTAGAGCCACAAGGAGGGAGGACTCAACGGGGCTTCGTTAGGGTCAGTCGTGAAGGGTCTGTTCAGCACTTTCCTTAACGGAACGGATGAGGCCGCAGGGACCGGAGTGAGGGCAAATATTCTGAGGGAAATCAGTTTAACAAGGTGGAGAAATGATCCACAGGGACCAATCCAAGCAGCATCAGCAGGCATGGACAGGACCAGACTCAAGCTAGCACAGTCATCTGTGTGACGCTACCGTGCTGGGAAATGAGTTGGTAGCAGTTTTGGAGAGGGGTGCCATGGGGGGTCACAAGCTGGCCATGGATCAGGAGGGGAGAAGGGTGGCACAGGATGGAAAGCAGCTGAGATGGAAATGGTTTGTATGAATCCCTCTTCTGAAGCTCACTGGTAAAGCACCGGCTGCAAGGCTTTAAGAAGCCCTAGAGAAGGACACAGGGAGAGAGATGAAAGAAGATTCCAGCCACCATTTCTCCTCATCCTTCTGGGAAAGGATGGGAATGTTCACCACTGGCTCTGAGAAAAACACGGTAACGAAGAGCAGGGGGACCCACTGGAAGGTCCTGCAGCCTCTGGGCTGGAGATTTTAGTTTAGGAACGGGTCAGGCATGCGTCTGAGAAATCACCCTGACAGGGAGGGTCTTGCTTGTGGGCAGAGGAACAGACTTTACATTCAGTGAGGCCTCTTGATGCTTCCTGCCCAGACATGAACCTGCATCCTGTGCTATTACCTCTATCCTGCCTGTCTCCCGCAGTCTGATCTCAGACGGGCTCACCCATCCTAACAGGAACGTGCTTGCCAGCTTCTAGCAGATCACGGAAATCACCTTAAGGAGCTCTTGCTCTTGTGCCTGCCTCCATTTCCTTTTTCTCTGTCTTTCCTCTTCCCCCTGGTTGTGGTCCTCCATCCTGCTCCACCACCAGACACCCATCCTTGTCTCTCTCTGCCGACAGACCAGCCAGGGAATAGCAAATAGGAGTTGCATGGTTAGGCTTGCACCAAGGAGGTGCCTGAGAGGTCTCCATGCCCAGGCCTGTGCACCCTTGCTGTGTGCCTACCCGTTCCTGCTTTGGTTGGAGCCTGGCAGATCTTCCCATCTCCTGAGCACGTTCATCTCCTCCTTCTTGGAGAGGGCTTTGCTTCTGCAGCCTCTGAACCTGCTGCCCAGGCCAGATGGGTTGAGTGCTTTAATGCAGCCTCTGCTCTGCTTGTCTCACCTTTGTCTTGGTGTCTGTGCTTCTCTTTTTCACAGCTCCTACGCGTGCCCTCCACCCAGTCCCAACAGGAAAGGCTTCAATTCCAGGGAGCACTTCTGAGCACACAGTGCTGAAGGACTGGGCTTTAAATTAAGCCAGAGAGCAAACAAGTCCATAAAAGGGGAGCATCCTGGGCCAGCACCCTGTGGAGACTTGCAAATCTGCGCTGGGGTTTCGGTTCCAGTAACAGTCACCGTTGCTTTACACTTCACATCCCCCTCGGTGTGTGAAGCCTGTGGAGAGCAGCGATGCAGCAGTTACCATGGCAGCCACGGCAAGAAGAGAACCTTAAGGGATCACGGTCCTGCTCAAAGTGAATTACTGAGCTGCAGGTGAACTGCTGCAGCTCCAAAAAGTCTCCTGGGGAGAGGATGATGCTGTGTGCAGTGGAACTAGGGAAGGCCCGTCTGTTGAGCTGCCTTGTTGCCTTACCCGTAGCGATGTCTGTGCTGATGTGGTGAGCACGCTGCTCCTTTTCCAGGCAGGGCTTTCCAAATGCTGCTTCTCTTTTTCTTTCCAAGCCACCCCACAAAATGCCCCAGCCAGTCATTGCTGATGGAAAGTGCTTCAGACCTCCCTGCACTGGGGCACAATTAGGTTGTCAGCCATCCCCCGAGGGATGCTGTTATCCGAGTGGCTGTGGAAGTGATCTGTCACTGTTAATCGTCTCTGTTAGAGCAGCAGGCAGTGCTCCAAACATCAGCAGTTCCCTTTGATGGCTGCTTTTCACACGTGGTGAGTTGAAGATGCTCTCCTACGCTCGGGTACAAGTAAGATACAAATGGAGCTGGGAGGTGGGACGGATCCTGCTGGAAACTTGGGAGCACGGGAAAACACACTCTTGCCTCACAAGCAGAGCTTAGCTGGCCCGATGGGCCTATGGCCAGTATGAGGTCAGGAGCGGTTGGTCCTGCACTTAAACTCCCAGACCCCATGTGCTGTCTGCTCTTGTACCACAGGGCTCCCTCGTACTCGTAGCAGCAAGTGCTGGCAGGCATGCGACTCTTTCCTCCAGCAGCTCTGTGTGAACATCCTCACCCACAAGGCATGACTTGGGGCTGGCAGCAGCAGAAGGTCCAGGGTTAAATAGCAAGGCAGCTCCTTCACCCGACCTCGATGCCCTTCCAGAGAGTCACCGAAAGCCTTCAAATCCCTCCACGAGGTGACTACCAAAATGCCCACGCAGGGAGCCATAAAAACCTTCCTGTGAGGGAGGGCAGTGAAAAACTACAGGGTCTGGGAAAAGCAAAACAAACAAACAAAGAGCAAGCCCCAGCCTCCCGGAGAACTGGAGCTGTGCTTGACCCCACTAGGCTTTCATTTGCTTCCTGCTGGTGGCCGAGGGACAATGAGGGTTGCATTCCCACCCCACCTCTCAGTGTCTGCGTCTAAAAATACTGCGGTGAACTTGTGACACGGAGGCTCCGTCCCCTGCAGCAGCAGGGTGCAGACCTAGCTGCAGAGCACGCATCCTCCTCTTCTGAGGAAGAACGGGTTTGGCGTGGGTGGGCGGCTTTTTCTCGTCTTTGTTGCTTTTAATTCTGGTCTATTTTTAGGGTTCCAGACTTGGGAGGATTTCATCAGGATGAAGCCAGACTCCCAGGGCTGCTGGTTTTGAAAGGCCGTGACTATAACCGTTGTGAGGCACCTGTCGCTATGGTTACCTTGATGCTGCTCTTCAGGATGTCTAGGCCAGGGCAGGGCTGAGTGGGGGCGCAGGCTACCTGCGTGGGTGCACGTGGATGTCTCATCTGAAATCTTTGATTTCCTTGAAAGAGCCGAGTGTCGGCTCCACGGCCAAGAGGAGGAGGTGAAGGCTTACGCTTAGTCTGTTCTGAAATGCCATCAGGCTGACTACTTGACTCTCTTCAGGCAGCTCTTGATTGCGCGTCAGAAATCTCATGAGCAATGTGGGAAATGCTGCGGGGAGGGGGCAAAATGACATCCTGGGAGATGATTCAATGCCTTAATTTTAGTCCCACCAGAAAATCTACCCTCAGACCTAATGCTGCATCTCACTGAGCTTTGATGCCTCCTGTGAAACCCAGCGTTCATGCCCAGTGGGAGTTAGAACAGACGCGTTCTCGGTTCCTCAGCAACAGTTTGACTAGTACTGATGTTCCTATGACCCTGGCTTACTTGTTTCGTCTTCTCTCTCCCAAGTCCACTGCTTTGTGCTGCTCCTGGCTTTGTCTGGAAGAATTCCTCTTTCCCCCTCTACCCGCTGAATTGACTCTGTCATTCCTGAGCAGTTAGGTTCTTGGAGGTTATGGGCCTAGTTGGACGTGGTCTTGCTGGTGCAGTGGAACCCCTCAGAAAGCAGGGGAGCAGGCTAGTTATATTCTCATTGCGTTTGTCCAAGGACCAGAGTCTCTTTCGAGCCTCGTCTCACTCCAAATGCCCCCTGTGAGATGCCTGAGCACAGGCTCTCGTTTTGCATGCAAAGGAGTCAGTCTACAACAGCCATCACTCTTCGAAAGAGATCTTGGGTGATGCTCCAGGGCATCGTACAAGGGTCTGTGATACACTTCCACCTGGGAGGCACAAAGGCTGCTGTATGAGGAAGGGACACTGGGGGGCTGCTCCCAAAGGGTCACCCCCGGGAAACCTAAGGGCTCTTATCTGTGAAAGGACACAGCCACTTACTCTGTCTGTCCTTTTTCATCCAGTAGGCCCATAAAACTCCCAGGGTAGCTGCCTGGCTCTAGGTCTTGTCTGCAGCCCTTCTCAGCTCCAGGAGGTTCCTGACTACAGTAATTATCGAGAGCCTAGGCTGGAGCAGCAGAGAGGTTGCATGGCACGTTTGGATAGCAGCACCTTGCACAGCAGGAGCAGCTGAAGGGTAAAGAAGATGCCTGATATCCTGGTAGAGAGCTTGTGAGAATTAGAGGAGCCAGTGAGAGCAGCAGAGTGGCAGCAGGGGTTTTTGCGTGGTGTTTGTTTGCAGTAGAGCTGGTGTTAGTCATCCTTGCCCCAGCAAGAGCAGAATGTTCCCACTGCATTAGCACATCTCACTGCCGTGAAGGATTAAGGCCTCAAGATAAAATTATTCCAAAGCCAGGGTTTCTGTGAGAGGTACAAGAGAGAAGATAGAAGCAATGATTTTACTCAGCTCAGAACCAACTGATCCCCAGAGCCCATTTCTCAGAAGAGTCTGAAGCCTTTGCTGAGGTGTGGGTACTCCAGTCTTTCTCAGGCAGTGATGCCCAACTTGCTTCACTATGTCCCAGCAGCTGTATGAAGGGCATAGTCTAAGGGACTACTTGTTGACCCCCAGCCGTGTCACAAGGCTTTTCTCAAGCTCTGATTCCATGAAGATCCTCTCTGTCCTGCACGGTTCACAGGGATGTGATAATTCCTCAGCAGCTCTGGGTATGACCTGAGTTAGTTACCCCTACTTGCCAGTACCCTGCCTTCCAGACTGACAAAGTGAAGGGTCAGAAACCCATTGATCAAAGACAAAGCTGATGGCTTGGAACCCCTCACCTGCCTCTGAAGAGGGACTTCTTTTGGCACCAAATATTCCACTTCACTGCAAAAGACTCTTCACGAGTTATACCCCTCCTTTGGTCAGAGCGAGAAGCAAACCATGGGCTTCAGAGTGGAAGGGACGAAATGAAACCTTGCCCCGGTGGGGCTGGCACAACCTTGCACCCGGGTGGCTCTTCCTGCTCTATGACCCACCCAACTAGCTGGCCGTGTGGTCGACTGACGTTAAGCGTTTCTGCAGCCCTGCTGCACAGAAGATGTTCCTTTTCCAAGGGAAGTAGCTCATCCTTCGGAGGGGTTTGTGTTGCTGTCACCATGGCAACCGGAAAGGATGAAAGTCAGAACCCAAAAAAAATAGCCTGCACGTTAGCTGAGCTGTGGTGGGCAGTGGGATGGTGAAAACAGCCGCCGACTCCCGAAGGAAACGACTGCTCTGCATTCAACAGACCCAGCAGAATTCCTGGTGCCCCAGCCTACAAACAGCCTTCCAGATTCATGACGTGCAGTGGCTCTTCAGCCCCACTGAAGCACGATCCAAATAGAGGATGCTCCTTTTGAGGAGGGCGAGGCTTCTCCATCCTGATTCCTGGGGATGGTGTCCCACAGCACTGACTGCCTCCAGGCAAGGCTATTCACCGTCCCACTTCCACAGGGGTTCTATGAACCATGGCTGCGTCGCAGCTGCGACACTCGCTCTGCTGAGCTGGACCGTGAAAGTCCAGCCGTGAGCACCACACGTGGGATCCTGCTCCAGTAGACTCGGTTGCCACTCATTGTGTAACTCGGTTTGGAAGACGCTCCTTGGATAGACAGAAATGTGGGGTCACCCCCCACGGGGACTGTCTCTGCCCTTCTGCCTGAATCGGGACGGCAAGCCCTGATTTTCAGCCAAAGGAAGGGAACCGGTGTTTTCCACAGACGACAGAAGCCTCATTATTCAGAAGTCACTAGGAAAGCTAAGACCTCCCCCAGCACTTTTCTGTTAGGGCATGGTTTGGCCTTAGACCCGAATTACCAGCCCCTGTCTAAGATTAAACTCTCGCTGGCTCAAAGCACCCCTCCTCGCTTGTTGCTGGCTTCCAGCACCGGTGAGTGGCCGCCGTGGTAATTTGAAGACTATCATATCTGAGGTACGAAGAGTCGTTTAAGTCACTCTGAGCTATTGAGTCATCTTAGGAAGGGGAGGCTGTGTGGAATGGGCTCCTTTGCTGTTAAACAGGATAAATCCACCGGGATTCCTCCAGGTCCTCCTCCTTAATCACAGATCAACAAGGAGAGTTCTGTTTTCCCTCGGTGAATTTAGGGATTGGGTAAATCAAGCTCCACACCATGGAGTCAGATGAGGACTCACTTGTTAAACATCAACAAGCACCCTGCCTGTGCTTCATGCTTTGCTGGTGCATGGGTTTGGGTGCCCGGAGCAAAGCAAGCACTAGGATGAGATCCTCTGCCTCTGTGGGACCTGCCCATCCCCTGCAGCAAAGGCAGGCTGCTGGTGTCATCTCAGCACCTCTTCCATCCCATCCTTCCCTGTCTGTTGCCGTCACATCTGCCACAGCCCCTCACTTGTTTTGGAAACCTCGAGTGCAGTTTATCTGTCACTGTCTGTTTACAGGGTGTTTTCGATGAAAATAGAGGCAGACAGACCCGTGTTTACTCTCCCAGTGAGAAGCTCAGGTACATCTGAGGTTCCTCAGAACCTCTGTAGAGGCAAAACAGAAGCTCGGCTCCCGTGTGGGCACAAAGCAGTGTTTTCCAGGAAGGAAAAGCAGGAGGAACAATAGAAAGGTCAAGGAACAGTGAGCCGTGAAGCCAGAGAAACCACGCCGTCTTCACTGGCAGTGCCCTTCCCCTCAGGCTGTCTGCTCTCCCTGGATCTAGCTGTGGCTGTGGAGGAGACCTGGCCAAGTCATTACACAAAGCAGCACCATTACAAAACCTGCAGAGCAGAGGGAGAGAGAAACCAGGGGGCAACAGTATAGGCTGCCTGGGCTACAGGGTGGTTCCTGTGATCAGCATTCAGCCTGCCTTTCGCGAGCTACGCTTGGCTTGCAAGGCTTGGGGAAATCTCTGGCTGGGTGGAGGGATGAGTAAAGGATGTGTCTGCACGGGCGAGTGACGATCATCGCCTGCACATTCGACCCAAGGTAGCCAACAGTAGTCTGCTCCAGCCCAGTGGACGTGTGCATACCTGTTAATGTGATGGCAGCCTCACTAGAGGCACCAGCCTCTCTGGATTATGGAAAGAGCCAGCGCTCAAGTGCCTGCAGTGTGCTTGTAGACACAAACTGAGTGGTACCAGCTTTTAGGGACTCGTCATCCCTCAGCTGCTTTTCCAGCACGTGTGATGCAGCAGCCAGCACAGCTCTGAAATCTTTGCTTTGCAATAAAATGCACTTGTAGGTGACACCAGCGAAGCTTCTCCACTGTGCAGCTCTCCTGGGACCACACTGGGCTCTCACTGTGTTTAAAGAACTGACAAGTATGAAGGGACAGGCAGCATTTCTCACGGGGAAGGCACTATTCATGGATTCCTAGAAGGGTTCAGGTTGGAAGGGACCTTCAAGATCATCCAGCTCCACCCCCCCTGCCATGAGCAGGGACACCCCCCACCAGACCAGGGTGCTCAAGGCCCCAGCCAGTCTGGCCTTGAACACTTCCAGGGAGCTGGGGGNCTCTCCTCCAGGCTGCACAGCCCCAGCTCTGTCAGCCTGTCCCCATAGCACAGGTGCTCCAGCCCTCCCCTCATCCTCGTGGCCCTCCTCTGGACACCTTCCCACAGCTCCATCTCCTTCCTGTGCTGGGGGCTCCAGAACTGGATGCAGGACTGCAGATGGGGTCTCAGGAGAGCAGGATAGAGGGGAAGGATCCCCTCCCCTCACCCTACTGGTCCCTCTTCTCTTGCTGCAGCCCAGGATGTGGTTGGCTTTCTGGGCCACAACCGAACATTGCCGGCTCATGGTGAGGTCCTTCTCCTGGAGGCTGCTCTCACTCTGTTCCCCAGCCAGCCTGCCTCCGTGCCTGGGACTGCCTCCACCCAGGCGCAGTGCATTCAGACCACAAAACAAATGACTTGTTTCTTCCACCGGTCATCGTGGGCCCAGACCCCTCTGGGACTTCCTGGCACAGAGGGGATGGCTGTGCAAGTGCTCGTGAGAGAGGGGTGGGAAGGCGGTGCGGTCCGTTTTGGGAACAGAGATAGGAAACCTTTCAGTCAGCTGAGGAGGAAGGAAGGGAAGCGACAGATTAATCTCGGCCGGTCAAGATAAGGATGGTGGTTTTATTTATTCTTTTCCTATTTATTATCAAGAGCCT
>VZRI01010343.1:297324-323858 GCA_013397515.1 Upupa epops
GGATGTGATCTACGGCTTTTCTCTCGTGAGATGGCTTGATACAGCTCTCACTGAGTGACCAAAGGCTGTGATGCTGCCTAGCTGGTCCTGAGCCTTCGACCAGGGTGGGTACAAGAGAGAAGAGGGGCCAGCTCAGGCTTAGTCCTGGGTACAAGAGAGGAGCCTTGAGAGAACTCCTACACACACCCAGAGCAGGCTTGGCTCCGAATGCACCCCCAAAAGACCCCGCAGAAAAGCGACTGCCTCTTTCTGCGGGTCCCCTTCTTCAGGCAGCAGGTGCTCACTGCTCCGTCTGGCCTNTACGGCTTTTCTCTCGTGAGATGGCTTGATACAGCTCTCGTCCTTAAAGAACTGAGTGACCAAAGGCTGTGCTGCTGCCTAGTTAGTCCTGAGCCTTCGACCAGGGTGGGTACAAGAGAGAAGAGGCTTAGTCCTGCAGTACACTAAGGAGCCTTGAGAGAACTCCTACACACACCCAGAGCAGGCTTGGCTCCGAATGCACCCCCAAAAGACCCCGCAGAAAAGCGACTGCCTCTTTCTGCGGGTCCCCTTCTTCAGGCAGCAGGTGCTCACTGCTCCGTCTGGCCTCCACAGCGGAGGTCGAAGCCCCCGAGTAGATTTACTCTCTAAGGTCTGGTCTGCCAGGATGCCAGCCGCGTTCATGGTCACAGGATAAGCAGAACGAGTCCAGCCTTCCAGGTTCTCATGAAAGGTCAGAGCACTCGCAGGAATGCCGTCTGCCTCTCGCACCACCCGGATCCAGTGCAGAGGCACTGCTGAAGACTGCAGCTCCATAAAGACGCTCTTCTGTGCCAGCGTATGAGCATCGAGTGTCTTCAGACACCAAGAGCCTTTTACTGCCCACTCTCTTCGAGTGATCTGTCACTAGATCTGCCTGCCTCAGGTTTGGCCTCCAACGTTGATCTCACACGATGATTATCAGTTGGCAGTGTCCCAGTCTTATGTCCCCATAGCTTTTTCAGTGAGTAAAGGTGAGGCCCTGACGCCAGGTGCTCATCGCCTCCCTGACTCCTATTTAGTCACATTGCCACCGGAGTTAAGCATGCCTAGGCATCTGGACCAGGGACCCTCAAGGACCAGTCTTCAGAGCTCACTGGTTCCTCTTGGGTTCTCCAAATGTTCCTGCACCGGTAAGGATTTAAAGTGGGATCTGGGTGCCTTTAAGGGTCCCCTCTGCTCCTACCATCTCTACAGAAGCTGCTGTGGAGTAGACTAGAAGAAACAAAGGGCCTTGGACTTTGCTGCTCCCATCACTGCTGCATCGAGACTGTTTTCCATGTGGTTTGCTGCGGGGAGCCTCCCTTTGGGCCTCCTGGATGACCACTGGCACACACACGTGAAGACTGATTTTGAAAAGGCAGTGACTTCTGTTCCACTGAAACAGAAATCCACATCTTCTCTTGCAAACCTTCCCCCCCAAGTGAGCGGCTGGTAATTTTCAACCTCCTTCTAACCGTGAGGCAGATTGCCACCAGCACCTAACTGTTCTGCACAATTAAGCTCTTTACTTCGTAGGCACTGACAAAGAGTTGTCGTGAAGAGCTGAAATAACAACTCCGGAGGGAGCGGAGATGAGGATGCTGAAACGCACTGCACTTGAGAAGAGTCTAGCTGTGAGCTACTCTTGGGTGGTGGATGGATGGGGGGATGGAGGGATGGATGGATGGAGGGATGGATGGGTGGATGGATGGGTGGAGGGAGAGCTCTTGCTTTCAGAGTTGGCCAGCAGGACAGTGTGGAGGATACTGTGGGTCATATTTCCTTGGAAGTGCAGATGAGGGGCTTTGTCAGACTGTGCCAGAGCTTTGGTCCAGCCCACAGAAGCCCTGGGGACACCAAACCCCAGAGGGGGTGGGCGGCACATGCCTGTGTCTGATTTCAACAGAGCGGGAGCACACACCTCAGAAATGCCCTTGGATGCCCCAGTAGGCAGAGCTCCTGACAACGTGATTCCTTCCACGCTCATTTCTGTCTGGAGCAGGGTCCCAGTCTCTGCAGGATTATAGCTTCTGGTTTGATTTTCTGTTAAACAAAAGGCACCCTGTGGTGCTCGTCTGCTTCCTGCGGCTGCAGACGCAGGGGTTAATGCAAACCGGTGTATTCCTGAAGTATTTAAGTTGCTGTTTCCCTTCACTTGCCAAGGTAATGAGGTGTTTGATGAAGGGAGTTCAGCTGCAGACCTGCAAATATACGTTCTGTAGGCTAGAGAGAAACCACAACAGGCTCCTGCGTTTAATGCTCTGATAAATGGGGCACTTCTGCGCCTCACATCAGGCAGTGGCACAAAGCAGCCTTGTTACTGCCGGCAGAAAGCGCTCCTTCAGTAGAGGAGTCTAGGCCTGCTCCGGCAAAATTAGATCTGCATCACTAACTCCAAACACCACCAAAATCCAAAGGATGCTGGGGAAGTGGAGCCTGTCTGCTCATCTGTTCAGCTACGCGAGGCACAGAGCCGCGGCCACGTGTGGAGGTAATGGAACGAGTCGATGCCGGCGTGCGGTGCCGGTTAGTCAGAGCAGAAGAGGGTGTCTGGCGGTGAGTGTCTGCAGGGTGAGTGTCTGCAGGATGAGTGTCTGCCGGGTGCTTTCTGGGAGACACCGAGAGGTGAACTAAAACAGCTGGGAATCACTGGGAGCTTTGGTTACCTACTGCCTGGCTCGGACTGCCCATAACTCCAAGACCGTCCCTCTTTTTCAAGAGTCTGATGGATGCAATTCAGGTCTCTTGGAAGTAAATCAATACTTGCTATCACTGCTGAATAGCAGGCCGGCCAGGCAGTCTGCCTGCCTTATTGAGACGTGGCCAGGAGTCACCGGTGTCAGGCTGGGAGCAATCACCTCTTTTTGCCCTGTGTTTTCTTTGTAGGGGAGGTTTTCTTGCTGCAGTTAAAGCTCAAACCTTTCTTTCACGGTCCACAGCTGCTGAGCAGCAGCTCACACCAGCTCCGCTCCAGAGGACTGTTGTGATCGACTCTGGTTTCGTTAACCCTTGCTGCAGGTCTGGGTAGAAGGAGAACTGTGGCAGACTGACTGCAGCCCTCAGCCATCATCTTCAGGAGCCGTTCATCAGGCTTTGCCTCTCCCTCATCCTTTGTTCCCCAGTACAGTTCACAGAGCATGAGAAAGCAGTAGAGTCTCAGGCGCTGTCACCGAGTGGGCAGGAAAGGGACAGGGACTCTGCAGGGTGTACTGGGTGTGCTGGGTGTGCTGGCCTAGGCAATGGTGCCACTGCTTTAGCTGCTCCTGGTAATTCCTCCGGCTCAAGCCCCGGGATGGGCAGCCCCTGCAGTAACTACTGCCCACCGCTCAGGAGATGGGATTCATTCAGAGCCCAGCAGAGCTTGGGAGAGTTCTCTGGTTTAGTCTGGGGTTTAGGGAGCAACCTTGCACTGCTGAGGTCACAGAGAAGGCCTGGGGCTCTTTAGCTTGGAACTGATGCTGCAATAGGGGGATTTGCTGAAGCCTCCACACAACGGAGGCTGGCGTAAAACCATGACAAACCACAGAGCCCTGGCACTGAGTTCATCCATCTCTCCATGCTGCTTGGATCTCTGCAATGAAGAACAGCACCATCCAGAACCTTCATGGTTTCTGTTTGAAGTTTCCTTGGGAAGGACTCCCCATAAACACTTCCCAGCACAGAGAGGCAGCAACACCGTGCCGTGTGTGCAGACACAGCCCAGCTCTGAGCTCCTCCAAGCTCAGTTCCATCCCACACTGGCATCTCAGCCTCCAGATGTACCAGCGCCTGAGGAGCTCCTGGCAGCAGCAGAGGCTAATCTGGTCCTTGGTACTCTCAATTTGGAGACATCCCATGGAGATTTTGCCCATTATTGGCCGATGATGGTGTTGGCAGGGGCTCCTTCTGCAGTCCCGTGGTGAGGAGGTAGAGGAGGGTGGTGTTAATGAGTTACGTGATGTCTGCAGGCATAAAGCATGAGTTCATTCAGATACTCAGTCAGACAGTTAAACGAGCAGTGTAATTAAGTCCAGACCAAGCTGAGCTGTTTCAGCTGGGGCAGACTGGACCTGAAGTGTCTTCAGGCAGAATGGGGAGAGATTAGCAACCTGAGGACATAAGGGAGGACAATCGGGAGCACAGGCCTGGATGGCCCTTGATGACAGACGGAGGTTGCCGATAGTCTTTTGTGGCCACTTCCAGCAGAGCGCTGTGGTGTTTAGGGTCACTACCCTTCCTGCACCCAGGAAACAGGGCTCAAATACCTACACGCTTAGGACTGCACAGCCTGTCCTGTGTGTGGTCCTCGGAGGAAGGAAGCGAGTCTGATGGAGTGCTGGTCTAATTTAGGGGGTGGGGGTGCACTAGACCTCTAATGCTCTTCTGGTCCTTGCACGATTTAATGACCTATTCCTAACGCCTAGCTCAACTGCATAACTTAGGATGTCTCTGTGAACCACCGCGAGCCCTCCCTTGTCTTATTCCACCACTGCCCACACCAGGGGCTCCGTGCCGCCTCGCTAGCCTTTGGTCTAGGGCTTGGGTGGAAAAATCTGCACTTGGGTGCCTCCTCATCTCTTTCTGTGGCAGACGTCTCCTGTAGTCGGTAGCAGTACCTGACTGCTTCAGAGCCCCGGTGCTGCAACTCACCGCACTCTTGCTGCTCTAGCACCCAGCAGTGAATGCAACAGCTCAGCACAAAGGGGGCTCTCAGCCTCCTGCAAAAACCCGTCGCTCGTGCAGAGGAGATTTGACGACCAGGGGAGCGTGAACTGGATTTCTTCTGTTAAACACAGCATGAAAGCCTTTCTTTAGAAGTTAAATGGATAAAAACAGGGCATGAAATTGAAGTTGGTAATTAGCAAGTCAGTGCCAGTGAGGAGCTCGTAAGCGCCGTGACCTGCGGGCCTTTTGCAGGAGCTGCGAGGGGAAGCCCCTCTCCCTGGCTGTGCCGTACAGCGCGGTTTTACCTGAGGACGCGGAAAGGCAACGAGTTAAACCTCCACGACGAGTAAAACTGCAGATGAAAGGCATCGTGTAGAACAGCCTGATCCTAAGCTGTCTGCCAGAAAATGAGCATGAAGAGCTAACTCCCTCAGAGCTGCTCACAGCTCTGTCGGCAGAAGCCCAGCATGCCACCCAGCATCCCTGCGGGCTGCCACAGCTGGAGGGAGGTCTCCCAACTCTTTCTCCACTGGGAAGACAGCACTCTCTGAATTTCACATCCCTAAAGCATAGGTACTTTTCAGGACTCTACTGCCATGTGGCACTTCTCTAAACTACTACTACTGCACTCTGCATGGCACCGTTGTGTTGTGGCTCTGGCACATGGCCACTGAAGTCAGCAGAAAGCCTTCCTGAGGACTGCTGCTCTGTCTTCTGGTGAAGGGCAGAAAGCCTGAGGACAGAAATGTCTCTGCAGGGTGATTCAAAGATTCACAGCATCTTCAGGTTTAAGAGGAACTAACTAGATCACAGTTGGGCCGTGTGTGCAATGCCCACTGGCAGTGAGGTTCGACACCTGCTCCTCTATCAAGTGTCTCCCCATTGCAATGAGGTGGAAGCAGCTTTTACTGACTCTGAGTAATCGCGTAGTCTAGCACAGCCACTTCCCAGTCCTTTCCTTGCTAAACTTCCAGCCTCTCACTGTCGGGCATTTTTCCCAGCCCCTGAGTAATCTTCTACTACTCTTCTTTCTCGTCTCCTCCCCTACGGCGTTCACGCTGAGGCTGTGACTAGCAGCACCAGATACGATTCCTCGGAGGTGACCCCTGTTCCTTACTCATCACCTGCCTGCTTACACAGGCACAGATTGCAGTTCTAGGTCTCCCTACCACACAACTGCAATGGGGGTTGATCGCTGCATCTTCCCTCTCACCAACAGCGGAAAAGAAGTCATGAAGAGCATCACTGGCAGCCCTTCAGGCTGCGGACTGAGGGTTATTTGCTCTCTCCACGCACAGCGCTCAGCACCGACTGTTAACGGAAAGGTGGGCGAGCTCAACCGGTGGAAACCAAGCGCAGGAATAAGAGCTCTCAGAACACTCCTGTGTGAAACTTCTCCCTCTCAGTCCTCTCACCCCTCCACCCCTCCCCTTCTTTCCTATTAAATTGAAGTCAGTTTCCCTAATAAATTCCAGGGCTTTTAAACCCAGGCTAAGATTGGTGATTGCTCTCTCACCCCCAATAAACAAATGACTTTAACCTCCTGCTCCAGCCACAGGCTTCTCCTGTTTGCAGGAGGGAGTGGTAGCAACGTTCTGGAAACTGCTGTGTGTGGGCACAAAGGGCAGTGAAAGCTGAAAGCTGTGAGAACCGAGCTGCTCCGTCCTGATCCTTTATTGGAAGCCGGGGTGATAATGAAACCTCACACACCACACTCTTTACTTGATAGGTCTGGATCGCAGGGTGGCACAAAGAGGAGCCCAACAAAGGGTCCTGCAAAACCTCACTTAGCTCCTGGCTTCATGCAGAACCAGGCCTTGAGTGTCACTGCCAGCGATGGAGATAACCCACTCAGACAGCCCGGGGCGCATGCAGCCAGCCTGTCCCCTGAGCAGCAGTGGGAATGAGAGGTTCAGCACCCACAAAGCGCTGCTAGAAAGGCTGCTGCTGCTCATCGTGTGCTGTCCTGACACCAAGTGCTCCTCTGGAGGTGAACCCCCTTTTCATGAGCTGATGGGAAATGTCCTAGAGGGAGGGGATGCTGCCCTGCATGGCCAGCTGGGGTGACTCGGACAAGCCCAAGCACTCAGTGTCTCTGAGATGCATGCCTGCAGCCCCCTGAGGGGGAGCACCACTGCTGCTCACTGGAACGTCTCCTCTGGCCTGTTCAGTCGAAACAAGATTCAGCAAAGGAAGGCTGAGGTGCAGGAGGCTGAGGTGCCCCTGCAGCCACACGTGCTCCCCGTGTGCTGTATAGCAGCCACAACAAAGTGTAATTACTCAGTGTAGGCAGACAGGCTTCTGGATGGCTCCATAAAAGTCCAGACAGGGCTGAGCAGTCCAAGGCTGAGGGGGGGGCCTCTCTCCCCCTCCCCATTTGCACAGTTGCTCCTTGTCACTGTGTGTTGTGGCTGAAATGGGGCTGGTGTGGACGGGGGGATGAAGATGGTGAGACCCGGGGGTGATGGAGAGCAGAACACATAGCTACTCCTTTCCTGTCTGGCGATTCGCTAGGCTGTGGCTGCAGCCAGCTGCATCTCTGCGGCTGCCTGCAAACTCGCAGTGACCACCTGCGTGCGGCAGAAACAAGGGCTGCAATTGTGTCCCTTGGGCACCACCAACTCCTCTGACACAAAGTCACCTTAGTTTTCCAGTAGACCAAGGCTGTCAGCCTACTGCTCCTGGCTGCTGCAGTCAAGCCTTGTATTTTTCCAGAGGACTGGGAACAACGATGGGTTTGAAAAAGCTTCTAGGCACAGGGCATGAAATGCTTTGTCCCTGGCTGAAGCAAAGGAAGGTCTTGCCTCCCCTTCTCCCCCCACGAATTGCTGGTTCAGGTCTGTGCAGTACGTAGCCTGTCTCCGTGTAAAAGGAGCACTCAGGCAGCGAATCTTAGCTGCTCACGGTACTGCATCACGCCTGCAATGCCAGACTCTGAGACATCAACTACAGAATCTTGTTTTCTAGAGAAATCCAGTGAGATCCCAGCTCGTGACGACTTCCCAAACACGAGTGCAGAGAGATGAGACCCACCCAGGAGTCACCAACTTGTAGTCAGTAGGGTCCCTGGCATTTTCCTGCTGCCCACGTACTGACAGCCCAGCTGCGGTCAGACGTCCAAGCCCTAAGCAGAGCTGTGCTCTGAGTGTAACTCACTCTAGGTAGCTGCTGTGCCTCTCTGCCTTTGTAACACGTCATCACACAGCAACTGAATTCCAGTCAGTTCTGGGTGATAATAACACTTAATGCCACTGATTTCTGAGTTTGCATCAAGTCCTTACTCAAGGTGAATGACAGGCAGCTCCGTGCGGTGGATTCAGACCAAGGCTCCAGCCCTAACAATGACTGAAAGCCCCTCTGGGAGTGCAGAGAAGCCAGAGACAACAGACACCATTTGTGAAGCCCTGCGTTTCATCTGGCGCTGGCAAAAGTCGAAGTTAATTGTCTAGAAATAAAGCAAATCTGTGCTGGTGCAGGTGGGTGACCTGGGAGAAGAGCAGTGGAACAGGATGAGGCTGTGTCACTGGACCCTTAGAAGGCAGAGGCCTTTAAGGAGGGACTGTGCAGTGTGAGCTGTCGCCCACATGCAAATCACATCGCACAGCTGAAAAGTCCCCACCAGGAGAGAGGGGCTGCAGCGTGGCTTTCAATCACTCTGTTTCTGGTACTGACTTTAAAAACAACAGGTGCCCAGGAGCCACGGGTACTCTCACACCCACTTACCTACTCTGTACATGTTCAAATCATAGCATCATAGAATCCTTAGGGACCGGAAGAGACCTGGAAACACCATCCAGTCCCATCCCCCTGCCACAGCAGGATCCCCCAGACCCAGTGGCACAGGAACACAGCCAGGCGGGGCTGGAACGTCTGCAGAGAAGGAGACTCCACAGCCCCCTGGGCAGCCCCTTCCAGTGCTCCAGGACCCTCCCTGGGAAGAAGGTCCTGCTGAGATTGAGAGGGAACTTCCTCTGCTCCAGCTGACACCCAGTGCCCCTTGTCCTATATGTGCTGCACCACAGTGAGCCTGAGATGTGAAGTCTGAGATCAGAGCTAAACTTGCTTGTTGTTTCCTCAGCCTTTTAAGAAGAAAAGGCCAGTTACTTTCTGCAGGTGTGGACTTGAAACTTCATCTCCAAAGCTGTGCTGTGTGTTGGGTTCTACTGTCCAGGAGCCTCTGTGTGAGCTGTAGGCACTCCTCACGGCTGCAGATGAGAGCACCTTCATTTAGAGGCATGCTTTCAGACTTAGGGAGAGGTACCCACCCTAAGGATGTTGCCAGGCTCTTGAAGAGCTGCACCATGGACCCAGCAGGATTGCCACCTGCCACAGTGTTCCCAGGAGAGGAAGCATCCACTCTTGGGCTGTTACACGGTTACTCATCTCACAGAACTGTTGGGTCTGTTACCAGAGTCCCCAGGCTATGGAAACTCCTAACTCCTTGGTGCAGATCTGTAGTCCAACCCGGCTGGCACAGGTCACGGGTAACTCTTCCTCCCCAACAGACCCTCCTCCTCACTCCTAACCGTGCAGCCTCAGCTCAGGGATGAAGCCTGCTTTTTCCTTCCAAACGCCGGCAGAGGTTGGTGTCAGCAGGCAGCGAGGGCACCGGTGCCTGAGGGTGAGGGTTGCACAGCCCTGTGATAGGGAAGGGCTTGCTGTTTCCCAGGTGCCTCAGACGGGTTCTTAACAGCAGTCTAACGCACAGCAGACACACCGTTAACACTGCAAAGCAAACCCTGCAAGGACCTGGAGACAGGGCAAGAGGACAGAAACACAAGCGCTTACTGCTTGTCTCAGCATCAGCCCCAAGACACCCCTCTCACTCTCACGAACGAGCGCTGCCCAGGACCGCTGCTGCCCGAGCCTCTCGCCGTTAACACTCTGCCCCACAGAAAACTCAGTTCATGCGCTTCCCCTGCCTGGGGTGCCCCGGGCTTCTCTTTCCCTTCCAGCCGCGCAGCTCCCGGGATTACCGGGCTAATTTATTCGGGAATCACTTTCCACACTCCTGCCCCAAGGCGAGTGTCTGCCTTCGGCTCCCCAGGGACACTTTTTGGCGAGTAGGAGCCCTCCTGGTGGCAGACACTGCTGCTAACGAGTTAGTAACCCTCGCTAGGGTGGGAGGCTGTCCCTCCCGGTGCAGTCCGGCTCCAGGCTCACCCTGCAGCCCGCTCAGCGCTGAGGGCATCGCCCCGCCGCAGCCTGCCAGCCACACTGCAGAGGAAACAGGCGGCTTCAGCGCTCCTGCCCCCGGCACTCTGCTCTAGGCATGACAGCGGTGGCTGTTTGGGGCGGTTGCTGGGGTTACCGAGCTCTCCCACGGTGACCACGACGGTCTCATCCAGGTCGGAAATTCGGGGGATTTTGGGGTTTGGTCCTGCTGCCTGGGAAGTCCTGGGCATCTGTCTGCGTCCCGGCTGGGCAGCAGCTGACGTGGCAGTTGCTTGTTCCCGAAAGGGTCTCTGTGGAAACTCTTGTTGATTTAGAAGCCACTGGCAGCCCATCAGGAGCTGGCTGAGGCATGGCTGCTGCTTTCATACTCGGTAGTTGGAGGTGAGGGCAAATAGGCAACAGCTTTGGGCCACTGGAGCTCCTTGTATGCAGTGATATAGAATCACAGAATCCTTAGGGAGCAGAAGGTACCCGGAAAGATCCTCCAGTCCAGTCCCCCTGCCACAGCAGGATCCCCCAGACCCAGGGGCACAGGAACACAGCCAGGCGGGGCTGGAACGTCTGCAGAGAAGGAGACTCCACAGCCCCCCTGGGCAGCCTGGTCCAGTGCTCCGGGACCCTCCCTGGGAAGAAGGTCCTGCTGAGATTGAGAGGGAACCTCCTCTGCTCCAGCTGGCACCCAGTGCCCCTTGTCCTGTCCCCAGATGCCCTTGAGCAGAGCCTGGCTCCATCCTCCTGACACCCACCCCTCACAAATCTGTGGTGTTTGCAGTCCTGCTGAAGAGGGTTGGCAGCTTGAGGGAAAAG
This sequence comes from Upupa epops, assembly GCA_013397515.1. Lineage (NCBI taxonomy): Eukaryota > Metazoa > Chordata > Aves > Bucerotiformes > Upupidae > Upupa > Upupa epops. The sequence goes on from VZRI01010343.1 coordinate 307,951, forward strand.
AGCCCTTTTGGGCTCTGAGTGTTTTGACCAGACTCATCTTTAGTTTACAGTGGCTACTGAAGTTACAAACACAACAGTCCATGTGCTCCAGCATGAGCTGAATGTTTGTACGCGGGAGGGTGGGCTCACCTCACCTGAATGTTGTCATTTAAAACCAGCTGTTGGCTCCTTCCCTGCCAACATCTAGGACAGGGCTGTTCAGTCTGCTGCTTCTACGGTTCGTACCCAGGTGGGGTGCCTGCCCTTCAGCAGACCTCTCTGTCCTGGAGAAGGGGTCTCACTGACAGAGAGAAAAATACTCACAGGGGGGGTGTGGGAGGGTGCTTTCTGCCTCCTGTGTGGGGCACCGACAGGTGGGGTCACAGCCCAGCACACCTTGCCTGCTGAAACAGACGGGACTTCTGCAGGGGATTTAACCACCCGCAATTTATTGGGAGCTTTTTTGCTAAGATCCGTGGCACCCACCACGGGTTTGCCGGGAAAACAGCACCTCAGCGGCGTGACAGAGGGTTTGCAAAGACAATGCCCCGTGAGCTGGCACTCTCCCCGCTCCTCAGGGTCTTGCTGGTGATGCCAGCTGCCCGTGGTTACGTGCTGGAGCTGCGAGAGCAGCGAGTCAGGGATTTTCCAGAGCTACCGAGGAATTAAATGTCTGGATTCCTTTCGCATTCCACAGGCGCTGGGCTGATGAACTGTGCCCCAAGGTTCATGTTCCAGTTCAGCTCCGGCACTGGAAAGGAATATGCCCGCTTGGCAGCCAGCTGGAGGGTGCCAAGAGCAACATCAGCGGGGTTTATCAGGCAGCTGGAGCACCAGCACTGAACTATCCCAGGAATCTCAACACTGCTACCACAATCCCATCTTGGGTTTTGATTTGGAAAATACCTTCTTATTCAGGAGAAACATCAGGTAAATGACACAGCTCTGCCTCTCCCAGGAGGGAGCCAACAGGGCACCTCTTGGTGCTGCTTTCCACATTTCAGCATGGTGCTGTCTGAGCTGTGACATTCACCCTTGGAAAGAGCTGGGAACGAAGGGGAAATGCCTCCTGATGGTCCTGTCCTCACCGTGGTTAAGTGGGGAAAGAATTGGTACCCACAGAGCTTACTGGTAAAATCCAGGATGAAAAGGGCCCGGAAGCTTGCGACAGCATCTGAGGGAACACTGGGGAATGGGAAAGCAGATTCACACTGCCACTGAATAAGACATTGAAACCCCTGCAGAGGCTGTGCTCAGAGCAGCTCTTTCCTTGAGCGAGGCAACCGTTTGTTTCTGTGCAGAGCAACAGGAGATGCTAACTTGTAGAGTGCTTGAACATTTGCACCCGATGTTTCACAGCGCTTGGACTGCTGCAGGAAAGTTATCCTCGACATAAGTGTTGATTCTGCACAGAAAGTGCCATGAAATTGGGAGTCAGGTGTAAAAACCTCATGAAAGAATTAAAATTAAGCAATAAATATTTAAATAAAATGATATCCGCTTGGAAATCAAATTAATTGACTGGGGAAATTAAAGCAGACAGAGGAGGTTCCCTCTCAATCTCAGCAGGAACTTCCTCACAGGGAAGGTCCCAGAGCACTGGAAGGGGCTGCCCAGGGGGGCTGTGGAGTCTCCTTCTCTGCAGACGTTCCAGCCCCGCCTGGCTGTGTTCCTGTGTCCCTGGGTCTGGGGGATCCTGCTGTGGCAGGGAGACTGGACTTTCCGGGTCCCTTCTGATCCCTAAGGATTCTACGACTCAAAACATTCCAAAACTCTCCCCTTCTCCAAGCAGAGTGGGACCTCCTTGATGGAATTCCCTTTCTGGGAGATTTTTTACCAAAGCAAGATCCGGTTTCCCGAATCAGAACAAAAAAGTTAAATATGAACTCCCCCCTGGAAAGGAAACCCCTGCTGAGCAGCAGACAGACCCCTGACAGCCATGTGACGCTCAGTGCTGTTTTACTCACTGCCTGTGCCCTGGCAGCGCGGTGCCCTGGCACTGCTCCTTTTACCTCTTAGCGTGCAGAGTGCCAGTGTGAGCCCACCGCTACGCCTACAGAAATGCGGGCACGACGAAGGTCCCCGCAGCAGCTCTACTGACTCGAGAACCCAGTCTCCTCTAGTGTCTGGGGGTGGGGAGGGGGTCTGCAAAGCTGACTTGCCTGAAATCAGCGTTGGTGAGCCCAGGCTGCCTCTTCTCCCAGCCCCCAAACTGCAGGCACTTCTCATATTGTTGTTTGGTGGTGACAGGTCCTGAGGGGGTAAAGCAGGAGGATGAAGCAGTGGCTGGCAGCGGCTCTCGGGCTCAATTAACACGTCATCAGCCCCAGCAGTGTCAAAAAAGCAAGGCAGAAATGTCAATCCAGTTTCAGCTCCTGGCTCCCTTGGGTCTCGGGAAGGCCCCCTATTTTAAGCTTTTTGAGAAGAGTTTGTGAGGCTCGGGGCGTTTGCTTCTTGTTATTGCCCACCTGTTGCTGGCACTGCTGGCTGTCCATAGACAGAACAGCCTGGAGGGTTCCAGGGAGCAACCTGTGGAAGCCTGGTGCTGCTGCCAAACAAACAGAGAGACATGAGAGAGAGATTGAGAGAGAGAGATAGGTAAGCAGATAGATAGGTAGGCAGATAGATAGCTAGGAAGATAGACAGACAGACAGACAGATAGATAGACAGGCAGAGAGAAGCACCCATTCTTGGCTTATCATCTAACATCATGAAGTATGAGCAGGAAGAGAACATTGGCTTCTCTTTCAGTGGTCATGTCTCTCATACAGAAAAAGCACATTGCTTTTGTGGAATACCCACGTGAACCCCAGAGCACCTAAGCTGGTCCAATATCCTCACAGACACAGCGTCTGCCCAGAATGGATCTGCTCAGAGTAGGTGGTGTAGGCAAACTGACAAGATACCACTGGAGGTTATGGTGTGCTCCTGGCTCTGTGTGGTGGGGATGCCACCTGGCCACTCTGAAAGAAGATCTGGGTCCTCCACCTCTTCGGGTGCATGGGCATACAGGTGGTGCCGACACGACTGACTCAGACACTGACTACTCAGCTGTAGCAATGCATTGTGCATCTAGTACTCACCTGCAGCACTCACCTGCAGCACCCTCAGCATCAGGCTCTGCAGCTGAAGGAACCCTGCAACGCTTTCCAGCCGCACACACATGGTTGCAGGATACGATCCACGAAGAGCTCAGCTTGCAGGAAGGTTTCCACACGGTGTGAGAGGGAATCCAGTGCTACAGAATGCTCCTTGTGGAAGGTGAAGTCAACTAGCACTTCCACAGCCTCTAAGCACCAGAAAAGCCAAGGTGTTTTCCTAGAGAGCCTCATGTGAGCTGCCCAGGTCTGCTGCCAGCTCCGTAAGCTGAACACAGCACTCAGCTTCCTTCCACTAGTACCTGCATCTGCGCAGCAGCTGAGCCCCAGACTCATTGCTGAAGGAAGGGAGCAGGGTCCTGGGAGGCTGGAATTTTGCTCTGCTTTCAACTGCTGGGATTTCTCCAGTGCAGCTGAGGTGGGAGCTCTGTGATGTGAGGATTAGCAACACCTTCTAGTGTTACCCAAGCAGAGGCCTCCATTTCCAGATGGGGGGCTTTTTCCTTCCATTTCTGCAACTGAACCATGCGGTCAAATCCCCCACAGGAAGCCTCTGTTTATTGCAGACTATCTCCATGCTCGGGACAGCAGCTAAGCGGAGCACTCTGTGAGCCACTTACACCTTGTCCTGTGTCTCTCTGCAAGGACTTACCTTGGGCAGGGATAAAGGACAGGCCCACTTCTGGCTCGACTGGGAAGATTTCCTCAGATGTCCTGGCACGGCAGACTTTCCCTGATCAGACTGATGCTCCAGGGGCATTTTCCAAGGAGCACTCTGCCCTTGCTCAGCCCAGATCAACCCTCCTCACCGAGCGCCTCAGAGGCGTAGGATCGAGCCGCTGTGATCATGCCTGCAGAGGGAAGGGGTGTGGAGAGGTGAAAGATGTGTGGGAGCTTGTTTCAGCGGCTGGCAATCACCTCTCTGGAAGATAAAGTCAGAGCTGAGGAAAGGGGTTTATTTTCCAGACCTTCGTGTCGTCTCTTCACAGCAGCTGATTGCCTCTCCGCGCGCGGAGGGTGTGGAAAGCAGCACTGCCAGGCAGGCGGTTAACAGCACGGATTCGTTTGATGCACTTGGAGCCTCTAACAGAGCGGGACAACCTGGCAGCCTGCAAAGCCAGGACGAAGCACAGTCCTTGGTCAGACACCGGCTGCCACCCCGGGACGGGCAGACAGCTGGTCAGGTCTCCTGCCAGCGTGGGAGCGGGAGAAGGGGCTGTCCTCGCTTGCTTAAATCCCAGTGCTTTCCGAAGGAGCGATGGCACGGTGGTTGCTGACCTTCTCTGCCCTCATTAGCACTCCTGAACCGCTGGTTCCTGCTCCGAGAGGGAAGACTCTAATGACCAAAGAAAGAGAGGGACTCAGAACACCGGAGAGTTGACCGAACTGCTGGGACGTGGCCAAACAAGGCGGAGAGGCTTTACAGTGGAAAGGCCACCGAGAGGCAGCCCTTTACTAAGCCTCTGCAGTTGCTCTGCAGCTCTGTCTCGTGGGTGCCTGTGTGACTGGAATAGCAGCCAGCAGATGCATTTATTGCATCGAACCCAGGTGCTCGCTTGGAGCCAAGGTTACCCACGCAAAGGAAGGCTTTGGTGTCGAGGGCACATTCCAGCAGCTCCTCGCTCTGCGCTTGCAGCTGCTCTGTTTGCATCCAAACAAGTTTGTGCGTGTGCCTCTGCTGTGCCTGTTCACGAAGATGCCGTCTGCACCTATCTGGTTTGTGTTTTAGTAGCTTCATTAACAGCCCTCAGGCAGTGCTGCTGCAGCCACTGGCTCACTGCTGACCCGTGCTTGGGGTAGGATTCAGCAGGTATTGCTCTGAGGCCTTAACAGCTTGAGCTGCTCCTGCCCCCTCTGTCTCCTGGGAGTATCTCTGTCAGTGCTGCCCCCTTATCATCTGCTCTTACCGGGTAGCCGAGGAGATACCTTCAGTTGCACTCGAGTGTTACAGGTTGTGTCCTACACGGAGGCCTGAAATGGGATCACATCTCAACAACTCTGATGGTCTCATGGCTGCATCATTATTATCAGTAACGCCTGGCTCTGGGAAGCGATGCTGCTAGAGCTTCGATGACCTCAGATCCACACAGCTAGGGAGCAACACGGGTAACAAAGTCCTTTGTCCACCCAGTCCCTTGAAAAGCGTGCCACCTTTCTGGAGGATGCCCAGGGGTGAGAGCAGTCAAGACATTGGCCCAGGCTACGTGGTTGTACCGTTAGCCAAGATGCTCTCAGCTCGTGAGCTCTTCTTTCACGGTGCATCACTGAAACACAGAGGGTCCCACATTTTCCAGGGGTTCCCTTCAGAGTAACAAATGGCTACGGCTGGCTCCAGCTAAGCCAGCTGGTGCTGCACATGGGCAGCCATCCATCACCGGCTGCCAGCAGGTACCCTGCTGCCCTGCACGGATCTGCCACAGTTGCAGGTCACGCCAGAAGCAGTTACTCACCAGCAGCCTGTTTGTTGAGCATGCCTTGGGCACAGCTTCACTCCATGAGCCGGCGCATGCGCTTCTCCCAGCACTCAGACAGGACCCATCCAAAGCACCGGCCTGTAGCTGGGAGTAACCACACGCAATGGTCTCGGGGTCATTCACAGGGTCTGCATTCACTCCTTAGGGGAAGGGCAGATGTTCCTGCTCTGTCCCTTAAGAGGCCTCATGCCAAGCCTGGTGTGCTGCCTGTGCCTCGCCAGCGGAGCTCTGCCTGAGCCGTCACGCTCCCGTCACCAGACTGCCCTTCCTGGGCCCCGCTTACGGGAAAGCCTTGCTTAGCAGGGCAGCAGGATTGGGTCAGACACCCACCGTGCAGGTTTTGTTTTGCCCCTGCCGACTCCCCTTCCCAGCTCACGTGGCCTCCTGCGATGATTCACTGCGGTCCAGTGCAGAGCTGCTTGGGGGAGCTTCTGGCACGCAACTGGCCATCATGTGCCTGGAGGCCAGTCTGCCCACCACCTTGTGGTGGGTCAAAAGCTTCTCAACTGGATTCATTTCTAGCCTGAAGATACTGTACCTGCTCCCCTCGGTGTAGAGGGCACTTCTATCAAACCCTCTACTGCTGGAATTAGCCCCAGCTTACTGCTCCTCGGGGCATTCTGTGCAGGGGGGTGTTCGCTGGAGCAGGCTCACGTGCGGCGCTGAAGGTTATTTGCAGTGCTGGTTATTACTGCACTGCTGGCTTTGAAAGGGATGAGATCCCCTCGAGTCTGCTTCTGGTTTTGGTTTGGTCGCTCTGCTATTCTAAATAACACCAATGGCTCCCACGGGACAGGGTGGACTTAGTTCTCCCCGTTATTCATTGCCTCTAATAACTAACAAATGGCAAACAGCAGCCAGACTGGAGGTTACGCTGCCCTCCCCCAGCCTGTGAGATCCCCCGGGCAATGCCAGCGCTGCCCACCGAAGGAGAAATACCAATCGCTTCTGAAAACAGCTCGTTCCAGCCATCCTGGGCTTTCCCATGGGAATGAGAGCAGCCGGAGTAAGAGCAGCGGGCTCCTAGCAGTGAGCCTGCTGGGGGCGAGTATGGCCCTGCAAGGAGCATCCCCCCAGGATGGCTGGTGAAGCCCCTGGGAAGTCACAAAGGACCGGCTTGGTGCTGTGGTTTAACAGCCAGGCAAGAGAGCAGAGCCGTGCACTGCCGTGGGTGAGCAGGACGGAGCTGGGCTGCTCGGGAAGCACGAGCCCTCAGCACACTCTGGTGAGTCAGGGTAACTCCCAGAAAGAATAGAAGGGTCAAAATCTATTGGCACAAGTCCTTCTTTAGGCAGGTTTGCTTCCTTCCTGCAGAAGGCAACGATGCCAATGCTGGGAAAGGCTCTACTGGTGCCTCTACGTGAAATCAGAGTGAACAAAGGCAAGCTGCCCTCTCCCTCATCCCTCTGCAGAGTCTCAGCACTGCTCCCCTGATGTCACAAATAAAAACAACACTTGTGGGAGCCGAGCTGCCTGGAGACGCTGTCGACTCCGCTTGATTTGCTCGCTGGCTTGCAGGCAATCTAGCAGAGCCCGTCCAGCTGCCAGGCTGCAGGGGCTCAGCCTGCTGTGCCAGTGGTGTCCTGCGACCTGCAGGCACCTTCCCCCTGCAGCCCTGGCACAGCAGCTGACTGTGTGGAGCATGTGGCAGCCTCCTGCTGCCCAGCCTCTCCAGCACAGCCAGAAGCATGATCTACCTCTAAGTCCCCTTCAGTAAGCACGGGGATGGACCAGGAAAAGACAGGAGCAAGCTCCCTTCTTCGTGCTTCCTAGCAGCCCTCTCCCAAACCCACTCTTACTGTGAGGGTGACAGAGCACTGGCACGGGCTGCCCAGAGAGGTGGTGGAGTCTCCTTCTGCAGAGACATTCAGAACCCACCTGGTCGTGCTCCTGCTCTGCTAGGGAGGTTGGGTTTGATGACCTTTCGAAGGTGCTTCCCAGCCCCTGCCATTCGGTGACTCTGCGGCTCCACAGCTCCCTGCAATTACCATGTTGGGATCAGTCCCGCTCTGGCAGGGGCTGCCCAAGGACTGGCAGGAGCTATTGCCTCCACGCTCGTGCCTGTGTGGGCTTCCTGTGCTCTGAACAAGTGTCGAAGGCGACGGCTCCACCTGAACCTGCCCAAGCCCCTCAGGCACTACCTGTTAGAGCACAAAAAGCTCAAGACCAGGTTTTGATATCGCTCTTCTTTTCCTCGATTTGTTAGGTGCTCCCAGGTCCACAGACTAATCCGAAGGAACAGCCTCAGTTACTGTGCAGCTGCTGTTGCACCCAGGTTCCTCAGCAGTGCCTTGCGTGGGCTCGGACTGCAGCTCACCACCAGGGACCAGCCAGCCGCCTGCCCGTGGTGGAGAGGGGAGGGGGAAATGAGAACTTGGTGGTTTCATAAAGTGAGGTTGATGGGTGACTCTGCTCCTGGGCTCCTCTGCAGAAAGGCATCACCTGGGGCTCAGTGAGCAACACCCTGTGTGCCGTGGGTCTGACAAGGGCTCCATAGAATCACAGAACACAGAATCATTTGGACTGGGGAAATCTTCACGACCATCAAGTCCAAGCACTGAGCAGGCTGCACCAACCCTCAGCGCCAACCATACTCCTAAGCTCCATATCTGCACGACTTCCAAACGCACCCAGGGCTGGCGATTCCACCCCCTCCCTGGGCAGCCTGCTCTGTTCAGGTACTTCAGGGCATTACCTCGGCCTCTGAAGAGCAGAACGGGAAGCAGCCTTCCCCTTTTGAACAGGGGTTGCAAAATACTCACAGACTCTCAGAAGGATGGAGTGGGCAGGGACCTCTGGAGATCATCCAGTCCAGTCCAGTCCAGTTCCCCCTGTTCGAGATGTTTGCCTGGAGGAGGTTGCACAGGGACGTGCCTAGGCATTGGGGAAGTCTCCAGAGAGAGGCACTCAACCCGACATTGAATGAATTCAGAATCAGTAGGAAACCCCCACCTTCTGACCTGGTGGCACTGCAGGAACTCTGTGTTCCTGCCAGCCTCTGGTCAGGCAGCCACTAGAGGTTGATTTCCAAAGCACAGGCAGCTCCCTGTCCCCTTGCTGCTGCTCAGCTTTGGGAAATCTGGCTCCTCTGCCTCCCGCACCCCCTCAGCACAGTCTCATCTCTGCTAACACTGGGTTCTCCCGCGCAGAGGGCCTCTCTCACCAATCTTAGTGCAGCCCACAGCTCTGCACAGATTACAGCTGCTGGGTGCTGCTGCTGTGAACGAGTCAGAGAAAACGGGACTGGAAAGACCTTGAGAGGTCACCTAGTCCATCTGCCTGTTCCACGGTCGATCGATGGACTCGGATACTGATCTAATCTGTGCTGGACCTCTGCCACCTCCTGTCGCGCTGTGATGGATGCTACACCATTGCCCCGATAACCCATCCCACGGCTGTGCTGTCATCTCCACCACGAGGAAACCCTCCCTAGCGCCTACGCAAGAGCTCTCTTTGGATAGTTTAAGCCCCTTCCATGTTGCCTTCCCCTCCGAGGACAGTGCAGGGTGTGCCATCTTCCTAGCTAGCAGCACTTATCCTATCTGAGAACTAGCACCGCACACCTACCGCCGCCCTCACCTCCGCCTTGGTTGTTCCTTCTGTAGACCCAACAACCCCAAAGACTCCCTTCTGGCAGCTGGGTCAGACCTGCACTGTGGAAGTCAGGTGCTCAGCAGAAGCCCTCTGATGAGCAGGCAGCCAGCCCAGGTTTCCTTTCAGAGCCACGACCGCTTCTGACCTTCTCTGTACTCGACTTCATGCCACGTGGGATGCTCAGGTTAGAACACCCTTACTCTCAGGCTTTGCTTCACCCTCCTCTGAATGTCTTGTCATAAATGTGCTGCCACTTCAGACCCAGATGCGCCAGGCAATGACGTGTGCAAACCCTGTCTGTGCTGATGGGCCTCCCCCCCATCAGTTGAGTTGGGTGCAGGAGCTCTGACTGATAACACAGCGGAGTCTGCTGCTCTGCACCACAGCCTTGGCAGCTGCAGGGGCAATAGCCCTCTCAAACTGCTGCCCCCGACTCAGCCTTCAGGGACAGAGAAGCTGAGCAAACTGCAAAAGACTCTGCTTGTGCTTCTGTTGCAGTCAGTGGAAAGAGAGAGGCCCCACTGGGCTGCTGCGTGCCACCTCTCCTGGGCACCTTTGTGAGGATGGGTTTACCTGCTCTTGGTGGTGCCTCTTCCTTTGGTGACGGACCCAGCTGCTTCGCCCACAGCAGGGAGGCTTCCCGCGTCTGCTGCCGGCTGCAGGCCGGTGGAACCACGCTCCTTCTCTGCGAATTCTCATCTCACCCACTCCATTTCAACCCTGGAACTCTTCCACGACAGCCAAGCGCTCGTTTCCAGCTGCCTCACACAAACCCTCTGTTGAGTGCGTGGCAAATCTGGGTTCAGAGCCACAGGCCAGCAACAAGGGAAGGGTCTGGGTGCCTCATTCGTTTGTTGGGATTGGCCAGTGTAACGTTCGGGGTCGCAGTCTGGTTTGCCTCACACCTTGGACTCGGTGCCAGCGGGAGGTGTCTGCGTGTTCGAGGCTGTGCGTGTCTCCTCCAGAGAACGTTTCCAGGTAACCCCAAAGCCTGGGAGGCAGACCAGCTCACAAGGCTGGAAATCCTGTTTGGGGTTCAGCTGGGCTCCTCTGTGACATCCTCTCTGGGAGACGCTGGGGCGGCTGTCACGCGGGCCACGCTCGCCTCTTTCATACCGTGGCTCCGCTTCCTGCCTGGCTTATCGCTGTTTTCTTAGCTCGACGAGAACTTCCAGGAGACCTGCTCTCACCTTAAACCTGATCAAAGCAGACCCCCTGCTCTTAAGGAACTGCAGGGGAAGGGGTGGGTGTCTGTCTGGTCACAGTTTATTTTAATCCGGCTGCTTTCTCCCTTTGTAGCCCGCGAGCGCTCTGTTCTCAGAACGTCTGCCAGTTGCAATAGGTTTCCTTGACGTGGCGGCAGACGACGAGGCTAAACACAGCTGTCTGGTGCCTGCAGCCCTTAGGAGCCCTGCAGGGCCCAAGTCACTACAAATAAACGGAACCGCAGCCATGAAGTTCAGGCTGAAGCCAAGGTCTTTCTTCAGCCCAGCCCGTTGCGAATAGGAGAGCAGTCGATGCAGATACGGGGACACATCTGTGTCTGGGGTCCCTCCAGCAGCTCCGCGGGCTCTCTGCTCAGGGCTCCTTTGCAAAGAGCCCTGCTCTAGAGGAATCCTTGGGCTGGGAACAGGCAGTGCGCAAATCAGCCACCGAGGCTCGGCGTTCATGCCACGAGGAGGAATCGAGGAGTCCTGACAGAGAGAACTGGCATCTACCTGTCACACGGCACTGGACGAGCTCTCTTCGACCGCTGGCCCTGGGACAAGCACTCCAGGCTGATAGGGGCCAGCACTCCGTGACGTGCTCTGAACACACGTGCAGATCAACGCTTGAGGAAACACAGGCACTGTCCTACATCATCCTTGATTTTCAGTCCACACTTTCTTCGTTCATCCAATTCTCAGGGTAAGATGAGTTTTAAGTCTCCTACAGTTCATCTCACTCCTGCATCCCTTGCCTCGTGGAGGGTCCATTGAGGTTGTTAAATTGCTGTGCCTGTGTTGACAGAAGATCTGCTTGAGGTATCGCAGGGCCAGCAGTGCTCCTCTGCAGGAACAGAGCTGCGGAGGAAAAACAGATCAAAGCCTGGCAGTACCCTCCCGTGTGCAAAGACTCAGCTTCATCAATAGGGTCATCAGGTTCACTGCTGCTTGGACACTCCTGACTCCAGAGAGTCGCATGCTCTCGCGTACGAGTCCTCACACAGGAGATGAATTCATTCTCAACGAAAATGTGAATAAACAGAGCATCTGCAGCTACTCCAGACGCAGGGAAATGACAGGGCTGTCAGTCCTCTGCTTCAGCTACACAGTCTGATGGGCAGCTGAGGTCAGGGGGAAGTGCCCCCCTCAGCACAGTACTGACTACCTGCATTCATTAGAAGCCTTTTATGTCTTTCTAAAGAGCCCTGCATTGCCACTAGATGGGCCAGAGGCCTGCTCTGGCATGGCAATCCCCGTGTGGGTGACCCGCAGAGCAGCTGCCAACGGGTGGTTCAGCTCCCCTCGGTACCACTGAGTCAGCAGCACCCCAGCTGGGAGGGAACCTATGTCCTGCATGTCCACCTCAGAGGAGAAGAGATGGATGGGAGGGAGCAAAATGCAGAGTAAAAGTAGGTGTCCACGGTCAAATTTACAGGAAGAACAAAACCCTCTTCATGTTATTGCAGAAGGACAAAACAGCAGCTCTTCCCACAGCAGGAGGGAAGGGCTGCATCTGCATGCTAGCCACACGGAGCTGCTGCCACTACCCGCGGAAGGCAGCACAGGGGGGGTGTGATGGAATTAGGAAGGTTGGTCTGACAGCAATTCCATCCCCGAGGTGAGATCCNAACTACCCGCGGAAGGCAGCACGGGGTGGGGGGTGATGGAATTCCATCCCCGAGGTGAGATCCATGCTATCAGACACAGACTCTTCCAGACTGTAAACACAAGAAGCCAGAGAGAGCTCTGTGCGCCCCAGCTCGCTGAGCCACAGGTCAAGGTGTAGTTCCCACCCGAGGCTGCTCTGGCTAGTATGTCACACCCCAGTGACACCGCAGGCTGGAGATGGAGCAATCTTGTGTGGCTGCCTGCCTGCCAGGGTAGCTGGAGACTGCTGGTCTGTGCACTGACAGCAGTTCACTCGATTAAAAGCAACTGTACTCTCGCCCCCGGAGATGACACGGTTGCAGAGCAGCATCCTGATGTCTGCGTGTGTGGAAGACACAAGTGCTCAGACAGGAGTGAACACGGTGCCCCCGGTTTCCCGTTACCCTGATCACCCGCTGTGAACATCTCACCTGGAATGAGACTGCAGCTGCGGGGAGAGGTCCCCGGCAGAGGAGCGTGTTTGCCATGAGTCATACGCACCGACCGCTCCTGCAGCCACCACAACAAACCCTTCTGCTCCTGTTGGTCTCCCAGGAACAGCCCTGCCGGCGGTGTCTCCCCATCGCAGTGCAGGCAGCAAAGGCAGCCCCGGGTCATTCTGAGAAACCCTTGCAGCAGAACAGGAGCTGAAGCTGGTTCCAGCTGATGCTGAAGTCAGTTCCCATCTCTGGAAGACAGGCAGCAGGAGAGGGTGGCTTACAAGCACCTCAGCTCTACCTGCCAGCTGAACATGCTCCACTAAAATACCCCCGCTCTGAGGCAACGTGGGGTGCTGGGTCTTCTACACCTCCCCTGGTGAAGCAGCGAGCCAGCAAACCCAACAGCTCTGCCTCTCGCCTGCAATGCCCCTAGGTGCCAAAAAGCAAAGGCGACCTGTGCCAGCCTTTCCCTTCCTGCTGGGCCTCTTGAGCATCCGGGACTCTCGGTGTTGGGGCCACAGCGAGGTGACACAGCTGGGACAATCTGGGACTCCGCTCCTGAGCGATGCTTTTCTGTCTTGCTTGCACAGCCTGTGAGCACCCCAGGAAAATCAAACAGAGTGGCCTTTCCCTCACGCACACTGTTGACTTTGCCCTTGTCACCTGCTTTCATTTGGGTCACCCTCAAGATGCCCTGAGCCACCCCCAGTGATGTCACCCGTGTGTTGTGGGCAGAAGCAGCAGCCACAGCATCCATCCCCAGAGAGATGCACTCATGTGGGCTGTGGAGCATGTACAGCGATGGCTACCACCAGCCAAGGTGGAAAGGCTGCATAGCAGGTCTGTAACCCTCCAGGAGACTCCTTAGCCCACAACCTAGGGAAGCAAGAACATACGAGGCTGATGCTGACAGCTATGAGTACTTACTGACCCCCCCATGCACTGCTTTTCAGTTGGCTGTTGGGAGGCTGCTCGCGTGCTGGGCTGAGAGTGCGGGGGTACCCTGTTTCTCCTGACTGTTTTTTTTCACCCCCCCCAAACAGCTTTTCCTTGTGATGTTTGGCACTGGTAGAGGGGACGCTATTGAGAGCCACCAGTGAGCATCCTAGCCCCAAAGAGACAGCAGGTTGTAACCCAAAAGCAGCAGCAGAAGGTTGGTGGAATAATTGGAAACCAAACTGGGCTGAATTTCAGTCACTCCGGCCCCCCCTCAGCCGCACGGAAGCGATGCGCCTTGCTGCACAGCCCCAGGGACAGAGCGGGGCTGAGCCCCAGCGCTCAGCACAGCTCATCCCCTGTGGTACACCTTACAAACCAGCTGCAGGACTGCAAGCCTTCCACACAGTTCCACCTTCCCTGGAAACTCTTGTCACCCGATCAAACAGAGCCCTGGGATTTTCTCTCTACAGGACATCTGAAGAAGTGAAACCAATTTCTAACGGGAGAACTATTGACGGCTCTTGGGACGGCTGGGATCTGTGATTTCTTGTGCCTGTTTGCTCCGGTGTTGGCAGCTCCACCGTCCCCTCGCTAGTAGTGTGGGGTTGCAGTCTCATTCTTGTCCATAGATCATTCCCTGTGTTAACAGGATCAATCTCCCATTGATTTGGATGGGCTTTGCCCCAGCGTTAGGAAAGGGTATTCAGCTGGCAGAGGTTTTTCCAGGGCACAGCTATCCATCCCTACCTCCCTCCCTCCCTCCATCACTTACCCACCCAGTTATCACAGCCACCTTCCTTTGCAGAGTCCAACTCCGCTCTAGTTCTTGTTGCCTCCTGAGACCTACGCTCAGGAGTCTGAGATGGTCACCTGGCCATCCTGCTTTCCTCTGGCTCGCTTTCTAAAGGTGCTACTTAGCTTATCCTGCTGCCTCCTTTGTCACCAGAGACAATCCCCTTCTGCTGCATTCACATCACCCCGATTCTTCTCCCAATACACTGGCACCCATTCGGAATCTGAACGGAACTGAGCAGAGCAGAACTATTCCAGGAGCGAGCGTGTCCTTACAGACCAACTCCAGGTGAGAGATCAAACACTAGAGGGGCGTGTGCTGAGCTGCCGGCACATCGGATGGGCTGATCGGATGCTGCTTGCTGGAGTTTTCTCTTGAAGAGCAGGGATGCAGCTTTAGCACCTAAGTGCAGAGGATGGCAGCACCTTCTCTCATGCTTTACCACACACAGCAGCAGCTGGAGTGCTTCTGCTATAGATGTGCCACCACACTTGTCACAGGTACCAGAGCCATGGTCCTGCCTCCAGGAGAGGAGCCAACCCTTGTTTAGACTGACACTGCACCTCATAGGATGAGCATAGAAACAGCCCCAGGGAGAGCAAGAGGAGACACAGTTATGCAGTTATACTTCACACGCCTGTTTTACTAGACTTAGGTACCTATGCACAGGTGCCAGGACAGACCTGAATCACCTGCATCACGAGGCACTCACACACTGCTTTGGCCAGGCTGCAACACAGCCCGAGGGGCACCACCACCAGCAGAACACACAGCTCACTATCACACTCTGCACGTTGGGAGGATCACCCCACACAACTCATCACAACGCTCATGACCATCAAGGCAGAGGACACTACCTCTGACCAGAACCCTCCAGGAGGAAAACCCAGAGGCAATGAGGAAACCCACAACAAAAGGAAAACCCATCCCAACCTGCCACTGGCTAAACTCACAGTCCACAGGCCAAGTTCACTACCAGAACCAGCCCACCCGCAGAGTGCTACCCACCTCAGCACAGCCAGCCACATAGCCCCTGAGCCCAGAAAGGCCCTGCACGCAGCCTGCCTTTTATACTGTGCTGCTGCTCCAGCAGTCTCCTCCCGACGCAGAACACCTGCGGCCTTTGGAGGTGACACCTGTGGCCACTTAACCCAGGCTCTCACAGAGCTCCCGGACTCTGGGGGAAGGTGGCTCGGGGAGTGTTCTTTGTGCTCTCCCCAGACCAGCTGGATGTTGCCTGTCCCTCACGGGGCGGGGGGAAAGGTATGGTCTGTGTGCCAATGTGAGTTCTTAGTGCTTCACACGTGCACATCCATCTCCACTCACACAGCTACCTATGTGCACAAGCATGTGCGTGCTCGTGTCCCTGAGCTGAGTGGCACGAGCTAGATGTCAGATGTCAGGGTTACTTGGTTGGTTGTAGGGTGGACTGGATGATCTTTAAGGTCTTTTCCAGCCTCATCATCATCACTGTGGGACTGTGGTTTAACAAAGCTAAGTGCTGGGTCACAACAGCCCCCAGCAGCTGCAGGCTGGGGGAACAGTGACTGGAGAGCTGCCCAGTGGAAAAGGACCTGGGGGCGTTGGTTGACAGCTGACTGAACAGGGGCCAGCAGGGTGCCCAGGTGGCCGAGAAGGCCAACAGCATCCTGGCCTGGATCAGGAACGGGGTCACCAGCAGGAGCAGGGAGGTGATGGCTCAGCTCTGAGCTAGCTCCAGGCTAAGGCAGCAGAAAGAG
>VZRI01010344.1:4984-53005 GCA_013397515.1 Upupa epops
TGGGGAGGCGGGGGGGGGCAGGGTGGAGGGGGGGGGGAAGAAGTTGCAGGTGACCACCCCAGTTGTTGGATCCCTGTGGTACCTCAGTGGAGCTGTGGGAAATGATAGTGCCCATTCCACTGTGATGGCAACAAAAGAAAGATTTCTTTGAAAGTAATGTAATTGGATAGATTTGAAATGCTAAAATAAAAGCAAGACAATCCAACCAGTATTTCAGAAAATCTCAACAGTGGGTGCGTGGTCTGTACCGTGAACAGCTATGATATGTCAGTGTCATACAGGATCCTTCCAGAGGGGTTTCTATCTGTTTGGTTATTAACAAGGCTTTTCCCTGATGAGCAGGAATGTGCCTGGTTTGTCTGGCATGCTCCTTGGACTTTAAGACTAAAAGGAAATAACCAAAGATCAAGAGATAAGCCTGCTCCCAAAGAAACGCAAATAGTATGCAGGAAGCTCATAGTTTGATGTGCAGATGGGCACTGTGCTTACCTCAGGGCACCTTCCATTTCTGTGGCTCAGAGTGAAGTTTCTCTTATGAAGCTATTAACATACACTTTAAATGGTGCAGTTACACAAACATCTCTCTTAATGTCATCAGTTGTTCATGAGAGTTTATCTAAAAAACCCAACACTATGAATCCCTGTTTTGGATTTCATTGGAACTTAAAATGGATCTTTGTGGGAAAGGTGAGGCAGCATGTGTTCTTTCATTCAGCAGTTCATCCTGAACCCTTTGCACACTGTCACTTTTTACAACATCCCATTAGAAGGCAGAGTGTTGTCATTCTATGGTTAGAAACCATTTGTAGAAGGTACCGTCATGGACTACTGGAAATAACCAACTGAACACTGCATAGTCATTCCCCACAGCCTGTTCCCTTTCTCCTTCAAAATGCTCGTAAGTGTGACTATCATAACCGTCCACAAATTGCTGCTTCGTGATGTAGACCCGGATTTAAGGTGCTGATAAATGTGGAAAAGAGAATGGTGGAGATGTGTGGATGATAGATTCGTCAGTGTAGGAGGTAAAAATGAAAAAAATAAGAGAACCTACAGCTCCTACAGTCACTGAGAGCAGAGATGCAGACATACACAGCACATTCTGACCACATTCAGTTGGTTTAGGGCCTCTCGAGGTAATTACTGTTATTTCTATTCCTCCTTTCACTCCAATAGCTTTGGCATTTGTCTCATCTCCAAATGTGTTATTTACTTCATCCACCTGCTGCTATCACCTGCTTTTTAACTCTTCTGCTTGCAAATCCATCCTTGCTGCACTCCTGTAATTCATTCTTTAGTAGTTTGCACCATTTTAGGGAAACTTGAAGTTTCTTATATCAAACCCCAAACAGTCTGAGCAAGAAAACGGACACACACAATGTGCTGCTGCTCCTCAAGGACTCCCTGTACGAGTGGCTCGTAATCTCTTGTAGAACGCTTAAGCTTGAAAGGGCACAAAGATGCTGATAGTTGATTTTGTTTCTATATGCAAGTATTTATCTTCCTAGCACATTTGGGAAAGTGTTGTTACACAACTACCCCTGGGCTCCAGCATTAGTCTTTGTACCAGTGCTCTTTAGTGCTTTGCAGCGTCCCTCTGCAGCAATCTGTACATTCCCTCTCTGCTATGTTAGCTGTGTCATCTCCACCTCTGTATCCTCTACGTGTCAGACCCTTCATGTCTGTTTAAAACACTTGTCCTAATTTCTGAAACTTTTCTTGTAAACTGTGTTTAAAACTTGGTGTTTTTAGCATCCTCCTCTTTTCTTTGCTGACTTTGTTCCAGTGTTCATCTTACTTCTGACCCACTTAAGTGCCTGTGACTTTTTCCATGCTACTAGTTACAATTGAAGCTGTTTACTTTGCTTTGTGCCCAAAATACCTATTCTCTTCAGATTGTTTTTCAGACAGCGAGAACCCTCTTTACTTCTAAGTCAGATTCTCCTAGATAGAACTTGTCATTGGTATTGGCCTCACTAAAACCTGCAACACATGACTTCTAACAGCCCAATTTGTGCTGAAAGAGAAACTCTTTCATGTTTTAGGCTTCTATAAAACAAGTAAGTTGCCATTTGGTAGCATTCGCAGTAGCAGTGTGCATTGTTATGAAGTATATCCCAGCCCTACTGCCACCATTTATCTTTAATAATTATTTTTAAAATTGTGCTGCTAAACCAAAAATTGTACCCTATTGCATCTCCACTGTGGAATGGGGCTGGGACCTGTGTTCACAGGGCTTGGGAAAGGATGTTTGTGTTAATAAACAAACCCTGTAATTTAACGGAATTTATTTATTTCTCTAAGGCCTTTGCAGAAAGGCAGTGCCTGCTGGGCAGGAACAGGAGGGGAGGTTTTACACACCTCTTCTTGTCTTGTTAGTCCATTACTCTGTTTTAGCTCATTCTCCCAGTGGGAAAGTGTGAAGTGTAAGTGAAGGCAACAGAGTTAAGCTGGAATGTCCTGCAGAGATTCACTATCACAAAGGGTAATACTGCTTTATCGATCTTTTCCATACTGTCTCCCACAGTTGTGTTAAGCCTGTAGCAAGTACAACCTTTACAAAACAAGATCAAGAGATATGCCTTACCATTTAAGTTGAATACTGGCTTTAAAAAAGGATAAAAGGATGTTGCTTAGCCATGACATACTGTTGGCATTTCAGTGTATATACGATAAAAAGTCCACAGAGACCACGTTTGCGTTTATTGGAATAATTATTTTTTCTTGAGCCCTGTGTCTGTGGATCCAGTTGATAGAGACAACTTCATTTTCTATAAAGCATAGTCTAAAAAAGCATTTTCAACTCCAAGCAGACAGTTTTCCTAAGAAATAGGAATTCCCATTCCCTCTCACTATCCTGGGATAGACACTTGGTCCTTTTGTTGTTTGTACGGTAGGATTGAACAGAATTTGTCTAAGATTTAACAAAAACATCATCAGATCTCTTTCCATAAATACTGTTTTATTCCCACTTTCCTGTTATACAAATTCCGTTGCTGCAGCAGTTGCAGAAGATGTTGATGGAATTTTTCACTTGGTGCATTAGCACCCTACACTTTCAACGAAATACTCCAGGACTTTCTGTTTAGCTACACATATTCTTGCTTTGAATGTTGGCCTCTACTTATGAGGATATAGATGAACATGATAGATCCTTATTTCTGTTTTGAAAATCACAGAAAAGCATCAACTGCTGTAGATCTGATGCTGGTACCTATTACTGTGTCTGGCTGCACACTGACTTCAGATGACTGAGGCAGAGCTTAGGCCAGAAAAAATCCAATTAAAAGGGAAACTGTTCTGTTCAGGTGCCAGTGGTGGTGTTTTGTGGTGTCCTCTTCCCCACAGCCAAAGTGCCCTAAAGCTCTAGAACCAACAAGCAAGTGTCTTTGAGTGCAGTACCCAGGCTTAGGTTTGCAGCTTTCTACTCATACTCTGCCTTGCAGGTCTTTACACCTCGGGTAGGTCTTCATCAGCTTTGCCTTGACTCTCCAGCCAAGCCTAAGTGCCTTCTGCTAAACTTCATCTTAAAGTTGCTTCAGTGACTAACTTGAAGAAACCGATCTGTAACCAAAAAGCCACCAAAACCAGCATAAACCCATGACCAAAAAACCACCCAAACAAAAGCATTTCCTCAAACCAGCCACAAAACTCTGCCATCCCCCAAATCCTAGTAATGAGTTAAAAACCCCAAATGCATTTTAAACCTATTAATTTAGCTGAGGTGCTAAACTACAGGAAGAGATTGAAAAAAAAACCCTAAGCTTACTCAATTTGGGGAAAAAAAGCAACAAGACATTTAATTCACCCCACACACAAAAAACCCCCCACAAAAAGACATGTGCACAAACGTATGGAGATTTGTCACAGCTTTCACACATAACTGAGCCAGAACCTTAATAGCCAGACCCAAAAGTGTGCTAAAATTAAGACTTCCAACAGTTCCTACTTCTGTGGAACATGATGTCCCTGAAGTTGCAACTCATGTCTCTGGGTGTCAGTGGTCTGAAATGCCTATTCCTGCAGTCACAAACAAGAGAAAACTCTTTCTGTTTCAGTAAACCATGAAAACCCAGATGAAGCTTTCCTCCTGCTGGTCTGTGTCCAGCTCAGCAGCACTGCTTTTTCTCTGACCACAGACAGAAAAACAAAGATTGAGTCCAGGAAGAAGAAGGTGAAGGGGGAAGAGGGACAGAAATCCCTAAGCCAGGACTGCAAATTCTCTACTTGCAGAAAACATCCAAATTAAGCTTCCAGATTTGGTGTAATTTTCAAAACCATAACACAGCCTTAGGCTCTTCTGCCTGTAAGTTGTTATAATGAATAGCGTGAATAAACTTTAAATCCCTTCTATTCACTTTTGGATGTAACAAAAATAGTGAAGGGCGCTGACTGCAGTGCAGTGATCCACCGAATACTCTGCTTACACAGATTACTGTTCACTGGGAAAGCAGTAGCACTGCAAACAGGCTGTCACTGAAGGCAGACTTCACACCATCCACTGCTCCCCTTGTTTTATACGGTGCAGGTCTATTTTTTAGAAAAAAAATATCCAAGAAGAAACAAATCAAAAAGATTTGTTGCTATACTAATCAATTTTGAGGGCAAAACCCAGGCAATTGGCGATTTGAGGGCAAAACCCGGGCGATTTCCCCATTATTTTGAAGGGGAACAGATTAAAGAAGATCTCTGGTATGCACATGCCACACAAACAGAATTCACAGAGCTCTGAAAATACCGAGTGTGCCACGAATTGTCTGATGAATCAATGCAGAATTCTTTGTTTCCTTAGGTCGTTTTAACACAGCAATGTAGAGAAGTGCTTAATTGTTTTGAAGCTCTGTTTCTCCGGTGCTAATGACACGGTCATTAAATTGGCACTCAATTATGTGGCTAATTACTGCAGAGTATGAAAAAATGTTAGAATATTTAATTTCCATGTTTAAGTGAAGAAAACATAGACCTTCATAAGGCTTTTTTTTATGATCTAGTTTGCACTTTGGATAAATTGTAGTATAATTAATTAGAGTCTAAGTGTGAGCCCAGGTCTGGATGAGGTGGACTGGAGAGATACTGGCTTAAAATGCAACATGCACCTCGCAGATAAATTCCCTGCTAATTTAGATAGTTGAAACTTTTTAGAGGGTGATTGATAGCAAAAATCAAAATCTGCTTATAACAGAGTGCTAGCCAGTCATGGTGCTTTGGTGAAAAACGTGCCTGAGAATGTGCTTACATGTAGCAGTGTTTACAGATGATGAACCTGCTGTCATCAAAGTTTATCTGTTTGTGAAGTGCAATCAAAAAATTTACAGAGAGGGCAGGGAAAAGGGGAGGGGAAGTTTGGGCTGCTAAATTGGGACTGCAGGTCTTCCCTTGGTTACCTTGGTACTGATAGAAAAGCTATGGCTAAGATACTTTCTAGGTCTCTGCCTGAAAAGCAGAAATGAATAAATGAAAATCTCACATGCTTTTCTAAGATGCTAAACTATATTGAGAGTTTGGATTAAAACTCCCACAAACAGTATCATTTAACACAAATCATTAAATTGTTGCCACTGCTTTAAAAACAGTCAGACAGTGCAGTGTAGTCACAGTCTGGTACAGTTGCTGAAATAGAGCAATTTGTGTTTTAGGCAAAAAAAAAATCCCCTGTTACTGTGTGCATGTTTAGTGATGCTCAGGAATGTGTGGCGAATTCTTGATCTCTTAGAAGTGTTGAACCAAGGCATTAGGGTTTTATGGTGTTAGGGGAGAGCCAGACACCAGAGTCATTCCACTAATCCACCGGTGGTAATTATTCCACCTTAAAGTACTTGGCATGTTGCTCCTGGTTATGCAGAATGTACTGCACATCTTCTGTACTTGAGGTGCTTTGTGAACAGCTGTACCTGAGTGTTAAGTAGCTGACGCCAGGAATTTTATCCGTCCTATTCCCAGGCATGTTTTTTGCCAGAGTCTCACTGCCATCTCCTCCCAAGTTTGTAAGGGAGATGTTGCACAGAAAGATATCACTTGTGAAGGGGCAGATAGTGCTGCTGATCCACTAATCTGTAGTCCTGACCTTCTCTGTCCTGGAAAAAAAGCTTCCCAAGTGAAGATTATGGGCTGAAATGAATAATTCCAGCAGGCTGAGGGCAGCACGTGTTCCACAAGTCAAGCACTTCTTCTCAGCAGTTGTTCCATAGCTACCAACGTGGTGCATATTCAGGAGGTGGTGGAGTTTACATGGAGCTGGGACCAGTCTTGAGGACTTTCTTTTCAATTAAGACTTACAGCATAAAAACTTATTAATGATTATTTGATACGCTGGGGCTTGGTAATTGCTGGTTAGATGGTATAGTTGTGTTTCAGAGGAGCATTCCGAGTACTTTTTGTTACGATATTCTGGTTAATTCCAGTTTGGGTTCTTTTTCCACCTGAGTGATTTATAGCTCATACAGGGCACATCTTTTTGAGACACTCCAGTCTGCTCTGTATGGATTCTACTTGTATGTATGAGAGGCATAGCTATAGTAAAAATCCTTTCAACTGGTATAAAGAATATTCTGTAGTTGTGATATATTGCAAGATTACATTGGATTTCTGACACTTTCAGAGAGGTTTGTGTATGTTTGTATGTCAAGGACTGCAAAGTATTTGTAAAGTAAAGGAGTGATGCATACCGTTCTGGTTTGAAAATTACCAGATTTACCAAATAGCTCTTGCTAAACCATTACACATACACACACTTAAAGCTGACTCTGACCCTGAGTCAAACTGCTTTTGAGATTTAGAGGGGGAAGAAAAAGTTCTGCATTATCATTTTTGCACAGCTTTGCTATTTGATTCCTTTAGGGACTGAAAATGTGAAAATATTCTGGACTAGTGGCTGTCAATCTGAGCAAAAGCTGGTAGTAGTGGAAATCTCATTAGCCTGTCTATCAGGTGAGATCTAAAACTGAGGTCTTGACCACTTGTGGTCATTAAAGAGCTCACTCACTGTTCACAGGAGTAAAGGTGTTAAATGCAATGTCTTGGATAAATTCCAGCTCATGAAATTAGATTCAGTCTAAATTCCCTACCAGTTTAATTCTTTCCTTCTTGTTCTTAACTACAGTGTAATAATGCTTCGAGTTCTTAAACAGCTACTCACTCTTATCCTGGGCATGTCTGCTTTTTGTTGGTAGCGAAAGTTAGCAGTGTGTGTTGTACCTTGAAGAAGGAATACAGGGAAAGCAGCCTCAAGTGGAAACTACAGTATTAAAGCTTTAATGTGCCGCAGTTTGCTCATCAGTTGCCAAAAACGTATACCCTGTCTTCATTACCGGCTCTTACATTTTAGCCCCACAGGCTAGTTTCAGGCCTTCCTAACACTGTGGTGGAATTGTGTTCAGGGCCAAGAGAGTGACATAACCATATATACAACCACAGGAAGAGCTACCTCCCTGCGAGGATCTGGAAACACATCAAACTTGCGTGTTTCAGCATCTCCTAGCATTTCAGATGCACAGTTAGCATCTTAGGCATGGGCACATTACCAGGTTATTGCAGAGGAAGTCTGGCTGTTTTCACTAGTCATCTGTGGTGCAATGACTGACTCTCTGTGTTCTCAGACTACATCAAGTGGTTTCATCAGTTACAGGCAAACTGTCTGATATCATGGTGGATTCCGATAGTCATGTAGTCCAATCAGACTGTTGATGCATTGTGTTCACACCAGAATTTCCTTTCCTTAGTTTAAGTAATCCTTTCCATTAGTTGTGAGATCCTTATTTTTTATTTTATTATTATCTTATTTTTTAAAAAATAAGGTTATATTCTCATTTCCCTCTTTACCACATTCATCCCAGGACTCTTCAGTTTAGACTAGTTCTGGCCTCTGAACTATGCACAGCCAGCTTGGCATTCAGTGCTTCACACATGTTTCAGTAGAAATTACAGTTCTAAATTCTTTCCTCAAAGACGTCTTTCTGGAACATTACAGAGTGCTTTGAAATCCATTGAGAATGCACAATGGAACCAGGAAGGGAACACACAGGTAAGTAAGAAATTGTGCGTTGAGTATTTGTTGTTAAAAGTAGTCATTTTGCAGTACTTCTGGGAATCCAGGCCATTGTTTCTTACAGGTTTGCAAAAATTTCATGTTATTTCCTTCTTAATCTTTCTTCTTTAATTTTAAAAGGTGTGTTGACAAACATACGCCACGTAGAACATTTCATTTCTTCAGTGTGTTATTGTTCTCCCCATCTCTTTGTACTTCAATAACATGGTAAAGCATGTGGAAAATCAATATTATTAGGAGAGCTACAAAATATGATTTATTTCTATTTTACAAAGTTTTAAAGTTCATTTGCAATTCCTCAAGTAGCACAGTTATCAAGTAGAACAAATCATT
Source organism: Upupa epops (assembly GCA_013397515.1). NCBI lineage: Eukaryota > Metazoa > Chordata > Aves > Bucerotiformes > Upupidae > Upupa > Upupa epops. Next base: position 13,362 of record VZRI01010344.1, read on the forward strand.
ACTTTGAGAATGTGTCTAGGTCATACGCCTACACATATTTTTTTGTCTTCCACTGATCCAGGCAGCATGTGGGCTTTGTATTCTCATCCCTCTAGTGTATCGGCCACACCATCGAACTTGGTGTCATCAGCAAACCTGACCAACAGCCGTAGAGCACCACTGTCTGGATATGACCAGCCAGCCAATTCCTTATCCACTGAACAGTCCACCCATCAAACCCATATCGCTCCAACATAGAGAAAGGATGTCGTGCAGGACCATGTCGGAGGCCTTGCAGAAGTCCTGATAGATGACCTCCATAGCTCCTCCCTTGTTCACTGGTGCAGTCACTCCATTGTAGAAAGGTATGAGGTTGGTCAGGCAGGTGTTGTCCCTGATAAAGGCCTGCTGGCTGTCTTGAACCACCTCCCTGCCCTCTGTGTGCCTTAGCATTTCTTCTAGGAAGATCTGTTCCATGATCTTAGCAGGCACATTGGTGCGGCTAGCAGGTCAGTAATTCCCAGGGTCCTTCTTCCTATTCTTTTTAAAAATAGGTGTGGTGTTTCCTTTCTTCCAGTCATGAGGGGCTTCACTCGGCTGTCACGACTGATGCATCTCATTGAGTCGCAGACTTTGTTCTTCATGTGGTGCCATGTTTGTCCATTTTGCATAGTGATTTGGGCACATGACATTTAACTATGACTTTGTTTCCTTAATGCAGTGTCCAGTAACACCTAACTCGTGCTGAATGCCTCAGCAGAATGGTAGCCAGTTCCTTTAAAAGAAAAAAGATGTGGAAGAGGAACCTCTCCCTTGTCTTGAGTGTGCATGTCTCACCAGTTTGGTGCAAGCATCGGGGATCAGAATCAAACAGAAGGGAATGCAGCGAATGTCATTTAATTATTTTCATCACAAATGGAGTTAATTCTGTAAAGGGCTTCATGCTTTTGTATGGGTGCCAGCCTGCTTCCCTGTGTTCGAATTGCACTTGGAGTGTCTTTTAAGTTTACACTTAATTGAATGTTTCAAGAAAATGAAGGAATTCAATGGTTGTGGGGGCTTGGGAACGAGAAGAAAAAAATTCACTGGCTCCTAGTCCCTTGGTATGGGTGAACACTGCATGTTACGACAGGTTCTGAGCTGGTTCACTGAGAAATAATTACTGTATTTTATTATACAGCCACATGGCTACCTGGCCTGAATCTCAAAGATGTGGAGAATACCAGGGAAACCATCAGCAAGTTCTTTCTAAAAGACAGAGGATTTTACTTCTCTGAGACATGAAAAATATGCCCTTAAACCTCTGCACAGTTAGGAATTAATCATGATGGGTCTCCAAGGAGACTTGTAGTGTCCTCTGATAGGATCAGCTCAGACACTGTGACCTGATTTTGTTGCATTTAAAACTGATCTTTTGTTAGAAAAAAATAGTGTCTTAGAAGTATAGAGTCATAGAATGGCTAAGGTTCTGGAAGAGACCTCAGAGATCATCGAGTTCCAACCCTGTGCCATGGGCAGGAACATCTGTCACCAGACCAAGTTGCCCTGAGCCCCGTCCAACCTGGTCTTGAACACTTCCAGGGATAGAGCAGCTACAAACTTCCTGGGCAACCTGTTCCAGTGCCTCAGCACCCTCTTCCTCAGATCTCATCTAAATCTCTCCTTTACCATGAGGCCATTCTCCCTTGTCCTATGGCTAGAGTCCCTCATAAAAACATTCCTTTTCAGCTTTCATGTAGCCCCTTTCAGGTACCGGAAGGCTGCTGTAAGATTCCCTCAGAGCCATCTTCAGACTGAACAGCCCCAATTCCCTTAACCTGTCCCCAAAGCAGAGGGGCTTGAACCCTCTGATCATCCCTGTGGTCTCCTCTGGACCTGCTCTGATAGCAACAGTTCCATGTCATTCATATATTGAGGACTCCAGAAATGGATGCAGGACTCCAGGTGAGGTCTCACAGGAGCAGAGTAGAGGGGGAGAATTCGTTCTCTTGAACGAATTCGTTCTGAATTCGTTTTGCTCTTCTTTAGATACAGCCCAGGATATGGTTGGGTCTTCTGGGCTACCCTCACATATTAATTCCCTTTTCTACTCAATAAGCAAAACAGCAAGTGCAGTGTAAGATTTAGGAAGCTTTAGGATATTTAAATCAGTGAAAATATGTCCTGCTCAGGCATCTGTTAATTCACAACAGCTACGACAGGCTGTGCTGAGTTTCAGGCTGCTCAAAAAGCTTAACATTTAGTGGAGGCAGTTTGGTTCTGTGCTTCCAGGAGCTGATGTGAATCAGGTTGTCTACAGCCAGGCAAGTAAAAATGCACGCACATAATTTTTCAGGTAATCTATTAAAAACGAAGCCTTTTTTTTCATGTATCGCTGCATTTTAATAGGTGTTTCATGATAGATTTTGTCCAGTTACCTTCTGCAAAATGAAAATTATTTTTCACTTAGAATTCCAGATGATATCCAGAGTTTGTTTAGCAAAACAATCTTATTTAAGTTAGAGTCTGCCAGCTGCAAGTTGAAGTCATATTGCCTTCCCTAAATTCATGAATAAAATACTATTCTAGACAGATTTCACATGCGAATTGCCAGCACTGTAAAAGAGGGAGATGTTGGATATCAGCTGGGTTTAAAGTGAAAATACCCTCCAAAACAGAATGGCCTTCGCTAATTTTTTATCTTCTAAACATGTGAAGATGGCAAATATCAGTGTTACAACATAGAAATAATATTTTCTGTACTGCAGAATGATGGAAATACATTCTTAGGAAATGCTTTTAATGTCCAGTTCTTTAAATAATTGACCACATGCTTAAGAGTGAATAGTCCTGCTAGCTCAGTTGGGACTATGAATTGATTTAAATGTAAAGGACTACGGAGATGTTTATGCAGTAACATCCCCAGGCAGAAATAAAATAATTTGACAATAAGTGGTTACTTTATATGATGTGGGAATTGAATAGCTGACCAGATTGGTGAAAATGTAGTTACTACTCCTTAAGAGAAGAGAGACAAGAGGCAAACCTTCCTAAGTCTTTCTGCAGGAGCACAGAGCTGGCACAACTGGTGAACTAGAAAACAAAATAGTAGTTTCCTAGGCACCAGGAATCAGTGAGTCCTGTGAAACACAGGCATGAAATTACATTCTTTGTCCTTTAAGTGCTGGTTTGAGTGACCAGATACCATGTGTTGGCACTTCCTGATTAATTCCTTGTTTGGATTTAAGGCACTTTACTTATGTGAGATATTATGGCTCCTTCTCTTTAAATACATCAAGTATTCTAGCAAACGTTATCAGGATGTAGTTTTTGAGACTTTGATCTTCAATCTTGTTCAGAGTCAGGGTTACAAACAGCTTCTGTCCACTAAAGCAACTTCCATTCTTAATATTCAGTACCCCTTAGGCAGTACAGACAGAACAGCTCTGAAATCAGACCTCTGTTTCTGTTAGTAAATGACGTTAGTTAAATTCCTAAAGGCTTGGTCTTGTTTGTTCTGTATAGGAGCTGGTACTGATGGTTCTGTTTGATTTTCTTTGGTTGTAGAACTGTGTGGTCTCAATTTGACTGAAATTAATGCCTACTATAGTTTTTCTATGCAGAGAAATTCTCACTGCAGCGGAGGTCCCAAAGTTCACATAACTAACCAGAAGTTTAGGCTAGGCCTCTTCCCCATCCCAAGTTACTGTATACAGGGAATTACAAAGAAAAGTGCTACTTCAGTTCACTTTTAGAAGCAGTGGAAACCAAAGGGGACAGGGCATGCCTTGTTTTTGCTGTAGCAGCTGTTGACACATACCGGTTGTTCCTTATAGTTACTGAGATTCTCCAACTAACTTGGTAAATATGGCTCAAAGATTAGATTATCTCAGCATCAGAGTAGTGAATCCCAAGTCTCTCCAGTTCTTGATTGCATAAATTAGGCCCAGGCAGAGCGGACCCACAGAATGATTTCAGCACAGAAGTGGCAATAATGACAGGTTCATTTTAAACTTATTAAACAATCATTAATATCTGGGAATTTTCATCATGCTCACAGTGAATGTTTTCTCATCAGAACCTGAAATGGAAATTACATGGGATAGTGTTGTCATCCTTGATTGCCAGATTGCAGGACTGTAGCTGAGCCTGTGAGCTCTGAATGGATGGACTGAGAAGGGTTTGAATACAGCTGAGTTGCAAAACCCCACCTCGGGGGGCCTTATGTGGCATTAAAGGCTGCTGCAGTGCATCAGCACTGCCTTCCCCATCTTTCTGCTTCTCCTACTGATTACTTAAAGCTTTGCTACTACCCTCGTCAGGATTCTCTCCCTCTTCTCTAATGCTGTTGATGGATAACATGACTGTTCTCTGCAGCAAACTGACTATAGTGTTTCCCCCCGGTGAGCACATCTGAAAGTGGTGGCACTGTTCCATTTGATGAGCAATGTTGTGTTTGGTTAAAAAAGTATAGGGGGACAGCTGAAGGGGTGGCTGTATCTTTACATTTTTCTGGGTGCTGGATGCTATGACTGAGAAGAAGATGTGGCTCTGGAGCTCCCTCCAGAGAGGAGCGCCTGCCTTTTCTTTTTGGTGACACCAAGCAGCTTCTGTCACCAGAGCTCATGGAGCAGAAGGACCCTCCAGCATCTGTTTTCTCTATTCACAAAGCCTTACCCTGCTCACCGTCAGAACACACACTATTGCTGGAGTGCTTGCAGGCACTGTACAAATGTGTGTTTCAGAGTGCAACCAACTTCTGTCAGGTCTTGGGGAGTAAGCAGGGGTTCATGTCTTTTAGCTGTAAACAACCAATCAGCACATTCAGTTTCTGCTCACCTGTTGGCCTTAGACTTGCCTTTTTTTATCTTTCCCCTTTCTCATTGTTTACTTGCTCAAAAGGTAGTTCCTAAGCCTCTGGGCAAACTAAATACACACAAACTGCCACAGAGCTGTGGTGGTTGGGTCAAGTCGCAAACACTGAAGCTCTCCCTTTGGCGCTACTACCAGGCCAGGTCAGGTATTTGTTCAGGCTTGATCCAGGTGCCTGATATATGTAGTTACACTTGGAGCTAGTAAGAGCTTAAATTTAATGCTGACTGATACCCTTGGCAGAGGAGTGTCAGTCATCATGCAGCCTGAAAGGTGGTGGCTGAGCTTTATCAGGCTGGGTTGTAGCTGTCACTGTCTGGAGACTTCTCTCAAGTTATGTAAACCTACCCTGAAATTCCTTTTCCACCTATAAAATACTTAATGTTGACTGCAAATCCCATCGAAGGAGACTTGCAGGCAGAAGGATTCATTCAGTCATTTTCTCTTCGACTAGATTTTTTTTTATACTAGGCCTTGTGCTCTTTTGCCTTATGATTACTTGGAGCAAACTGTGGGGTTTCATTATGCACAATGCAGTTTGTCCAGCTTCATCCTGTCTCAGATGATGATGATGGTGAGAATTTTGGTTGGGAAGCAGTTTGCCCATCACAAAAGCATCCCCAATGACAGATGCTGGTTGAGCAGTTTCATCTTTTTTAAACAAACAACAAATCCCAAGGAAAAACAGTAAAGAAGATGGATATGCAATATAAATTGTAAAGATAAGAAACCTACTTTCCCTCCTCTTAGAGACTATGTATGAGCAGATCCTGGATATCTGGCATTTGGCCTGATCTTGCAGAAGGCTCCAGAAAAACATGTCAGAAGGTATTTAATAGCCGATTGCTGATGACCAGCTGCCACTCAAATACACAGAAACCAAACCAAGCAAGCAGGAACACAAGGCACTCAGTGCTTGTGTATCCATCCTCTGAGATTACTTGAGGCCAAATACTGAACAGGAGGAGGAAAGAGATGGGGTGGAATGGAAATTAAAGACTAACAATGGCTTGTTTGAGGCAGTTCCTAGCTGTGACCTGTGTGTGTCTGGGTTGTGCAGCAGGACTAAAATCCTAGTGCAGAACGTGTGGTTAGAATAGACAGTTGATTTTATTTTCATTGAATTTTTGTTGCCTGTGGAATGAACATAGATCTTATGTTAGGTTTCTGCAACTGGGGGAGGGGGGCAGGGCAGGCAGAATGGACATTTTCAGACGGTAATGTGGTTTTTATCTATTTGTAATGACTAGAGAGAGTTATGGAAAAGAACAATATGGTGGTTTGAGAAATACTGGAATCTGCTGTTAAACTGCTGCTCTGCAAGGCTTTATGCTTTAGCATCAGACAGTTCACTACACTAATAAGCAGTAGGGGAAGTATCTTGAACACAAACCTACAAGTTTGTGTTGTTAAAGCAATAAATTTGGATTGTCCCAAAAGTTATTCTTGTGTTGATTCCCCCGTCTGCTCTCCAAAACATAGCAAAACCTTCTGATTGATTTGTAAGGGCTGTGTTTCTCTTCAGAAATGTAATAGAGTAAGGTAATGGACAGGGGCAGCAAGCCTCACATGGACAGTGGGCTGGGACAAACTTGACCTGTTTTTTTTCAGGGAGACTTAAATGCTGAATAATTCTGTTAATTTGTGACCTTTACAGTGTGTGTAGCAGCTCTTGCAGAGTTTCACAAAACAGAAGTTGCTTTGGGTGCAGTGGCAATTCAGAAGGAAACGGGGTAATGATCTGAAGCCCCCGAAAGATTTGCAAAGGGTAGTGCAGCTTTACTGTTTGTGTCAGATGCAGTGTTCTCCTTTCTGAGAGGCTCGGTTGGTTTTTGCTTCCAGTGTGTCTTTTTTTTTTTTTTGGTTTAGTGTGAGTGTAAATATTGGAACCTTTTTGTACACACCACTTGTACCCGAGCGGTCACTGGTTTATCCTCCTTGTCTTCTAGTTACTATTGATCTTATGTTTAAACATTGAGTAAATCTCAAGTATTGTTGGGTCAGAGGTTTAGAGCTGTTTGTGACTAGGAAGTCAGTTATAGCCAATGCGTTGCTGCCCATCCTACTGTGATGTGTTTTCTCATGGTTAGTGTGCCTATGAGATAAAACACATCTTCTGAAACACGGTGTTAGTGTGTCTCCTCTGTGCTAAACAAGTGCTGCTGCTGCCCTTTCTGGGATAGTGGCACATTGTCCTCTGCAAGGTACAGCAGAGTGGTGGAAGGAGTCAGGGAAAGACGATCATCTACTAACACCAAGGGAAGATACCTGCCAAAGTCTAAGGCTGGTGAACTACTCCAGAAAGGCTGTAAAGTGCCAGGCTCTGGAAAGTGTAAGCTCTCTATATGCTTACAATGAGGTGCATAAAGCAAAATTACTCTGTATCGTCACTGTTTCACAGAGCACTTCGTCATAGCCACCCCAAGCGCCAGAAGAAAGCTCGTGGTCCCGCCTGACTCATTGATCATCTGCCACTAGTGGTTGCAGCACACACAATTGAATTGCTTTTCCCTCAGGGAAACAATGTCTCCAGGTGTGCTAATAATAAAATTAATAGCTTAGAGAAACTGCTTGCCACAGCAGCCATGGCTTTACAATGAGAGGATCGATGCCAGTGTTTAACTGTCCTAATTCCATGGTGAATACCCGACTCAGCCACTGCTGAGATATGTTCGCTCTCACAGTTAATCAATACATCCCTGATTTAAAACAAAGAACCAAGATTTGGGATTAGAAGTCTTTCTGAATAAAAGGATGTAGGTTAAAACTGTCAACACCTTCAAGTATTATCTTAATGTGAAAGTCACAAGGGCTTCAGCCAGGACCTGCACAGCAAGGAACAGTGCAACTGCTGAATATACCCTCCTAATTTTGTAAGACATTAGCTTGTGAATATGGGAATGTAAAATGTCACTTAAATTACCCTGAGCTGGCATTTTGTAGAGCTTCATGAGTTTTGCTTGTAATTGATAATATTAGTGTGAATAATGTAAATAGTCATACACCGCAGTTATTAACCTGTCACAGATTGCTGTTGTCAGTAACTACAGATTCAACTGCCAGATGTGCGTCATGAGGGGCACGCAGGCTTTTGATACTGGATTTGGAGCAGATCTCCATGCGGAATGCTTACAAATGCCAAGGTCTGGCGTACGAAAGCAAATACGCATTCGTATAAGTTGATAGTGGGAAGTGAAAGAGGATTACACACCGCTGTGTGGGACACGAGGCTGAAATTCCAGTGACAGCTTCCTATTTGCAAGAGGAATGAGAAATCTGTTAAAAATCAGAACCTATTTGCCAAAGGTTTTCTTTTAACCTATAATTTGATGTAATGACAGCCATTATTGTTACTTGTCTAGCTTATATCCTTACATGGTTACAACTGTACCTACCCACCACAACTTAGTACAGTTAGTGAGGAGGCAGCTGTAGAGGTCTGAGATATTTCCATCAGCGATTAAGCTGGCAGTTCCCCACAGAAAGAAAATAAATTCACCTTTCCTCTCGCTCAGATTCCAGTGAAAAGTCAAAATCAGCTCTCCCTGTTGCATTCAGTATCAGCAGAGGAGCGTGGCTGCATTTGTTTCTTTAGAGTTTAAGAAATCTAAGGCTAACTGTTAGAAGACATTTGAGACTGCTGCCCTAATTGGGTAGACTTTGTACATAATGGGCAATTGGAGATGGTATCAGACCTGGAAAAAATTAAAGGAGTTAGGGAAAGAAAGTTGTCAGACTGAAGGTGACTGTCAACATGCTGTTCATAATCTAGGAAAGACTGGGATATGTAGTAGGAAACAGTTAGCTTTTTTACATGACATGGCAGAAAGGCAAATCCTCTCCCGTACTCGAGCAATAGCTCTGGGCTGTACCATGACAGCCTCTCCCAAAGGATCTCACCACCACTCTCACACCTCAGCCACTGTCCTTGGCAATAGCATTGAGAAGTGCTTTAGATCCCTTACAAAACATGCTTAGAGTTGGACTTCAGCCACCTCCTATTTACACCAGCAAGTAAAACATCTCTTGCATGGCTGGGAAGCATCAGCACTGGGCAGTGCTGGTGGGATTTACAGGGCTATGAGGTGCCACTGCCCTCTGTCTCAGGCTGTTGCATTGTCTCAAGACTCCGGCCTTATTTGCGTTAGTGATTCCGATGGATGTGAGAGAGCCTGTGCTTCTGGTTTTATCAAGCATGTTTCAGTGATGTTGCTTCATAATAATTGCTTTCATTTTTTGGTCTGTAAATGAATGAAACGCTATCCAGAGAATAGTTTCAGCGGAGTACCTAGGGCCAGAACTGGATCCATAACTGGCTGTTTCTTCCTTTCTCCTCTGTGTCCCAGTGTCATACACTTTATACACAGAGGTCGCGGGCAAGAGAGAAACTTGTTAGGCAGGAACAAACTTTCCTAACTGGTGAGTACAGCTAGGTTTTTGGGGCAGGCAGAGACTGAGGGGAGGCTGTGTGGCACATTGCTGAGGCAGTTAACTTGAAATGATCACTGGGAGCAATTGGTGAGAATGAAAGCAATCCTTTGTGGGTTTGCTTGTTTGAATAAATAAATTTGTTAGAAAAAACATGCTTTGAGATGCTCAGATACGCTGCTGGACACAGGCTTCCAATGGGGAAGCTCTTAAAGGTGCAAATTAGAGTTTGGTCTGTTGCTTCAATGCATTTGCAAGTAGTGAGGTTGAGAGTCTGAAGAGCGTAGGAGATCTGTAGGATTCTGTCTGGAAGAAGTCCAAGAAATCGGTTTTATCTGAAGATCAGAGTTCAGATAGGAGATTAAAGAAATCATGCTTCTTCTACCATCTGAGGGTGTTGGTCTGAATGAGAAGTCTACATGAAAGGAAAAACTTAGAGGTCCTGCTCACGGAGGCAATTTTATGTTTCAATGGGTGTCATCACAGGTGAAGCTTTTCATTGATCCATGAAAAATGTGGATTGCATTTTCATTCTTTTCTTAATAGCTGAATGCATTCAGCTCTTTATTTAGTACAAGGCGTCATTTGGAGGAAATGAGTGCGTGCTGCAGTAGCATTGCCTCAATTGTCTGTTGTTCTGCATCTGAACTCATGCACTGGGACAGGAGCTCGACTGACCAAGCTGATACGTGATTGCACCTGTAGAAAAAATCTGTAAGTAAAACCCCATCCTCATGCAGCAGCACATCTGTTCTGTCCTTGACTCCTCCATTTCCCTCAGCACTTTCCAGAACACACACAGTGCAGCATCAGGTAAAGCATATCCTTCCAATATCACAAGTTGTTTGCTCGCTCCAGGATGTATGGATTTTAATTAAGCAATATTATATCTGTTTGGCGTCCTAGTTATGTGAGTTCTGGTTTCTTTTTGCATGAGGTGGGTGTTTTCAGAAGCGGCATGTAAGTCACATCATGGAAGAGCCTGTAGATGTTACTAGTTTCACCATTTCTTTGTTGTGTTAGAAAAGGTAATTGAGGTTTTTTATTGTGTTTTAAAGTATGATCAGCTTTGAGAGAACTGATTCCATAAGCTGCAGAGGAGAGCATTGGTAACTGAATAATATAGAGACAAAATTTACTCTTCATGTCATTACACTTACTAGATTAAAACAATGCATTTTGATTAAATAGACTTGTATAAGAAGTCATTTCGATTAAAATGCTGTCTTTTCATGTAATGGATGTTGGCTCCATACAGAGTAGTAGACGAAAATTGCCTCTAGAAAAAGAAATAATGTTTAGAGAGGGAAGCAAAGGTGTTTCCCCATTGCTTGTCAGTACTCAACAACATGATTTAACAATTCTTTTGTCTGCTTTTCATTTTACAGAATTCACAGTTGGCTTAACATCACGATGTGTATTTAATTTGTTAAAGCACCCACGGAGGTGGTCTGCATTATACCTATTCACCATTCTTCTGGTTTTGAAAATATATCTAAATTAACTAGAGAGTTGTAACATTATGGTGCAGTCATGAAAAATGCTAACAGGGTGTTTAAAACCATAGATCAAATTAATTGTGTTGGTACATTTGGGTGGAGTGTGTCTCCAGTAACTAAGGATCAGTGTGTTTATGAGCTGGTTGCAAAGAAATTCCAAAAGGCAGCACACACCTGAAATAAACCCTATCAAATGTCTTATCAGATTTTGGAATGGGCTGCCCACGGAGGTGGTTGGGGCACCGTCTCTGGAGGTGTTTAAGGTTAGTCTGGATGAAGTGCTGAGTGGCATGATCTAGATGTCAGATGTTTAGGTTGGTTTTATGTTGGACTGGATGATCTTTAAGGTCTTTTACAGCCTCATCATTACTGTGATACTGTGAAACCTGAATTTCCTGTGCAGCTGAGCTTAGGTGGAGGGAAGGTAATGGAGCTGGACAGCAGGCAAAGTGCAGATGCCAAGTTCAGGAGGTATCCAAAGGGTCCCTCTTAGGCTCAGTTCCCTCGAGGAACGTGTCTGGAGTAGGAAGAGGTAGAAGAGCTGGTGCAGCTGCTGGTGCAAAGCTTTGAGTTCTGTTCTCACATTTTAAATTGAGAGAAGGCAGCAGCTCTGCGGGAAGCTTTTTCCTCCCACCTCCATCAATCTCTTTGTACCCCCTCTGCATTCACGGGGCCTCAGTTAGGGTAGCATAGAGGAGAGTCATCATCCCAAATTGCCATTATTCCTATTGTACTGACACCTTCTGTGTGCAGCTGAGAGAGAGGGCTGGAGAGGGGGAAGCAAAATTCTGTGCTGAAGTTCTGCTGAAACTAAATAAACTCCTGTGAGGATTGATAAATTTCAAATTTCTGAATTTACAGAAGTGTTAGTACTTCGTAAGTAGCTCATAAAATGGGAAGCTAAGCCTTAAATTAAGATGTTAAACTTTGTACAAGTCTTCTTATCAGTCCCTTCTGTAACATCACAATATTACTTTCCACAACTTAAAGTTTGGGTTTGGGATGGCATTAAAAAGGTGGAGGAGCCTCACCAGTGCAGCTCTTTGACTGTCTTTGATTTGTTTATTTGAATAATGCATTTGGCAATAACAAAAGTGCCTTCTGTAGTGTAGAGGAACAAGTGTGTGTGTAAAGAGTGTCTCCTTTTGTTTATAGGCTTGGGCTTCAATAAGAAGGTGTTGCCAGCGATGAATTACAATCATATTCAGAGTCTCATCTTTTAAAAAATAATTAGATAAATGAACAGACAACAGACAATATTTGCCATCATTCCTATAAAAAGTGGTTTTGTGTTGCTATTCAAAGTGTCTGTAGACTACATTTCCAGAACACTGGAAAAGAGATATAAATGCAAAATTAAAAGATGTGCTAGTACATCGTGGGCTGGAATGCTTACAGGGAACACCAACATCACAGCTCTGGATCCAAGCTGTGAAGTGTTGCTGCCCTAAGCTACTAGGAAAAGTCTTTTTTGGGGAGTTAAAACCAATTTTTCAAGAAGAGTAATGTTTGTTAGATACTTCATGTACAAAAGGTAAGGCTGGCATTTTATTTCACAGATGCGTGCCTAATGCTGTAGAGCATCAGCATGTAAGCGAGGGACAATCATTTATGTAAGAGCTTTGGGTCAAAATGTGAAACAAACACTGGCTCTGCCATTAATACCAGGTGATGTCATTCACTTCTCTCATTCAAATAATCACTATAAATAGAGCAATCACTACATAAAGAGTCAATTATAAATTGTTGTGTTGTGGAAAAACCCACTGTATATTGGCTTGCTGTCATTCCCAGAAAGGGTTTAACCTTTTTAACCTTTTACTGAAAGATAAATGTGATTCAGTGGGAAAGCTCTACAAAAACTGCTAGAAAGGAAGGAGTTTGGCTTTTGCTTGTACAGGAGTTAGAAAGTCCAGCTTTCTTTATCTGAGCACTGTTTCTTTCTAAGATGATGCTAGATGGAAATGAAGATCCATTGTCTTACAGGGCCACAGGGGCCACAATTACTATTTGACTAGTGAGAGGAAAGAGACAGTTTTGAGAAAAATGTTCCCAGCTGCGGTTATGTTTATCAAGCGTTGGTTCAGCAGGGTGACACACCACCAGGCATTACAGGACTGATTCAGCTCTTCAGCAGATGGGGATTGTTTACAAACCTCTTTTTTTGTTGTTCTGAGTCCCTTCCCTCGGTTGTCTTAGAAGAATTCAGGCAGGCATTAAAGTTACTGCATGACACCCCACTGCTACAGAAATTATCATTCCTAGATGTGTTAATAGGATACACTAAAACAGAACCACTCTCTCTATACAGTATTATCTATTTTTGTAGATGAAATTGTTGTTTTGGATAGGTAGTGTCACAGTAAGTAGCTCTCACTGTGTTCCAGTGAGACAATTACTTCTTCACTCCGTGCTGTAGAATTAGAAACAAGTAGGGTGTGTCTTTGAAACACTTGGTGGTTGCAGGGGACCCATTAGATGGTTGTACACCAGAGTGTCCACATTCTGCACTAGGAAACAGACTTTACAAATAGTGAAATGTGGAGTGATGGCCCAAACTGCAATTAGGAGCCTAGAATCACTAGGGATCAGAAGGGAGCTTGAAAGATCATCTAGTCCAATCCCCCTGCCACAGCAGGATCACCTAGACCAAGTCACAGGAACACATCCAGGCAGGTCTTCAAAATCTCCAGAGAAGGAGACTCCACAATCCCCTTGGGCAGCCTGTTCCAATGCTCCATGGTGCAAGAATGTGAAATTAAATGCCTAGAAATAAATTATAAGGTCACTTAGACAAGAAAACTGTTTACATGGGCAATGGAAGCAATGGCATCAGATGTATATTAGACTCAAGAACATAACATCTTGACAAGTTTGTGTCTGATACAGAAGTAGCAGCCCCCATGTCCTCTGCTTTCATCTCTGTGTCTTAGTGCTGTGGTTTCCAGGCCTGTTAATTGACTGCTCTGCTTTTTCACTGAGTTGGGACTCTGTCCATCTCCATATATAAAAACAGTCCATGTATGTGCATCATTGATAACTTTTCATATGCCATCAGTGATTCTCAGGCCCCTAACAGTCTGTTTTGCAGCAAAACCAAACATGTTCCTGTATTTGTGTTGCAGTATGAGCTGCTCTGTGCCTGTGTTTCAAGGAAGAAATCCTCCCTGTGTTATTTACATACACGGCATGATATATAAGCAGCGCTCTCTGCTAATAGGTGGGATTTGACTGACACTGTGTGTTAGGGGAAGTTTCAGCATTGTTATGACTACAGAAATTGCACTAACAGCTTTCTGTCATTGATGTTTTGGAATTGCTGACTTACCTAACCTTGAAGAGCTCTTTGGAATTGCAGGTGCACTGATGGTTTGAACTGAGCAAGCTATCCTGGAAATAAACACTGTGCAAAGTGACACATTCCCAAAATTCTGTGGGGGAATTCTGTATGTAACCCTTGATCTCCTGTGGCACCTGCTCTAGGGAGGACGTGGGACTTGTGAAAAGCAGCAGCATTTAAAGGGATCAAATGATTAGAAGTGAGTTCTTCAATCAAATACATCTTGAGACTAAAACAGGCTTTAAAGTGCATCACTCAAACACGAGATAATCCCGTGTGTGAGATGCAGAGAGGGGCGAGGTCCGAGCTCACAGCTAAGGCGGAGCTGTACAGTGGAACCAGGGTGCAGGGCGTGCGGTGGAACCGGGGTGCAGGGCTGCAGGAGCCAACAGCCCCGGCTGTTGCTCCGGAGCTGCTGCGGCTGCCGCTGCCGGGGCACCCAGTGCGGGGAGGAGATGTGTGCTGAGACCTTCTGCGTTTAAGGAGCCTACTTCTCAGGAGAGGAACCTGAAAGGGGAGCAGAGATGGGTTTGTTGTTTGAGTGATTACTGCAAACGTTGGGGTTGGCTGATTGAGGGCAGCACGGGCAGGTGCCGTTTGGTTGCCCGGTGCTGCCACCTAGAGCAGCAGCTCCGCGCTCGGATTTCTCTCGCCGAGGGCTGGGCTGAGCGATCAGATCGAGTGGCTGTGCTGGGAAGCACTCTGCTTGCGGGGGAAACCTCAGGTGCTAACGGGAAAAGCTTTTCACTTCAGACTGATGGGAACGGGAGCAGTAGAAGCTGTTTTGTTAAGCAGATGCTGTGCCGGTGGTTTCCAGGTTTGTTCCGGTAGATGCCCTGGAGGTGTTAAGTTTTAGCAACGCTCAGAAGGAAATGTTTTCAGCGAGTGATGTCCCCCCAAAATGAAGCAGAAAAAGGAAGGTGAAAGTGTCTCCCTGTGTGTTTGATGCACACACCTCATTCTGCAGATTCCCAATACCAGAAAATGCCTGTGGGGTGGTAGTGAACAGGGTCACGGTAATCCAGACACGACTGGTTCTGCAAGTAGCAGCCTCAGTCTATTCCCTGTTAGGAAATGGGTGAGGTTTGCTGAGACAGTCCAGCCTGACATACCAGGGAAGCGCCAGCTTGCGCAGTCCTGTGTCCTGTTAGTACAGTGCAGGGTCCAGCCCTCCATCCGTTACTCTCAAGCATGGTGTGAGGTTAGCACACAGGCAGTCAGAAGGGTACGTTACTTTAATACTGTTTTAGACCTTTGCTTTCACTTCACTTTATAATAAGTAAAACCCAAATAAAATCAACAGAATACCGAAATACTACTCCTAGATTGATGCTGTATTTACTGAGTCCTTTATAGGATGTAATACCAAGTGTTAATCGATAGACATGCCAGAATAACTTCCAATACTACCTTGTCGAGTTTTTAAAATTAATTCTTATTAAAATTATTGACTTGTTGTGACTTACTAGGGTTGCCACTGGAGCAGTTTTTCATCCTAATTAGGAGGTTAGGTTCCACGGCTCAAACTGCAGATAATAGTGTAATGATTGTCATCTCAAAACATAAAAATCAATGTGAGATACTATCAAAATCTGCCGACTGTCACAAATTATGGAAATTATTCAAGGTTTTAAAGCTACTGCTAAACAGTGTTCACTTTCATTTTTTAGAAAATATTGAAGCGCAGCTACTCAAGGGAGTGCATTTTAACATAAAGCAAATATCAAGTGGTGCTCAAGGCAGTTAGGGCCACCTCTTAATCTGTGATGTAATTTACAAATATTTTAGGGCAGATAAGAAATAGTCTGATTTCTGTGAGTATTAGCAATCAAATTCCTTATTAGAAATCATTATCAGGGTTATATTGTAGTGAAGGCTGTGGTCTGTTTTATTTGCTAATGCAGTAAGAAACTGGTGTATGAAGGTAACAACCACAGACCCCAATTCATTTCCTTCACAGGTAACATCAAGAGAACTGGAAGATTTTAGGCCATCCAACAGATACATATTCCATCTTTTCTTTTACTGTTTTTGCACTGCTATGTCAAGGGGCAAGAATGAGAGAAAAAGAAAAAAATGTTAGTTGTCATTGGATCTGTGCTTCAGTGAGAGGTTATTTATAGTGAGTTTGGCTTTAATATTTGATGTTCTCAGACCTTTCCATCTCAGTCAGGTGTAAATCTGAAAAACTTCTCTGCTATAATTGCCTTTGGAGGTCTATGGGTTTTAACGCCTCCCATAGATTCTGAAAATAGTCTGAAGAGAGTATTTCCTATCTGTTCAGACTAAAAGCCATCAAGTAATAACAAACTTAAAAGGTTTTTACTAAAACTACTCAAGACTATTTGTTTGTAGAAATAAATAAAATACTTGCATACATGAAGGGCACAGTTAGAACAGTGAACAACACATTTGCTGGTTTATTAGTCCTTTATAAATTAATATACAGGTTTCTATTCCTCTGCAATTTGTGCAGAATGTATTCTCCCATCTTTTTACCTTCCAAAACGAAAAAGAGAGTGTTGTGCATTTGAATGCTTGCCTATGTTGATCCTTTTCTCCTTGGAGCTACCTTAAAGCAACTAAGGTCCAGATCTGTAATGAAGCACTCCAGGTTCTGGGTCTGAATCTTACAACTCATTTAACATTTCCCCTTTATCATCCACATACATGGGGAATTGCTGCAGATTTTTCATAATAATCCTTTAAAAGAACAAATAATTTGAGATATGAAAAGGACAGAATCAGAGTGATTGAGGTTGGAAGGTCATCTTGCCCAACCTCTTAGATTGTGTAAGATTTCTCAATTTGTCTCTTATCATTTGGAAGATGTTTTATTAACAGACCATGATATTTTCAAGCATGTTCATCCTCACATGACCAGTGTTGGTTCCAGCTAGAGCTGAAGTGAACAAATGAAAGCAGCACTTCATGCCACAGGTAGCCTGTCCATTTTTTTGGCTGCAAAAAATTGACATAGACTTCAGAGAAGGCTGAAAAGAACCTTCAGATTAAGTTACTATCACTTTGGGTAAATCCAGAGCTAAAAAGACTCAGAGTTTGGATGTGTGAGACCTACATACTCTCTTCTTCCTTTCCCTTGGGTTTCTACTCACTGTACAGCTGCAAACAGGCTGCTGAGTGGGACAGACCTGTTGCCAGAAATACTTCCGTCCTCCTCAGGCCCTTACTGGGAAGCAGCAAGTGTGGAGAAGAACTGCAGGTTTCAGACCTCAATAGAATTACCAGCTGGTGCATTTTAAGTTCCCATTGTCAGTGTCCTAGCAGTGCAGAGAGGGAATTTCTGCAGTGAGAGCATTGTTTGGCTGCGCTTTAAGGATGTTTGAAGTTTAAGATATGAAGGGGCCTTTTACAGAACCGTAGGCTGGGATGTGATACAGATCTCTTTCCTGAGAAGCAGGTATTTTCTTAGATTATTATGTAAGACAGTACAACAGTTCACAACTCTCTATTTTATAGGCTTTCAAACGTGCCTACCATGGAGTCTGCAGCTCTCATGTGACTGTGGCATTGAGACTGTAATATTCATTGCTGCTGAGACTGGGAATCAGCTGAGAGGTAACTGGACTGTAATGAGTAGATGGAAATGCAAACTACTGTAGTTATATTTTAATAAAAGTGTATTTTTGGCCAAACCAAAGCTTTTGCTGGTATCAGCTTTGTGTTTTCACCAAAACAAGATCTTTCAGGAAAGTGGTGTTAACCCTGCTCGGGAGGAGAAACTGGCAGAGAAATTCCATCAACTCAGCAGTGATGAAGTGAATTATAGGAGTTGAAGAGCCAATAATCATCATTATCTTTGTACAAAGAAGATAAAACTGACTCTGATGACCTAGACAGTAGATTATGACATTATTTGAAAAGTGTTTATTAACCTTTCACTGTTAAACAGGAGGGAGCTTCTGGAACCTAAGAAAATGTTAGATTTATAATACTTGAAATAATAATGCTGGCCTTCTCATTAACGTCACTTAGAGCTGCAGTCAGCTCTGCCTGTGCTTTGGTAGGCTTTTGAAAACATGCAGTTATGTTCATATTTGGATTCCAACCTGTACACTGCTGTGTTAACTCACCTGTCAGAAAGTTTTTGAATTGCTTGGTTGAGCAGGATTTGTTGGAAGACAGCTTCTTCTATCAATGTTAACGCTGTATTCCAAAATGTAGGTCTTCTGGAATTCTGTGTAATACAAAACAAGGAGAATTGGGACTACAGTAGTTAAAACTAGCACAGGCTACTTTATGACAGTGTCAAATGCAATCCTTGGTGTGTAGACAAGGCAAACCAAAGTTCTGGTTCAATGTTTGTAGAGTAAGAAAAGCAGTATTTTCTTTTATACACTCTTAGAAACAGCTAAGCTTTCGCTCTGACAAATACTGAATGGTAAGTGAATCCAGTTTAAAGTGTGTGAACCATACATTGCTTGGAATCTGTCTGAAAAGACTCATTACATAACCAATGCCCTGAAAAAACAGGGCACTGTTCTCACTAGGGGAAGCACCTGAATTCTTCTGAGTGGTTGCACATGGCTTGAAAGAAGCCTGGTCATGCCAGAAAAACCTCCCAAGTACCTTTCAAGCAGTCAATTCCATATTCAGCACATCCATGTTCATACTAGATTAGCAGGAATAATCAGCATAGTTAACTATACTTTATTTTTAAGATAGATTGTAATGCTTTTATCGATTTGAGACAGATAAACTCCATTGTGCATGAAATCTTGTTTATTTGGGGACAAAAGGGAATTGAGTCTTGGTAGAAAAATTACCCTCCAGGGAGGAAACAGCTTTAATCTTCACTTTTTAAGACATGATCAGCATGCTTAGTTGTTCATAATTGTGGTCAGCATTACTTGTTGGGTACAGGGTTTAGCCTGTCAGTGTGTTTTGGATCCAGGGCAACAGTTGCAAGCATTATGGAATAGTACAGCAGATCCAGGGATAGGGTACGAGTTTTTTCTTTGAGCCTGTTTCTTCAAGTGACTTTATTTTTTGGCTAGTAATGATCACTTCAAAGAGTTGCATGTAAGTACACAGAGTAAGAACTTATTGTCAGTCATTTTTGGAAATGCTCATGGGGAATATCTGAATTCTGAAGATCCACATTGTTGTCCCATGCTGGACTCATTTCTAAAGAGAACTGTAGATTGTTTCAAATGCAACTCCATCTTGAGTTTGTGAAACCAAGAAAATTGCAGCAGTAGGATTTCGAGAAATGCAGTTGGTTTGGGGCAATGGTCAAACTGAAGGCTGAGAGGCGAAAATGATCAAAATCAAGTAGCTAAAACCCAAGGAACATTAACAGAAGTCTGATCATAAACAGGGGAAAAGAAAATACATAAATATCGTAGTTTTACCTGCTGCACCACAGATTTTGTTCCCAGTTGGTGCCCAGGTGGCATGAAAGGCCAATGGCATCCTGACTTGTCTCAGGAATAGGGTGGCCAGCAAAACTAGGGATGTCACTCTCCCCCTGTACTGGGCACTGGTGAGGCCTCCTCTCCAGTACTGGGTGGGGACAGTTCTGGAGGCCCTCCCTTCAAGAAAGAGATTGAGGGGCTGGAGTGGGTACAGAGGAGCAATGAGACTGGGGAAGGGACTAGAGGGAAAGTCTGATAAGGAGAGGCTGAGGGAACTGGGGGTGTTTAGCCTATAGAAGAGGCGATTCAGGGGGCACCTTCTTTCTCTATATAATTACTAGAAGGGAGGTTGTAGTCAGGTGGGAGTCAGGTTCTTCTCCCAGGGAACCAGTGGCAGGATGAGGATGCAGGGCCTGAAGCTGCCAGGGCAGGGTTAGGTTGGATGTTAGGAAGCCCTTCCTCATGGAAAAGGAGATCAAACACTGGAATGGACTGCCCATAATGGTGGTGAGGTCCCCATCCCTGGAAGCATTTAAGAAAAGACTGGATATGGCACTTAGTGCCCTGGTCTGGCTGGTGTGGTGATGTTAGGATGGGCGGTATGATCTCGGAGGTCTTTTCCAGCCTCAGTAATTCTGTGATTCTGTGAAATCTGTTTAGGACACTCTTGATGTTGTTTTGATTTTTGTCACACCCTGCTCTGGAGTAAAGTTTTCTGTGGCCCAGAATCCTTCACCATTGCTATACTTTTATTACTCTACAGTGATCTGTGAGCCACAGAGGTTTGGTCCAACTGTAGAGCTTGAGCACAGTGTTTTTAAGGAGTGTGTGTCCTAGTAGCAATTCTGGATGTTTTTCATGACCTGACACCTTGCTTTTCCATAGTTAAGTTCTTAAAGGGAGTGATAAAGAAACAGGCTTTATTATGTTGGTTAGTAATGTAAGAGTTAGCCTGGATTTACAGAGAGGGGAGTAGACTTACTCTTAGTTCTGGCATTCTTAGGAAGTATGGCTGAGTCGATATATAAAGAAATAACTTAAAAAAGCATTTTTATTCCACATTAAAAGGAAATTAATGAAGTCATATGTCACCATTTCACATTGAATTACAATTTTCAGATCATGCCCATTCAAAGCACTGGTCTGAGCACCTGATGTCTGGTGATGCACTTGCACTGTAACAGACCTAATAACAGTCTAAACAGAGGCGTGGAACTACAGACAATTTGTATTTCATTCTTATCTCTCAAAACTTAATTTCCAAATGGGATGTTTCCTAATTCTGTAGTCCAGATTATTGGTAAGTATTCCAGCAGGTTTTGTACAGTGACTACAAAAACACTTCCAGTGGCTGAATGGTTTGCAGAAAGGCAGATACCTAATGTTGCAAAGGGGAAAGTTTGTCTGTTCAGGCTAGGATTTCAGAGAGTTTCTGCTAGTTCTAACAGTGTAAGCCAAGCTACCTGCAAAACTGAGAATTCCATCAAGATGTGCTGTGGAGTCTATAGATGTCCTTGAAGAAATTTATAGGAAATGTGATACCTAGTTGTATTTTATTCTTAAAAATCACTATTTTCAAGCAAAGGTTACTCTACCTGCAAAAATTCTGTTGGCATTTTGAATACTATAGTTCTTTCTTTTCAGGAGCTGCCTAAGTCTGGGTGATGTAGAATCTCACCTATGCAGATAGTGCAGTATAAGATTGCAACAACTGCTCCTAAATTGCAAAGAGATAAACCAAATCTGCAAGTGACTCTTTAGGAATGCTTTGTCTTCTTCTATTTCTTCTTCAGAACTGAAACCAGTTTAGTGTTTTCTTGGTTTGGTTTTTAGTCTAATTAATTGAAGAAACACTTTTCAGTTTTAAATCCTAGCTGCTTGTAGAAGCACAAAACTCTTGTCCATAGAAAGTTGTCTGGTTCGGAAAGCAGTTTCTTCTAGAATGAAAGTAGGAATTATTGATAAAGGAGATGGTCTTGCTACCTACTGCACTATGCAGATGGTTGTCTGTATCACCTCTTACTCTGTGTTGCTGACAGAGATAGAGTTGTCCAGGGGCCTGCAGTAATTCCTGTCTTGCTTGAAATCTCCCCGGTTGTGCTGTAAGAAATGTCACTTGAAGTGACCTCAGCTGTGCCACTTACAAAGTACTCAAACATATATGCTTTGCTCGTGGTGATTTTTGGGTAGGATACTCTGCCTTTGGGAAGCATGAAAGGCCTGAGTTTTGCAAGAAGCTCTGGAGTTCTCTTGTCAGCACCCGAGGACCATTGCTTTACTTGGCCATCAGCTGGGCACACAGATCCAGCACCTCTGGGAGGTGGTAGTCACAGTCTCAAACACCTTTGGGCAGCGTTGGCTTTTGAAAGGCGGCATATCCATGGAAAACAGCATCAGGAGAGCCATTTCTCTCCTTTACATTTTGTTTTTGGTGTTTTATTTTAATAATCCCCAAAAGATTTCAGGCAAGTTAGAAAGTTCTGAGGTAATCTGGACAGCCAACTAAACTGGTAACGGCATGTGGTTCGTTTCATCTGTAGGTCATTGTGAGTCTCAGTATTGAGCTGAATGTAGAGTCTGACGGTACTTAATGTATATGAAGAGCTTTCCCAGCACCTTTCAAATTCGGATTCCTGATAAATTAGGTTAAAACTGTGTATAGTGTAATGATTTCAGGATAATAAAGCATTTATAGCGTTTGTTTCCAGTTTCCTTCCTGCTCTGAGGAGTACTGAGATAGGAGATTGTTTTTCCCACTGCCTGTAAGGCAGAACAGCTTACTGAAGTTAAGAGAGGCTTTAAATAGCAGCTCCTCTACGACTTTGCTCTTATCTGCCTCGTAACTTTATGTCTTAAAATATAGCATTGCAGTGTTTTTCTTTGTCAAGAGGAGAAATGCTTTAAAGGGTGGAGCATCACTGAAATCCTTTGTGAAAGTAGGATGCTAGTTACAGAAGCATTTGGCCATGGGGATTGGGGTGCACATGTGACTACCATTGAGCTGGAAGTGTGTGTCTGGGTAAACAAGTTTCATGAGCATAAAACTACATCGCTTGACATTCCAGACCTATCAGATGTGACTGCAAAAAAGACAAGGTACAAAGAGGACAGACAGTTAAGACACCTTATTGACTCTGTGTATCTCAAGAACTACCAACACAAGTTCATGTAATGTTTCTAACTGTTCCTTCCTTCCTTCCTTACTTCCTTCCTTCCTTCCTTCCTCCCTTCCTCCTTTCCTCCCTTCCTCCCTCCCTTCTTCCTCCCTTCCTTCCTCCCTTCCTTCCTTCCACTAAGCAATCACTACTCTGCTGCAGTTACCCTATACGATGAGCTCTCCAGAGCTCTTCAGTTCCAATTCTGTTTGGTTTCCTAAAGAGTTAAGGCTTTGTGGTTTGTCAAAACTGGAAAATAAAATTAAATTAGAAAAGAAGCAAAACCAAAACATCAGAAAAGTTCAGTTGCTTTTCTGACCTACTTAGAGGTCAACAGTTCTTCCTCTGGCAATAGCAACTGCCTCTGATAGCTATGGACAAAGTCCTTTCTGGTTCTCCAGGATAGCCAGGGCTTTCCTGCAGGAATTCCAGGGATGCAGTTATGTGACAGTTAGGATTATGTGACTATTCAGCTTCTGTACCCAGGCTGTGTTCACACACTGAAACTGCGCCCTGTTTTGGGGTAAATGCAGCAGAGAGGAAATCTTCATACCCCCACTCCCTACTTTATTGGCTAAAACTAGAGAAACCAATGGCAGTTGGCAGATGGGGGATTGTACAGGAAGAGAAACCAGCGTCAGCTTCTGTGGGGTCATGAGTTCATACCTGCTATCTGTGGTAGGTATCTGTATCCATCAGTGAAACAGAAATGGGCAGATTTGTAGTTAAATCACTAGAAAACTTGAGCTTTTGATACTGTTTCCTGTTTTAGGGCAATCTATAGCTCTTCAGGCAGAGTAGTGTACCAGCCTGTCACACACCACAGCTGAAGCCACCTGTAGGATAGGCACAGATGAATGCTGTGCTTGCCTGGCTGCCAAGCAAAACAAAACCCTCAGTGAAAGAAGAATATCTGCATTGGTTTGTATCACGTGGGAGCAGGGAGGTGGACTCTGGGCTGTTATGGGTTATGATTCCTTTTCACGCTGTCTCCTTTGGATTCATGGCAATGCTGTCATAATATATGGCAGAGGTATTTTCTTTAGGGTTTATCTTCATGTTTTTAAGGGACTGTTGCAAAGTCAGCCCTGTCAAATGGCATGGTTGAAAACATGAGCTTACAGGGTCTTGGGAAAACTTCTGGATATGGATGTTTTTAGGTCCTGTAGATTTTTTCCACTCTAGAACTGTGTTTTGGACATTTTCTGTTCTGGAGGTCTGTATGGTGTAACTGAATAAGGAACAAAGCCCGTTTCTGTGTGACTAGCTTTTGTTCTGTCATCAGCAGGACTGTGTGGCCAGGACCCCACTGCAGCAATGTTTGCCGCTTCTCTGCAATCTACACGTGTTGCAGACCTAAAGCAGTCTCTGCTTTATTGTGCTACTGAAGCTTTGAACTCAGGTTTAAGCCTGAAAGCTTAGATGAATTTCCTACTTTAAAAAGCTCTGGCCTTTTAAACCTGTGTGTTCAGCTTACAAAGCCTCTATCACGTGTTCTCTGTATAGGCTTGTTTTCCTAAATAAATAATTTTTTTAATGATATGGAATTTTTCCTAACTTGAGAATCTCATAGATTCAGAGGCTGTCAAGGCTGGAAGGGGCCTCTGGAGCTTCACTTAATCCACTGAGACCAGGTTGCTAAAGGATTTAAGCAGTTGAGTCTTGAAAATGTACCAAATTGCCCAGCCTCTGCAGCAACCTCTTCCAAAGTGTGTTTGTCCCGGTGGTGTTTTTTACCTACTTCCTAATCTCTCTCACTTCACATCTATGGGTTCCCCACTAGCCTTTGGCTCCTTTTGCTAAAAGCCCTGCCTCCCTCTTCTCCACAGCCTCTTAGGTTCTAGGTCCTGATCAGCCATCTCTTCAGCAGGTTAAACAAGCCCAGTTCCTTCATTTCTCTATGTAGATCATGTACTCCTGTCCCTTGAGTCACCAGCAGCCTTCCCTGGACTTGTTCCCATTCATGGACGTCTTTCTTGTCTTGTGATGGCAGAACTCAGTGCAGTCTTGCTGCCACCTGTAAAGCTCTGCCATTACCTGGGTAGATAACACAGCATTGGACTACAGACAGCAATTCAAAGCTTGTGTTTAACCTGCAACAAGTTAGTTATGATGTGGATTGCTTTCACAATGCAATTTTTGTTAAGCTATGTTATTGATCAAGTCCTCAGTAGGAGAATCAAGTCCTTTTTGGACCTCTAGTTACCTTCCTGTTTTGAAAGGCAAATTTGTAAGGTTCATAAATGTCAGTATCTTTAGAGAATAAGTAATGTTAATAGCCATTTTAAAGTATTTTCAGTGCTGTGGATGAAGAACAGGGTGTCTGGCCGTACACCTGAACAGACACACAGTTTAAACCCAGTGTCTCCACTGAAGTTATAAATTTTACTTCGCAAGAGTCAGTGGGGCAGCTGAATGTGGAAGGTGAAACAGTATTTGGTTTAAATCTTTCTTGCCAGGTTCCCTTAGGTTTGACCTCTGGTCTTGTCGTGAAATGCTGGTACTTTTCCTGGGCAGTTTGACCATGGCAGGTGAGGGATGCAGGCAGTGCTGCTGTGGATGCACAGCGACCAAGGCACCAGATGGCAAAATTGTGGGGGCTGGCTTTAGTCAGTGAGCTTAATCTCGATAAGAAATTAGACACTGCAGCTTTGTTACTGTTCTTTCTGTGAAATGGCCATGGAAACAAAGGACAAAATGTATTCTGTAAAGATGCCTTGATGCTTTGAGAGAGGTCTTTATCTGGTTGTTTCCTTGTGACTCTTCTTGCTTTCTAAATCTCAGACACACTTGGGGACTAGAAGATGGATGTTTGCATTTCTTATGCAGAACCTCATATGAGATACCCTTAGCTGAGCACCCATGGTCTGTGCTGGTTCAGCTTCAGACCTTGCTGTCTCCAGGTGCCTTCAGGTACCTCCTGCTAGTTTCTGGATAAAGATCACATCCAGGCTTGAGAAATGTAGCAGCTGAGGAGCCAGGGTGGGCTTCTTTTTGGCAACTCAGCCAGGAAAGCAGTGACTTCTAAGTGACACAGTGGAAACCTCTTTTCCACCAGCAGATGCCCCCCACCTTCGGAGACACCTACGGGGGAGAGTAAGCACTGTGATGGACCTACCTAGTAAGTCTGCAGAGGGCAGTTGCCCTCTGAGAAGAGATTGGATTGTGTGTGCTGTCCTAAACGATGAGATATTTACTGTCTTGGACACGTGGCCTTTTCTCCAGGGTGATTTTCCTCCAGAGGGATCTGGTCTTTCTCTTCATGATTTGGACATGGAACAGAGGCTGCAGTAGTGTCCACACAGTGACTGTACAATACTGCAGATTATTTGCCGCTATGGGGCTTGGGCTGGTTGATTCCCTGGAAGCGTGTTTTCATGACTTAAGTTATTAAAAAGATTTCTGTTAATCAAGGTAACTCTTTCTGTCCTCATGTGCAGGCAGACCTTGCACTGCAGGCTTGGGTGAACCAGCTTTCAGGCGACATGTCCTCAGTCATGTCTTCACCAACCCCTTACTGTGTGGACACTGAAAATTCACTTCAGAGGTTCTGAGTTACAGCTGGTCATTTTCTGTAATAGTTGTATTCGGTTTATCTGTTGCTGTGAGGTTTAATTAATTTTTTAAAAAGCAATTCCTTTTCCTTTGTTGAAAGCTGAAACACTTGACATGCAGTTGTTAGCTGAGAAACTTACTGGGCAGCCTTCTCACTTCATTATGTGAAGTTCTGTTGCTGGAGAGGCAATCTAGAATTTAAAAGGTATTAGAAAATACTTTTGTGGAAGCTGTTAAGGTGCAGTGTCTCCTCTTCTTGTGCCTCAACGTGGTGTTCACTGTCTTCTATTCAGCTCTCTATTGTCTTTCAAACTCACTCTTGGCTTCCCTTTTACCTCCTAAACAAAAGATCACCTTTGGAAGTTGTTAGTTTTGATAAAACCTCTGTTTTTGTAAAGACAGAGACTCCCCAGGGGTCAGGCTGGTGTTTACACAAATGTAAGGATGTTCTGCCTTTTTTTATCCTCTTCTCCTTTTTTTCCCCTTTCTTTGTCCTTTCTTTTTTTTCCTCTTTTTTCCTTCTACATCCTGCCTCTCCACCGACAGAGGGGAGGATCAGAGCATAGCTGCATGAGTGATTTACTTGTGCAGTTGGGAATAGCTGCCTTTATTGAAATTCTGCTAAATACTGTTAGGTGTTTTATAATGCTGTTGCATTTTATTATCAGGACAAGGGGATACAGCTTAAAAACTGGGTCTAGTAAAGCCATGGTCAAAGAGTATTTTTGTGGATTGACACCGCTGGCAGGGAGAAAGTGTGTTAAAGCATCTTGTAATTAGCAATTTGAAAATTGTTACTATCAAATGGGGGTAGGAAAGGTTCCACGGAAGCTTTTAAAGAAAGAAGGGGAGCGTTTCTTGGACAGAATGAGTGAGAATGATGTATATTTAGCGTCAAAGCCAGGTGGTGTTCTCAGCGGAAATTATAAGTACCTAAACTCATAACTGTTTGCATGATTACTACATTTGATGAGTTCTGAGAATAGTCTTGTAGAGATTTCAAAATCACTGAGAAACCTCTTCAGCAACATGATCTTCTTACAGTCGCATCCTCTTCTGAGATGTGCATAGGAGCTCTGTCGATCGCAGGTTCTGGAAAAACTCCCCTTTAGCAGTGTATTCATCTATTAAGAATAAACAAGAAATTAAAGGTGCACTCTCTGTGGTTTTCTTTTGGCTGATCTTTTCTCTGGTGTTGCTAGCAGGAATGAAGGTGCCCAACAGGTGCAGAATTACAGAGTGTTTTAACATTGAGAGGAAGTGGGGAAGAAACAGGAAAAAACTGTCTTGAAATTTTTAGCATTTGACCTGCTTGACTGCAAGAATGTTCCACATCAGTTACATTTCTCTAACCTCATGGCATGCTGTATTTAAAATCAAACCCCTGGAGCCTGGTAGGGAAGCCCAGTGGCCAGGATTTCCTAGAGACACCTAACGGATTAGCCTACATGTGGAAGTGAATCGCAATCAGACCCAGAAGTGAAACCGTGGGGATAAACAAAGTTTTGGAGAAAATATGAAGGCAGAAGAACTGGCAAGAGGACAGAACATTGGAAAATGCTGTTGAAAAATTATAAATGAACTACTGACCAACTGTTGGTGAAATAAAAGAGAGGGGGAGTGGCTAAAGCTCGTGCTCTAGTCAGCTTGGTGTCTTGGATCCCTTGCTAATAAGGTTAAAAACCCCTTTAACTTAATTAAAGACAGCATTCCATCCCAGGAGTGGAAGACAAAAAGAACATTGCAGGATGGACAATTAAGTAAAGCGCATTGTCATTCATTGCATGGGCATTTAGATCTACCTTGCTACTATAAATGTTGATCAGTCTGATCAAAGACTTAATAAAAAATTATCTAGCAATTATTTCCTGATTCAGCAGTATTCTCTTGTGATAGGAAACTATTATACAGACTCGTTAAAGCATGCTTAACTGCATTGTGTTAATTATGCAATGATAAATTATTCTACCTCTCTTCATTAACAGCATTTTAGCAGTAGATAATAGTATTGTTTGTTTTTCATAGACAGTAGAAAAGTAATAATGCTCCTTAGGTGATTATTTATAGCAGACTTAGTCTATTGAAGTGGTGGCGTATTTGATCTTTAAAGCAGTTTTGTGAACTTGTTCAGATACACTGATTTTAAGTAATTAGATTAATTGAGAAGCTGACTTGTTGCATTGGTCTACAGTAACTTGATCCTTTTCTTTATCTGACCGCATAGTGTGGTAGAAGCATGTAGGTATAATTGTACTCTGAGCAGGAACCCATGAGCTGGCACTTGGGACTCCCAGTGTGCCACAGACTCATTGTATGGGCTCAGCCTCGTTTATATAACTAGTCAGGTTCTGCTTAGTACTGATTTGAATGGGGTTTTATGCCCTTCTCTGAAAAACAAGTTAAACCTCTTGCTGTTTGTGCTGTTTTCATCGCTCGTGTTGGTGGCTTTACAAATCATGGCCATCTTCCTAAAACCACTGTAGTCCAGTCTGCTTCTCATGGCTGGTGAAATGTCTAGGATGGGAATCAAGATCATACTTGCTGTGCTCTGTCTCAGACTTAGTACACTGCCAGGCTTTTAGGTAATAGTGTCATTACCCTGGTGCAGTTTCCGCAGCCATTGTGAGCCCCAGTTCATGAGGTTCATGAACCAGAAGTCACATTTGATAACATTTAGGAACTGGTATCTGGGTTTGTCAAGATGCTCTTTCAACTGACCTACGGTACCTTTAAGAAAGAAACTCCCCATTTATTCTGCCTGTCCACTGGTGAACTGCAATTCCAAAGGTTCTCAGTACAAAGAGGATGTGGCCACACGTTTACCAACCCTCCCTACCTAACACTGACTGGAAAGCAAGGGGTTAATCTTTAGCAGTCAGTGAATGATGTGAGACTGAGAAAGCTGTCTGGTAGCTCCTGGGCTTTTTGTTGGTTCTTGATGGCATGTTATTTTCTTAATGTGATGTTATTTTCATAATAGATTTAAACAGTTCTGGGATTTGCAAGAAGTTCCTGGAGTACAGAATTCTCTGAAGATATTCTGGAAATAAAAATATGTACACTTTAGTAGATAAAAACACATAAGTGAGATAAATATTTGGCACAGAGTTTGATTTTGTTGTTGTGTTTACAATTTTAACTGTCCTTAGCCTGAGAATATTTCCTATAGCTTTTATTCACTAAAAGAAAAATAAAGGGGAAAAAGAGCTGCTTTTCTCTGCAGTTAAAGCACAACACAAAGCGCGTATAATCACTGGATATCTTTTGTTCCTTAAACTTGGATCTGTCATCAGACCTGTTCTGAAGTAACTATTTCACATGTGCTATGAAGTACACCTGATTTCCAGTGCTGGGCATAGAGTAACTAAAGGGAAAAGTCCGTATTTGGAGAGAGAAACAAAAAAAAAGCCTATGAAAATCAGGACGACTTCTCAGTGGAAAATGAGGCTACACATTACAACACCAAACAGACTGTCTGCATATACTTGGATTTTGGGCCCAAATCAAACCCAGCGCACACCATTGACATTACTTCAGATGACAGAGTGTATGCACTGTAGTGGTATTTCATTAAAAAAATGACATTTCATTTATTGTCTTTTGAAAAGGTAGAGGTGATGCAGAGCTAGAGATGCACTTTTTTTGCTAACATTAAAATAGGCAAAAAATACCGCAGTTAAATAACCTCTATATTTGTTCCCTGAAAAATTGTACTGTGCCAGAGCTGAATTATTGAATTCTCTCATTTCAAATATAGTCTTTGCATAAAATAATGAACAGCCTTTGAATCTCTAAATCACAAGCTTGTTTCCAATTGTTGATGATGAAAAGGAGTACAGGCTTTTAAGAGACTTAGGTTTTAATGAACAGATTGGTACATGCTGTACTACTTCTTTTAAAAACGACTGTACCTAATATTGTCTGCACTATTGTAATGTTTTCATCTAGTTGTTCTAGGTTATTTAGGGGCACAAAGTGAATGCAAAGTGCTTTGTTTTCTCTTGAACTTCCAAGTGATTACTGCATTCTGGCTATGGTGAGTGGCAGTTCTAATGGCTGTGTGCACTGTACCCCTCTCTAAGGGATCATTAGAACATGCAAGAAAGCACATAAGTAATATCAGTGTATGAATCAACTTCAAACGTAAAGAGTTATAGTGGAACCTTTGCTAAACCATGCCTATTCGGCTTGGATCCTCCCTCCAAGCCTCCTAACAATTTGACTTGGTTAACGTAACAAAGAAACGGTCAATGTTTTAAATAAAAATCTGTGGTTTTACTGCAGAGTTCCTCAGATTTTTCTTCTTCTCTCTCATCTCTCTTCAGTGTTTTAATGCCCTTGGACTACCCCACAGCTACTCCCTAGGGTTTTGTTACCACTGTGGTAGTCATGCCCAGGTAAAGAGTTGCTGCATATGAACACAAGAGTCTTAGTCTGGGTGAATAGCGAGTCTGACATTTACTAGACACATGTCACTTGCAGCCCATGTGGTGGATTTCTGTAGAGCAGCAGCAAATACAGCAGATCCCATTTATTGCTTTAGATTTACTAGCCCTGGAAGGTCTAGATCAGCTGTGACTGCACACCTTTGAAACTGGACCCACCCTTCTGCAAGACACGAATACCCTATTCAGAAGGTTAGATGGGGTTTTTGTCACTGTTTCCAAGGTAATGAAAACAATGATTGATGAGAAGAAGAACTGAAGTCAGTTGGTTGCAGTCAGTTGCACAACCATAGTTTAAGTGGGTCAATATCAGCAGTCTTAGTGAAATCCTTTGAAACGAAATAAATTACTAAATCAGCTACTATTTAGGTAAATTACTCAGAATTAACTGTTCACTGAGTGCCCCTGAGACTGGCAAGTCAGAGTGTCAGCAATTTTAAACTCAAATTGAATCTCCCTGTTATTCTCCCTTAACCAAAGCTACCCTCTCCAGGAATGCCTTACCTAAAGATCTCCCTATCCAACAGCGAAGGTATTTAGCATTGAATTGAAAAAGTATTTCATTTATTCAGGAGCAGTGTGAGGACAATGTGAAATGAGCTTTCTAGGAGTGAGTTACAACTTCACTTCATTGTGTTTTAAGCCACGTGTGATGATAGTGTTTTCTGAATTTCATAAGTGGTTTGTTAATAATGCTGTGGATTGAGTTTTGTTCATAGAAATCTCCAAAGCAGTGATGAGAAAGAGAAAATAACCTATGAAAGTGTTTTGTTATATTTAGGTGGATGTGTTTAGTCTCAAGCGCTTGGGATTTGTTCTCAAGTAGTAGAAGGGTCAAGGAAAAAAAGAGAAGTGATGTAATCAATCAATCAATATATACATGAACAGCAATGAACGACCCCCCCAATAAACACTTTTTCCAAATATCTACTTTAGATATCTCTTCAAACTTAGTAAAGTTCAACAACATTTTAATAGTATTATAAAGATCAAATTACTGTGATGCCTGATTCTTGTACAAGATTTTTCTTAAGAAAGGTCAAAGTGAAGCTGTTGGGACATATTTGTTGTATTTTTACACTTATTTTCTTGTCTTAACCTGTTGGAGTTGTCATGGTAATGACAGTGCAAGCATTGCACCTTGCATTTGGCTCATGAAGGTGAATTAGGAATATTTCCTGACGTTATCAAGGGCAGAGCATTGTCTTACTATTTCTTTTAATTTTTGTCTTTGTGAGGTAATATCACAAAACTCTACAGAAGGATGTTTATTGAGGGAACAATTTCAAAACATCTTGTCTCTTGCCTGAGAAAATGCTTTCATAAATTAATACCTTGGAAATATTCAGCAGCTTTATGTCAGTCATAGCAAATCCTTCTTTCGACTGTAGTTAAAAACTGTAGGAGGAATTAACTGTTCCTCCAGAAATAATAGAAATCAGGCCAGACAGCTTAAAGTTTCGCAGTTGTAAACACAAGCAGCCATTTGTTTTTCTGAGCCAATAGACAATACCTGCCTATGGAATGATAGGCTTTTGTATTGAACAGCAGCATGAAAACATCCAGAGAGTAACTGGCAGGTTTGCTCAATACTGTACTGCATTCATCTCTTTGTGTTTTATAATTGTGATCCATTGATAGCTGAATTTGACGAGGTGGTATTGAACTGGAATCAAAGAGACAGGCATTGTTAATCTAAACCATCCTGTAACTCCTCAAACTTCAAACACCTGTTTGTGCCTTCTCAGTTAACATCATTTACAGTTACCCTGCTTCACAGTTTGATAAATATTACAAGACCAAAGCTTGGGACAGAATAATTCAGGTATGAACAAGTCAGCTTAGCCACTGGGTGTTCAGAGAGGTGAGAAACTGGAGGGTGTTTTGAGCCTTCCTTTCTCTCCAATCTAAAAGTCTAAAACTAATCCTCTCGTTCTCAGTGCTGAATTGTCTTCAGATTTTATTTTGGCTTTCTGCGTTGTTTTGTGGTTGTTTTTTCATGCCCCTGTCTGAAACATACCGTCACAGTTAAAAATAAGAGAAAAAGGAGAAAAACGTAAGCTTGTTTACTCTTTTTATTGCTCACAGATTGCACGGTACCTGTGGGTGGCTTAACGCAGCTGTTTCTCCTGGTTACCTAACTTTCTCCTTTAAAATATAGAAAAAAACAACCCCAAACCAACAAAACCTACAAATCTAAATGTCAGAGTCTAAATGAAGCTAAAACCCCTTTTCTTGAGGTTAGTAACGTCTCTGGTCCGGTGTATTTATTCTGTCCTAGGGAAGTAATCTATTCAGCCCCAAAGCAGTACTTGGGCTACTGTTATGACCTTCTGTCCTTCAGGTAAAAGCAACTGCAGTGGTGCCTCCTGGGGTTTTATCACCTCTCACTGGAGTCTGTTACCTTGGTGGCAGAGGGAGCAGTGCTGCTGAAGTGCTTTGGTAGTTCAAGACTGTGGCCTGGGACTGGGAGTAGCTGGAGCACAGGACCTACTCTTGTTCTGCCAACTCTTGTTCTGTTTTTTGTGTAGGAGACTGAGCTGAGACAGGACAGCAGGAAAGAGAAGGTCTCTGGCTGCCCCAGATAAATTTGCTGACAAACTCCTCACCTTAGCCATGTCTAGAAAAGCTGTGTCTTTGTTCCAGTTTTCACTTGTTAGCAAATCTGTGTATTTTTTGCGTGGAAAGGTTTCATTTCCAACAAAAGGTTTTGTCAGGAGGGTTTCTCAGGACTAATGCAGACCTGGGCATTAGATGCCATGAGAGAAAGACATCCATACAGATGCCGACTCAAAATAATGAGTACTCCGGTGGTTAGGGTGTTCATACTTTGCGCACTTTTTACTTTCTCCAGGATCTTCCATTTTTCAGTTCATGCATGCTAACTGTGCATATATTAAAGCTGATACGGCACACTGAGGGCGTCCTAATTAAGCAGCCTGTAAGAATCTACCTCTTTCTGGTCCAATGAACGAGAAGGTATTTGCACAGTTTTGAAGAGTTGCAACCTCTGAGATGGATAAACTGATCATCTTGAGGGATTGTGAGGAGGAGCATCTAGTCATGTTCTGTAGTGCACGAGAGCAGTCAGTTCCTAAAAAGAGCTATAAAAAGGCAGAAGTGCTGAGGCTGGAAAGGACCTCTGGAGATACCTGGGCCAACCTTTGTTGAGGAGCAGGGCCTGGGGTTATAATATCCAGAGACAATAAACTCTGTGGGTGCTACTTGCATCATCAAATGTGCAGCTTTGCAGTGTGTTAGTGCTGAATAGGAATCAACTCTGCGCAACTCCCCTGCATGCTTCGTTCCTAATTGCAAATCCTCCTGCAGGAAGAATGGAAATATTTAAAGCTAGTTTGAGTATTATTCTGTCAGTTCTGTGTTGTTATCAGTGCTCGTGCAAAATCTGAAGATAACTGGGTTTGTTTTACCATTGTTTTGGAAACTCGTCAATGAGATGATAATTTAGATGGAACAACAGTTCTGTTACAGCATTGATTCTCTGCCCCCCTCCCATTCAGATCAATTATTTCAATTTCTAAGGATGTATCGTGTGGATCTTCTCTTTCTTCTTGATTTGTGTCATATTGTTCTTCAAGGATAAGTTAGAGTAAAAAGAATAAAACAAACTGTAATAGCAGCATTACTTAATCTTGTGCTATCCTTTTCTGGTTTTAGGTGACAGTAACTTAGGCATTTTTCTGAAAACGTCCTGCCTGACTCAGAAGAATGGATATAAAAGACAGAAGGCACCGTTCTCTGACAAGGGGCCGGTGTGGAAAGGAGTGTCGCTACACAAGCTCTTCACTGGACAGTGAGGACTGCAGAGTACCAACTCAGAAGTCATACAGCTCAAGTGAGACATTGAAGGCATATGATCATGACACCAGGATGCACTATGGAAATCGAGTTTCTGACCTGGTCCACAGGGAGTCGGACGAGTTTCCAAGACAAGGTATGATTAAAGTCAGAACGGGTTTCTTTTACAGGAACCCTTGGCACACAATCTCAGGAGCTCATTGAAGTATTGGAAACACTGTTGGAAACATCTGACAGACACAAATGCTACTGACCCTTAAGCAGACGTTGTGTTTGCCTTGGATTTCTGGGCTGGCCAACATGTTAATTTTGCATTCCCTTTCCTAGATTCATTTTTTAAATGGTAACAGCATTTTCACCTCAGCTTGTCTGTCTTTAACAGAGTAGCTGTACTGAAAAGAGAAGTAAAAACTGTCATGATAAAACCCCACGTGGTCAGCACATGTTCACCGTTAGTCAGGTGCCTTGGAATTCCTGTCCTGTTCCTATCTGCCATGTAATTTCAGTGTGGGAATGGGAACATTGTTTCCCTTCATGTCATTGTGTCACCATTTGCCCTTACTGCTTACCTTTCAGCTCAGAATAACAGTGGGGAGGACACTTTGCTAATTGGCTGTAGTATGTTATTGCAGCATCAAGATCCTACACCTACAATTGGAAATAACCTGCTTGTGTGAACTTATAAGTAAGGTGAAATAATCTCTTATAAAAATTCCTTCAAATACCTGTTATGTCCAGGGAATTAATGAAAGAGCAATCTGTGTGGTTTTAGCTGAAAAACCTGCACTTAAGCCTTTGCGACGTACACAGAGGCTCACTCTCATGCGGGTATTTACCTGTCTCAGTAAATCATATGGCTGTGAGTTGAAACCATTAGTGAACTCAGCTTCAGAGAGACAGTGTTTATTCATCAAGTTAACTTGATGCTGTGGGTTAACCCCAGCCAGCAACTAAGCACCAGGCAGCCCCTCCTCATTCCTCTGGCCAGGTGGATGGGGGAAAGAAGCAGGGGAGAAAATAAGTAAAATACCTGGATTGAGGTAAGAACAATATAATAACTAAGATAAAATATAATATTAAGAGCAGTGATTGAAAAAATATTAATTTAAAGGAATGTAACGTAAAATACAATGTAAAAAAAGAAAGAGAAATAAACACCAAGCAAAGACAAATGATCACAGTATCACAGTAATGATGAGGCTGGAAAAGACCTTAAAGATCATCCAGTCCAACCTAAAACCAACCAAGTAAACCTAAACATCTGACAGAGTGCAGTTGCTCACTGATGCCGAAGCAGTGATCTGCCCATCCAGCCAAGTACCCCCCAATTTATATACTGGGCAGGGTGTCCTATGGTATGGAATGTCCTTTAGCTAGCTCAGGTCAGCTGTCCTAGCCATGCTTCCTCCCAGCTTGTTGGGTACTTCTCCCTAGCAGAGTATGGGAAACTGAAAATCTCAGGAAAAACAGTAGTTAGCAACATCAATGTGTTATTAACATTATTCTCACAGTAAATCTGAAACACAGCACTGTTCCAGCTGCTTGAAAGAAAATTGACTCTGTCCCAGCCCAAACCAGAGCACTGGTCCAAACAGCCTGATTAAGTTGTCATTCAGGCAACAATTAGGGTTTTTGATACAAGCTGTTTGATTTAGTTTCAGTTCGAGTCAGATACCATTTGTATCAGACAACTTATAGGCAGCTTTGAGACATAAATGTATAGCCCTAGGTGCCCCTCTCAATGGAACGTAAGTTATCTAGCAATCATTAAGTGCAAAACTCTGCTGGTCTGTGTATGTGATTGTTAATGGGAGATGATAGCTCTCTACTGCCCAATTCTAGCATTGTGACACAGGAAAGTCTACGTTCTCACACTTCTCTGTGGACATCATTCAACTAAAGGTCTTCTTTCACATCAGTGTCATGTCATGCAGTTTGTCCAAAGCGTTCTGCCTGCAGTCAGTGGCAGTCACTCATCACCTTTACGTCAAAATATCTATCAATTAGCAACATTGATTCAAAGCTTTTCTAAACCCGTGTTTGCCTCACTTTTGTGTACAGCCATTTAGAAGTGATTGTGCCATGCTTGGTCTGTCACCCCCCAGTTCTGTTTGCTGAGAGAATTTCTGCTCTTTCTTTGCTTATCAGCATTTACCCTGAGATAACGCCTGAAACTGCAAATAGATCATACAAGCTGCTGCAGCCAGTTTCACCAGGGTTTGTTCAGCCTTTGTGCACAGGAGTCATCTCAATATTACTTTTCCCTATCTGGATGATTGATGCTTCAGCTCAAGTGCCTCATTTGAGTTTCCAGGTCATTATTCGGCATTTCATGAGGGTGTTCGTTTTCTCTTGATTACTGATTTGACAACTGTTCATCCTCCTCCTGCTCTTAATGTGTTCTTATCTGCCCTCTTTATGAACGGGAGGGCATATTGTTGGTAACTGCATTGAAATGCTCAGATTATTTATTATTATTATTATTATTATTATTATTATTATTATTATTATTATTATTATTATTCCCCTTGCTAGCCTATGTGCAATGTCTAGATGAATATAGGCTATTTTAGAGAGCCAAAACTAGTTTTTTGTTAAATAAGATTAGCAGTAAAACCTTATTTTCCTGCTTTGGTTACATGTACAAAGAAAATTTCTTTAGAAAGTCTCTATGACACCCAAGGATTGGTACTGGGGTCAGCCCTATTCAGTCTATTCATTAATGACTTGGAAGAGGGATTAGGGTGCACTGTCACCAAGTTCACTTTGGGTGGTGTCTCTGACACCCCAGCAGACTGTGCTGCCATTCAGCGAGACCTGGANGTGAGACCACATCTGGATATTGTGTCCAGTTCTGGAACCCTCAGTTCAAAAAGGACACAGAGCTGCTGGAGGGTGTCCAGCATAGAGCAACCAAGATGATGAAGGAAGCGGAACACCTCTCTGATGAGAAAAGGCTGAGGGAGCTGGGGAGCTGGGTCTCTTTAGCTTGGAGAAGAGGAGGCTGACGGGTGGCCTCATTCATGTCTATAAATATGTGAGGGTGGGTGTCAGGAGGATGGAGCCAGGCTCTTCTCAAGGTCATTTGGTGATAGGACAAGGGGCAATGGGTGCTGGCTGGAACATAGGAGGTTCCATATAAATATCAGAAGGAACTTCTTTACTTTGAGGGTAATGGAGCATTGGAACAGGCTGCCCACGGGGGTTGTGGAGTCTCCTTCTCTGGAGACGTTCTAGACCCGCCTGGATGTATTTCTGTGCGACTTGGTCTGGGTGATCCTGCTGTACAGAGGGATTGGACTAGATGATCTTTTGGGGTCCCTTCTGTTCCCTAATGATTCTATGATTCTATGAAATACAGCACTAAAAAGAACTCAACTTAAAATAAATATTGTAATTTTTACACCTCTCTCAGATCCATTGAAAGACTCTGTAAATTTAGATCAATATCCAGTGTAGGTTTTGAATTACAAATGTGTTTTATCTATATTAGGGAAAATCTATGACAGATGAAGAGCTCAAACATTCACCTGTCATTTCTCTAAGAATCCAAACACCACTTTTGAAGGTGATTAGAAAATAATTTGGTCAGAAAACCTATCCTGAATTTCATTGCACATATATTACTACAGATCTGTTAACAATGGACTTTTAAAGGAGACATTTTTTTACTTAGGAATTCTGCAGGCAAAGATCTTAGGATGAGCACAGTACAAGTAATGGCAGATGAAGGAGCTTCAGGTAACACACAGTCACATCACCCTTCCTGACTTGATACCACAACTTCCAAATACCACATCAGAAAGCAGCATCTACAGCAAAGCATCTCCATCTGTGTGGGTGCACAATGATTAGCACAAAGAGTTTATTTCAAAACATGCAAATGATGACCAGGTCTTAAAGTCATGGCCTCTGAGCTCAACTTCCACTACCACTCCATGTTCCCATCAAATTCACAGTAGCTTACAGGGAGATTTGTACTTCAGAGAGCTGCTTCCTCATGAAGAATGAGACAAACAAATCAGACTACAAGGACAATAAAATCCTAAAGCAAAGCAAGAAGATCTGTTTCACACTTCTGAGCTCTGAATATAGTTTCTGTTATTAGCATTTCATTGTTGAGCCATCGTAACCTAAAATGAAAGTGGTACAGCTTGGTCTTACGCTCAACAGATTTTCAAACCCGAGCAATGCACAATCAGGACCAGCTAAAAACAACCTCCCTGAGCTGTTTCAATACCATGGTTAAACCAAACACTCTGCAGTCAGTCGAACATGTAGAAGATTTGCGACCAGAAAAGACAAAATATTGAGGAAAATATCTACAATTGCTTAAAAAAATATGTCAATCTTTTTTATAACAGAATAATAAAGAAATTCTCTAAAGACTATTTATTTTAAGGATGTTTATTTCCTACAGAATTTAATCCCATCAAAACACCCACTCAAATTTGGAATAAATTTACATGTTTAAATCCCTAGATGTCTGCAGCTGGAACCCACAAGCATTAGATGTAATGAAAAGTGTTTCCTACTACATGAACCATGTTTCTATCCATATCATATTAATTTAGAACATGAAAACATGTACCAAATCTTTGTCTAGATATACTTGCACCACTATCGCAAATTTTATGTCAATGAAAGAAATCTACTGAAAGAGACTGAGATTTCAAAGGCAAAGAAAATCAGAGAATCGTTAGGAATCAGAAAGGACCCCAAAAGATCATCTAGTCCAATCCCTGTGCCACAGCAGGATCACCCAGACCCAGTGGCACAGAAACACATCCAGGTGGGTCTGGAACGTCTCCAGAGAAGGAGACTCCACAACCCCCGTGGGCAGCCTGTTCCAATGCTCCATTACCCTCAAAGTAAAGAAGTTCCTTCTGATATTTATATGGAACCTCCTATGTTCCAGCCAGCACCCATTGCCCCTTGTCCTATCACCAAATGACCTTGAGAAGAGCCTGGCTCCATCCTCCTGACACCCACCCTCACATATTTATAGACATGAATGAGGCCACCCGTCAGCCTCCTCTTCTCCAAGCTAAAGAGACCCAGCTCCCCAGCTCCCTCAGCCTTTTCTCACCAGAGAGGTGTTCCGCTTCCTTCATCATCTTGGTTGCTCTATGCTGGACACCCTCCAGCAGCTCTGTGTCCTTTTTGAACTGAGGGTTCCAGAACTGGACACAATA
>VZRI01010344.1:53091-129578 GCA_013397515.1 Upupa epops
AGTGCACCCTAATCCCTCTTCCAAGTCATTAATGAATAGACTGAATAGGACTGGTCCCAGTACTGATCCTTGGGGGACTCCACTAGATACAGGCCTCCAACTAGACCCTGTCCCATTGATCACTACTCTCTGGCTTCTATCCTGCAGCCAGTTCACAATCCACCTCACTACCCAATCATTCAGTCCACACTGCCTCAGTTTGGCTGCAAGGATGCCATGTGAGACTGTGTCAAATGCCTTAGTGAAGTGATGATCGACCAGATCCACCACTCTGCCATCATCTATTCCTACCCGGTTATGCCCTCATAAAAGGCTATCAAGTTGGTCAATTATGACTTCCCCTTGGTGAGCCCGTGCTGTCTGTTCCTAATGACCCTCTTGTCCCTGATGTGCCTAGAGACAGCATCCAGGACAAATGTTCCATCACCTTTCCTGGGATGGAGGCGCGGCTGACTGGTCAATAGTTACCTGGGTCCTCCTTCTTACCCTTTTTGAAGATTGGAGTGACATTTGCTAATCTCCAGTCCCTAGGCACCTCTCCTGATCTACATAACTTAGAAAGTTTAAGAGAAACT
The DNA here is from genome assembly GCA_013397515.1 of Upupa epops. Lineage (NCBI taxonomy): Eukaryota > Metazoa > Chordata > Aves > Bucerotiformes > Upupidae > Upupa > Upupa epops. The sequence goes on from VZRI01010344.1 coordinate 53,667, forward strand.
TCTATACTTTGTGCTAGGCTATGGCAGAAGTTTGACAATAGTTCTGGCACTTCCAAACATTTAGATAATTTAACATCTCCTGCTAATACCTGAGTGTTTGTCTATTCCATGCATTTTTCCAGCAAAGGGGTCCAATTATCTTTTTTCTTCTTTTAAAAAAAGCACCACGCCTTCTTTGTGCCTTCACCTGCCAACACAGCATGGTGAAAGTAGATAGATATCCTTTAAAGCAGATAAAGATGATGCTGGAAAATCTTCCTTTAAAGAGGTTGCTTTGGAAGGCAACTTTTCTTCGAATCTACTTGTATCCTTTGTTGCCTAACAGTGCTTAACAGAACACTCTGCTGACCTGTCATGAGTTTTAATCTGAGTTTCAAAGGGGTGACTGTAAATCTTGCTATTGCAGAGTTGCTCACTTCGCATTTGTAGCTTGCGGATTCTGTATTTCTCCCTGAGCCAATGCCAGGCTTCAGCTGATGCAAAATTTATTAGCCAATAGTTATAGTGAATTGACTGCTTTCTCCTTCTCAGGTCAGATCTAGTTTAGCAGTAAATTACGTCTGTGAACTCCTAGAATAATCAGAGTATATGATTAAAAGGATTAAAGGTAAGTCTTAAAAAGAGAATTGTGTGAAACCAGAAACCACAGTCCTCTGAAATATTCTGATTTCTTTTTCTCATGGTTGAATTGCTTCTTATTTGTCACAGCATCTTTCTCCCTATGGCAAGAGAGTTTCAGTAAAGAACAACAGCCAATACCTTGCTGTGTGTCAGCTCAAATTCCATTTTTTCACTCTTTTGTACTTCAAAATGAGTAATTTTGGGGTCCTGTTTATCACTATAGGTGTGCGAACAGCAGTGTAAAAAAATGGTGACAATGATTGCAATAAATCCCTTAGAATGTCCCTCAATATTGTCCACTATTTTTATTCACATCAAATGAAACATTTAGGTTATCAAAGGTGAGGAGCTCTGGGGAAGTGTGGTGCTTTCAGTTTTCTTTCACCTGAAGTTGCGTTGCTCTGCCTTACTACTCATCACCTCTTGGGTATTTCATGGTGCACATTGTCTCCATATATATTGAGTAGGTTTCTTGACAAAAAGAAAGAAAAAAATCAATAAAGAAACCCAGAAAAACCCAATCCCAAAGCACCCCAAATCAGGTTGATGAATCTACATTTTATTTTTAACAGCCCAGTCTAGGGCAGCTCTGATTGCTGAGAAAATGAATGTTGTTTTCTTTTCTTGTTCTTCTTCACATCATAAATCTGTCACCAGAGAATTTACTGGTCCACATTCAAAGAACTACACTGCAGCAAGAACATTTCATGAGAGTGATTCGGCTTGTTCAGATTTAATGTTACTGTGGTCAGGTACTCTGTGTTGAGTAATGACTTATATGCTGCTGTTTAGGGGGGATGATTGCCATTACAGGTCCTCAGACAAACTCGACTCTATCTCACTGCTTATGTTCCCAGGAACACCAAGGTGAAATTTTGGTCATCTTGCTCTCCAACACCAGTCACACTGAACTTTTGGGCTAGAATTGGTGTGTACTTTTCAAATCCCCCTGAGTTCTACTAACTTTAGTTTTACTATTTCCAGAACCTGTGAGCTTTAGAAAATTAAATGTTTGATATGTAGTTTTGAGTTAAAGACATTAAAGGAAACAATTTCTTGTGTTCAGGTGGAAGTGAGAACACATAGTATTTCTCTGTCAGGCTTTGGGTGGCATTCTGCAATATGTTCCTTACACCCTTACATAATCACACAGAATTGGAGGTGGTGGCAGGTGGGAGAAGCTTACAGAGGAAGCCCTGAGCATGGAATCAGATGTAGGGTAGCTTGTGTCAGGAAGAAGACCGTGAGGCAAGTTTTCCTCCTATAGCCAGCACACACATAAAACCTGCATTGCTGTGTAATGAAGATTGACTTTAGTTTGAATGGTTATCTGAGAGGTACGGGATCCCGCTCTAAAATATTTATTAAGGTGAGACAACTGCGTTCAGTTTCTCTTCTCTAGGAAGCACTGCATTAGTGACAAATACAAATTTCTCTTTTAATCTGTATTCCTTAGTGAGTAAAGTAAAGGTGTGGAAAAAGACCTCCCTCCTGTACCTTCTCCCTCCCCAATCATAAAAGATTATGTGGTTCTTACTGTTAAGTGATTTAAAAACAGGAAAGCACTTTTCTTCTCTGCTTTCATCTGGTTTGATATGGGCAATAATGGAGCTATGCGGCAGCATTACTAGACTAGCAAATAAATAAAAATACAAACCTTTATAGCACCCTTCCCCAAGCGTGTATGTAGGAGAGGAAGATGTAAGAAAGTCATTGCCAAACTCTAATATGCCCTCTGTCGCGTATATGCTAACATCAGTCAGGTCACCTTTTGAGCTGCAGTACTAGTATTTGCCAACAAATAGGAATTAAGTAAAACTTTGTGTGTAGTAGATCTATGTCACAGTAGCATAAAATCAGAAGGAATTAGAAGTGTTTTTTTTCAAGGAAATACCATGGAACAGACTCAACCTTCAGAGTACTTGCAAGTATGTGTGCATAAGCTGTTTTCTCTCACTCCTTTGTGTTTGGGTTTTGTTAGGTTTTTGGTTGTTTTCTTCCTTTTGAGCAGATGGCTCCTTAATTTGTAAATGGTGGTTTGAAGCACTTGTTCTGATAATCTGTTCCCTTCTGCATCCACAGAATCACAGAATCATTAAGGTTGGAAAGGACTTTTAAGATCATCAAGTCCAACCTTCAACCCAACACCTCCACGACCAGTAAACCATGTCCTAAAGTGCTACATCTACTTTCCTTTCATTCCCCATCACCTTTTCTGGGTGTTTCAGTATTTTCTATCTTGGTATGTTGTGGCTGACTTTGCTGGGCATAGTTATTGCTCAGACCTGCTGGAACTGAAAAGTCAGACAGGCTAACGTGAACTTGTTGAATGAAGGGGTAATTCTTGCTCTCTTACCTGATTGAGCCAGCTTCTAGGTCAGTGTCTTGGCCATGAGGAGTCCATGAGGCAGTTCGGAGGTGGCTGTTCCAGTGAAGCATGCTGAAATCTATAAAATGCCATGGCTATGGAAAGAATGAAATCAAGTAGCTAAATACAAAGTGTCAACAAGTAAAATATTACCCTGAACCTGCTTCTAGGTGAACATAATAAAGGTGAAGTTGGACGTGAATAAAATAGTGTATTCTGAAAGCTTATGTGGAGAAGCTGTGATGCCGACACAGGGCTCCAGTAATAATTCATATAACCAGCACTGGAAAACACAGTACTCTTCTAATATTAATAGGTATTTGTAGAATAAACAACAAACAACGAGACATAATCTGTGACTTCTGTGTACCCACACTGTTCCTCTTGGGGAATAATATTTTATTCCTTAGCATTTCCTCTGTAGTGATCATTATAAAAAAAACAGCATTTGTTCACAGCTTAAATTAGAGAATGGGAATGCAGGAATTTCTGGTGCAGATAGGGATGCACCGAGTCAGGCTGCTTTTTTTTCTTTAATTTTCAAAAAGAGCTTCTGCTCGTTTTACTGCTGCTGAACTGGACTTCTCATTAGTTGAAACAGACTAGAATAGGCTTAATAACCACTTTAATGCATCTACCTTTTCCAAAGCACTTAAAGGTTAATAAGAATTATACTTCCTATACTTCATTGTTATGAATTTGCATCAAGCAAAACGAGCTTGTGCTTCGAAACAGAAGAGCGGTGTTTGCCTGCCTTACAGTGTCAGGTTCTAACTGAATGGTGAAGAAAACCTGCTCTTTGTATTCTTTTCATCTCCTCATCCCTTTTCTCAACTACGTAATAGAAGTCTGAGACTTCGGATACTGAAAATAATAATTTTGATCCTGTGTAATCCACACGAGCACACACTCTGCTAAGCAGAGTCAGGATGCTCTTCCCCCTACTAAATTCCATCATAAAGGGAAATAATGTACTCTGAGGAAATGCAGTTATGTGATGTTTTCCAATAAAATACTTACTGTTTAATTAATCCTACTAGTAAATCTGCAGATATTTCACCTTGTCTGGGTTTTTGTCTTCAGAAGAATCTGCAAGTTAACACAGATATTTTTAGGGTGTATTTTCCAGCAAGAACAGGTTGGAAAGGGGCTGATTACTTGTAAGAGTTCCCAAGCTGTTGAAGAGACCCCAATGCTTTCCTAATACACATATTGCCGTGACAATCTCAGATTTGAAAAGATTTTATGCTTGATCTGGGTTTGAACTGGACATCTTTGTCCCTGCATTCTAGGTGTGTACTGGAAAAATCAGAAATCATGTAGTCCAGGGTTTGCATTAGTGAACATTGTTTTGCTCCTACTGTGAACTCAGGGACCCCCCTAAAGCTTGTTTTCTGGTAAAGAGAAATTAGTCCATTGCCTTCTCCTCCAGCTGTCTCATAATACAGGAAGAAAGAAATATTTAAATACATTTTGAACTGACAAAATAATGTCTTTGGAATTGCATGTTGTTGAACTCTCTGATGCCAACTGTTATTAAGGTCTACAGCTTCAGGCAAGTAAGGGAAGGATTAGACATTTGATTTGGGGAGGGGGGTGTGTGTGTGTGTTTGAGTATGCCGAAGGTGAGTTGAACACCAGAGTGTAGGCACTGCTCCAGTGCACGGGCCACTTTTCAGCTCCAGTGCATTTGGAACAGGCTTTAGTTGTCCATTGTGTTTATTTGGAAATTGCCTTTTACATGTTTTTCCCCAGTTTCTTTTGAAATATCTTATCATTCTTCTGACTCAGTTCTAGACACTGCAAACACTTGGTTGGTCCGTGGTGATATCTGTTCCTATTTGTTTTCCTGACCCTGTGTGTTTTCCTAATATTTCAAATGAATTCTGTGCATTTTAGGAGCTTTTCAGACACTGTGGCTGGACTCACAGTTTAATTAATAAGAAAAAATTAGGGAAACTTTGAAACAAACCACAAACCCCCCTCCCCACCCAAACCTTGTTTTCTTCCTTAGAGAACCACGGATGTTTTGGAGTGGTGAGCTGTTTGCTGATGACAAATTGACTTAAAGCCTACAAATGGGAATCAGAATTAGTAGAAAAGAAAGCCAAGAGCAGGTATAACTGAGCAGGGCGCAGCATTTCTTTTTTCTTTTTCACATTATTTGTCTCTAGATTCAAAGCCTAAGGTCAGAATGCCTACCAGTTATCTCATTTGGCCTGCTACTTGGTTGTTCATTAACATTCATCAGATTATTTTTACATCAGTCTTAGTAATCTGTCCTTGAATGAAGCACATCCTGGAGTCTTGAAAACATCAATAGGCAGAAAATCCATTGTTTCCCCTGGCAGGCAGCATCCCAGGGCAGTCAGCCTCCCTGGTGAAAGCAGGTGCTGGCTTCTCTTGGGATTTTGGAAACTGACTTCTGCTGCCATTAGGCCTGGTGATGCCCTTTTCTGTTTTATTGGAACACTGGTGACACTCAGCGAGTTTTTTTACAGATTCAATTAGGTGCTGAAGTTGAAGCCGTTTATCTTTTCTGTTAGTTCTATCTATGTGTGCAGGTAGAACTCTTCAGGCATCATCTGTGAGGAATTCACGTTTGTTGCTCGCCTCTAAACTCTGTCTTTCAGTTTTTTTCTAGAGGAAGCACTGTGCACCACAGCACTGCCATAGGTGCCTCAGTGACATGGATAAACATCTGGGGCAGAGACAGTGCCTGTCTAAAGACACAACCTTTCATACTCCTTCCTTGTCTGAGGGTCCAGACTTGATCCAGACTTTGAATTAGCTTTTCCTGATGTCAGCTCCTGTTGAGCTGCTACTCCTTCAAGGTTCCTCAATGTTTTCAGAGGCTGGATAGCTGACTAGAAAAGCATCATGCAGATACTTCTACATATTGTTGGGTTTTTTTTATGAGTGCTTAGCTGGAAGTGTCTTACACTGCATGCAAAAGTACATGTCTGTGAATGTAGACCATATTGGAAACAGAGATTTACTGTCCCAATGTGTAATGCTTACTCAGCCATCTGATGAGATTTGAGCATTAAACAGTTTGAGAGGGATGCATAAAGCTGTTTTATTACAAGATGCTGTTATGAATTGTAGCAGCTTTCCTTATGCTATACTGCTGTTGCCAAACAAGTTGCATGAATATAAGCAGTTTTATTTGTAATTACTTGCTTACATTTTCTTACATTTCCATAGAATATTTGGGTTATAGCTGTTTGTGATTCCTCCTCCTCTGCTGGTGGCAATGCTTGTATCCTGTTTAATTCGGAATGAAAAGAGATCTTTTAAAACTACTTGGAGAAAAGCCTCTCTGAGGGACACTATTTCTTATACATGGTACAGAACGAGTCTCAGATGTTGTATGTGTGTGTGATAGAACCTTCTTAAAATGTGTGCAGAAAGCTTGTACAGGAAAACTCAAAAACCCCGGTTTTCTCTTTCTTCTTAAGGCAATGCAAAATAAAGAAGGAGATTTCATTTTATCTGAATCTGGGCAGGACCAGAAAATTGAGAGAGGAATTGCCCACCTACAGAAATGCTATAGAAAACATACTGGACTGTTTTCTAAGTGTTGGTCCAGAACTGGGCATTACAAACTGTATTTTGCACTGGAAGTGTTCTTGACATAACACTGAAAGCAGTGCCTGTTGGCTTATGTAGATGCTGTTCTCTGAACTGGATAACTACTATCATGTTCCATGATGCGAATTAGCTCTCTACAACAATCAAACGTTATCACAGTCATTACTTTCACAAAGTAAGGCACTAACTTGAACTAGATGGCAAGATAACAGTTTGTCCATCAGTACTGACATGTCTCTTCAGAGTAGTTTGTCCAGGAAAGTCAAACCTTAGTCTTCTGGTGATGACCACGCGAGATACTTCAGCTTAATAAACATTTTGCCTGGAAGACCCATCTTGTTTTATTCCTTATATTGCTTCTGGTATTGGAGCTGTCAGCCCAGGTATGCCTCGCCACATCTCTTAGGTGCCAGGCTGGCTCTGACGTATTCCTTCTTTCCTAACCGGCTCATGCATTTGCTCTGAAGTTCTGATTGTTGGCGGTTGCTGTCACTGTGTTCCTTCTCTTAGCACCTCTTTGCAGTGTATTCACGTGTGACCTAAGCTTCATGGGAAGTTTGCTGTGTTGTGGGATTACACAGGGAGCTGCAGCTGAGGTTTTTTGGTTTGGCAGATCCAGCAGCTGTTGTAGAATGATAAGAAAAATTAAACAAATCTCCAAGAGCAGTACTATTTCTCTCTGTATTCCATGTGAAAGAGCTAGACTAGCACTTGGGCAGTTTTCACCTGGAAATTAGCAAGTTGTGTGCTGGCTGCTGGCTAGAAACTAGTTGTACTTTTCACAGAATCACAGAATTCTTGAGGCTGAGATTATCAAGTCCGGCCTATGACCAAATGTCACATTGGTTATACGTTGGTTCAGTTCAGTAGAGTTTTCCCTTCTCTAATACTTCGATCAATTTTTTGTAGGACAGAAGTAAAAATTATCTGTATTTTAGGTTTTGCTACTAAAGCCAGAGGCAATGGTATGTCTGACTAATTCAAATAGAAATAAGAGAGCCCGTCATGTAGAATAAATTGCATAAGTTTCATTCCCATTCTGTGGTAGCTGAGCTAACAGAATATTATAGCTTTTAAAAATTTCTTTCAGTAGGACACTGTTTTAAAGATGGTAGTTTAAGAAGACACACTAAATATTATGAATGCAACATTAATATTTCAAATTATGAACCAAAGCCTTTTTATAAGTAATATTCCGTTTGATTTCATTGTGATATCTGGGTATCTCTTGGAGAACTTCTATCCCTGAGGTAGGTGTCTAAACAATATTGAAGCAAAGCCAAGTGGTGCTGAATCTCTGTGGGAAACAATTGGCTTTGATGAGAATTATTCACTATATGCCAAAAGTTCAGTATCCAAACTGTCATCACCTGGACATCATCCTTTTGGGGATGTGGGGACATCAGAATTAGTCAAATCATTTTTTGTTTGGTGGTTTTACTTTCTAAAGAGTCTAAATTCAGTGCAACTGTATCTTGGCACCACTTTTAAAACCATGGCAATGTAAATCATTTGGTGCATGGATAGGCAACTAATTGCCTGTGCTCCTACCAAATTTTGTTCTAAATTCTTACAAACACAGCAACAAAAATCTTAAGACATGATTACCAGTATCTGCTTCAAGCACCACGTTTACAAAGTACATTGTTGAGAGTACGAGGAATGATGTATTGCAGCTGTAACGCTGTGTCCTCCACAGTTAATGAACAGTTATAATTTTCATAATGAAAAATTAAAATAAGGTTGAAGTGGTTTGTAAGGCTGCCTACAGATCTAGCAGCACTCTAATTAGAAGGAAGAACATGAAACAGGAGTGACTTGGCAGTATTTATTATCTAGTATCGATAAAGCACTAAAATCCTGTACTTGGGTTAGAATTGTTCCAGTGTGCATGGATGAACCAGAACAGAGCACAGAAAGCAAAATGGTGTTTGCTTTCTGAAATCTCTGTGTACACAACAGATTGTGGGTTTAGATGTCTTCAGTGCTTGAGTTATGTGATTCTCTCTTGTTGACTCAGTGCAACAATCTCTTGCCTGTGTTTGCCCGTTTCTTTGCCCTTTCTTACATGAAATGAACCTTTGTGCTTGTTTTAACTATTAACAAAGTGTAATGGAGCAGTTGTTACTGGGCCTTGGCTGTTCTGGAGTGTCTGCAACAAAGCAGCATGGGTGAGATTTAACAGATTAAGGTCTTTTGGGAAAGTCTGTGACCCAGAGCCATTTGCCTTTGAGGGACAACATTGCACAGGTAGGGTTTAGTTCGGTTTTTAGAACTGATCCTTAAAGAAAACATCTGACTTCATGTTGGTGTTTGGCTTGAAACCACAAGAAACTGCCACCATGTGTGCTCTGTGCTCTCACCCTGCCCCAAGTACCATGCAGGGGTGGGATGCGCACTCAGGAGCTGTGAAACCACCTTCACTTCCCCCAGGGGTCTGCCAGGGCAGTTGATTGGGGAGGCTCCATTACATGGGGAGCAGCTTTGAGAGGTTGACAGCATAGAAGCAGAGATGAGCATTGTACTACTGCACTTCCCTGAACTTGTTTTTTCATTTGGTGTAATCCAGAATGACTGTAATTGAGAGTATATTTGGAATAAGCGGGCTTTGTGGTTATCAAATATGTCAGCTTTGCCTTTTCTGATTATATGTCGGCTTTGTAACTCTTATAAGCTGTTATTGCATGACAGACTCCTCCATCTTAAATTCAGTCTCCCACATTCATCTTCTTCCTTCATGTTTTTGACAGCATAACAATGTTATACCTTGAACCGAGGATATCTATCCTGCACAGGGGGCTCTCTGGGTGGTTGTTTAGGTTTTTTTGTGGCTATCACTACATGGGGCAGAACAGTCCTTTCTAAAAAAATATTCAGAGGGGATTTTTTGTTGATCCATGTGTTTCTTCATTATTTGTATAGCTTGCAAAGCCATGATAGGATAGGATTTAACTACTTTTTATCCCACATCTCTTTTATTGCTGAGTTTAAGAAAATGTATACCAAGTAAAATTCCAGAAGCCTAGCGAACTGTCCTCTTACCATACCGATGTGAGATGTGTTGAGCAGAGATTTGGGTGTTCCAAAGCGTGGTGATTGTGTGGAGAACAAGATGGGGGTGTCTGTGCACAGGAAAACCACAGAATAAACAGAATGACTTGGCAGATTAAAGAAACAGAGAATTAAGAGGTGATTTTCACAGCTGTAATGTTGTGTTGTAAAATAAATATTGTTTAATAGTAGAGATTTGTTTATTGAATCCAAAGTATGAATTTGCTCAGCTGTGGAGCAGTGGATTGGCTGAATAGAAATTCAAGTTGGACTCAATTTTTTTTTGCTTGGAAACTATGATTTTGCTAGCCACGCATGGTTTTGAATGCTATTCTGAGAATATTTATATTACCTCAGCATCACTATTTTCGTGTTCTTCTTGTTGAAGCTACAGTTAGAGAAGGTGAAGTTAAGGCTGGTTTTAACAGAATCATAGAATAGTTTGGGTTGGAAGGAACCCTAAAGATCATGTAGTTCCAGCTCCCCTGCCATGGGCAGCAGTGGCACCTTGTGCTCATAGCCCCCCCGAATGCATCTTGGAGCAGCCATCCAGAGCCTCCCTGGTCAACCTTTTCCTTATGTCTACTATTAACATCTTTACCTTTTCCTTAAAACCCACTTCTTACGTCTTCAGTCTAAAGCCATTATACCTTGTCCCATGACCACCCGCCCTTGCAGTGCCCTCCTGCTTTCTTGTAGGTGCTCTTTAGGTGCTAGAAGGCTGCTATAAGGTCTTCCCAGAGCCTTTTGTTTTGGCTGAATCACCCCATCTCTTTCAGCCTGTCTTTACAGGAGAGGTGTTACAGCCCTCTGACCATCTTTGTGGCCCTCTTGTGCACTCGCTCCAACAGGTCTGTAGGCTTCCTTTTTGTGTTTGAGTTTGTCCAGAAGGAACTTGTTCATCCATGCTGGCCTCCTGCCTTTCTTATCTCACTTTATCTTTGCTGAGATGCATCACTCTTGGGCTTGGAAGAGCGAATACTCCTTGGACACCGATCATCTTGTTTGGGGCCTTTTTCCCTCCAGGGCTGTACCTCATGAAACCCTACCAAACAGATCCCTATATAGGTCAAAGTCTGCTGTCCCGAATTCCTATGTAATAAGTGTGCTGTTTACCCTCCTTGCTACCCTAAAGATTCTGAACTCCACAAGTTCAGGGTCATTCTCTGTCTTCCAGGTCACAGAGAAGTCACAGTAGTTAGCACAGTTGCCACGAGACTTCCTCACTTGCGTTTGCACCTGGAATGTGCAGAGAGTACACACGTAGCTCAACTGGATAGAGCTTTGCCTTAGATCCTCTTCAAGTCACTTGAATAACATTCTGCAGGAGGAAAGATAGGGCAGCGTATCCCAAAATGTTATTAACAGAGTGCACGGCAAATTTCCATGAAACGATTACAAAAATTAAGCCGCTAGACATGTTTATGGTGATGTACTCCAGAAAAGGAATTAAAACAGATGTCTCTGCAGGTCGTATGACTATTCAGCAAGGCAACACACTCATGGCTGTTGGTGGCATCAGGGAATATCAAGTGTACTTTTTTAAAATACAAGGATTGCACCTGCTTTATTGAAAGTCTGTGTGAAGTCCAGCAGCAGAGTTTACTTAGAGCTGTGCTTATACAGTGAGCCTTGGTTTCAGTTAATCTTGTTCATATGTAATGAGCTGTTTAAAGTAAGTACTTTCCTGATTGTTTGCTCAGGTAAGAGACTCTCCCCTAGAGAAGAGGTATCTGAAAGGTCTTTATCACTTCAGCTTTCGTGTCAGGGGGTGAAGCTGAGCTAAATCTCTGCACAAACTTTACTTTCCTACAGCCTTTTTATTAAAAGATACTTTTTCTGTTGTCAGTGGCTCCAAGAAGAGATATTGTGGTTTAATTCTCCGTATGATCTTTGGCAGCCACAAACCTCCCCCCAGAACCAAAGGAAATCTATAGCAGCCTGAGCAGCTGAAGTAATAAGTAGACCCTGTTGTGTAGGAGAGCAAACCGTGTAACCTTATCGTTTAGCTTCCTCCTGTTCCACTTAGAAACAAATTTGTACGGACTATCTTAAATTTCTGATGACTGGAGGTTGTAAATTATCATACAGCATAATCTGAAATGCAGATGAGGGGAGAGAGGGCACTTGTGGAAAGTGGATTCTTGTCTTACTGTCAAGGAGACTGTTATGCTTCAAGTTTTATGTTTCTGCTGAAATCTGTAGATATTTTTGGATATGCAGGTGTCAGAGTGTGTTTGTCAAATTTTCTAGTTCTTCTTTTCTCTCAAGGAATTCTTGCAAGAACCTTTAGATATTTTGAATGCTTTGGGCTTTTTTGTTTTTTTCTCTGTGTTCACCAACCAGTCACATTATTTTCTCATGTTGGTTGTTCTTTCTGCAGGACTCCTAGCCTGTGCAGAATTATACTGCTAAATAAAGGGTTTAAAAGTCTCAGAAAAATAAATTAAATCAAGTGAAGCTAAGTGGAGTGGCAGTACCTTTAGTGCTGAAAAAGCAAGGTGAATTTTGAGGTATGTGGATTGATTCAGAAGAGAGTTATCAAGGTAAAATGAACAACACTAGTCAGGAGCAATGGAAAACCAGGGATAATGAAAGGTACCAGTATGGGCTCTGGGGTGTTAACTCTGGACAGAAGCTGCAAGAAGACAAAGCATTAGCAGAAGTTTTGGAACCAGCTCTTATCTGGAAAGCTTTGCCAATAGAGCGACAACCACAACCACAGAGAGCTAGAAATAGAGCTTTGCAAAATAACCTCTGGGGTACTAAAAGGAAATGCCAAAGGATGGTATGAGGTCGCATTGCTCTGTACAGCTTGGGAGCATCAGCCAGTGGTGGTGATTCAAGACTGCATTTTAATTCGTGCCTACAAATCTGCATTGCTGGGAAACCCATGGAATGGCTGCATTTGGAGGCAGTACCCTGATGCTCATCAGCACACTCATTCTTCCAGCAGCACAAGCAGATGCCGCTTTCATCCCAGATACCTTCACGCTCCTGTGATCAGTCTCTTCTGTTATCTGCAGCATGTTTCCGTTTTGGGAAGTGGAAGCCAGGAAAGCAGACTGTGTCTTGTACAAACAGGAAAGCAGATAAGACAATGTCAGGAGGACAGAAGGGGAGGGTGTGTTTCCAGAGGTTGTGGGTGGTGGTGGCCAATATAACGAATGCTTGTTCTTCTAATTCTTCCTCTCTCTTGTTGCTCAGTGCACCCCTGACAATGGCTGAGGTGCGAGTGCTTGGCTTTACTTGCCTGCTGGTGACTGAACTGTGTTTAGCATTTAGCATTCCTTCCTTTCTTCTTCAGCTAGTGAGTTTCTCGTTTAACGATAGCAAATGTGCTTTTTAAATAATATTATCACCAGCTCTCTTACACTGCTGTTTGGCCTTTTCTGTTAATTTTGAGAAAAATAGTGCAAAATATCTTTCCTAAAACCTTAAGACATTTTCTCCTGATACAGAGCCTTTTTAGTAGTTCTTGAGTTTAGTGGTGTCCTTTAGGAAGTATTTAGGCTCCAAATACAAATCAATTCTCAAGGAGAAAGACCTCTTAAATTCATTCTGCTATATGTTGTTGTTTAATGTTTCAAAACCACTGCCTGGCTGAGGGGAAAATCAATGGTGTAACTGGGACTCCCTCAGAAGTGCAGCGATAGCCAAGTCCATCTCTATATGGGATATGTAAGGTGCAAGATTTCAAAATAGCCCCATGTTAAACGTGCAGTTGTCACAGTAAAACACAGTCTGTAACATATCAGCCTTTGCCTGGAAGTACAGGAGTTCTTTTACAAGTACTGAGTAGAGAAGCTGTTATTTGAGAGATGAGGGATGAGGCACAAGCAAGCAACTTGCCCAGATCCCAGGACCTGTGCAGAGATGTACTGAGACCAGTTTGGTGGGTGGGAGTGGAGGGTGCCTTGGTGCTGTGGGAAAGGTGAGTAGGCCACTTGAGAAGTCAGACTAAGAGCAGCTTGCCTTATTTCCTGTGAATTAATCAGATTATTAAGTATGAATTTAAGAAGAATGCTCAACTTTTGATCAGAATGAAATATTTTACTAGTACTGTGTGCTTTTCCAGGGTTGTCAGCCAACAATGCATTGAGATCACAGAAAAGTGAGGAATTGAAATATCAAAATATTGTGAAGTAGATTTGATGAGTCCATCTTCCAGGTCACTGTATGTTTATTTGGTAGGCTGAGTCCAGCTAAGAGGCTCACAAGCAGCACGAAAATACCAATATAGCAACATGCTTGACCCTACAAGTGATCTGCTGAAGTGGCTTATTTGGGGAAAATGAATTTCAAGAGAAGTTTTTTGGGGTTTGTAGCCAGATGAAGTTTTGACATGTTGTGCTGGTGGGTGAAAAGGCCGTGATGTTTATATTATTTGGAAATTTATCTTGTATTTTTTTCCAGAACAAACCATAGTTAAGTATCTGGAAAAGCAACCTGGATCAAAAAATAAATAGGAGGCTGGAAAATGGCATAAATAAAGTAAAAACTCACGAAACAAGAAGTAATCCAAATGCTGTGCCTGCTTTTACGTCGACATTTCATCACTGTGTTTTATCAACCTCAAAGGTTCAGATTCTTTTCATACACTTGATGTTCCAGTAGCACATTGTTCTTCAGCAGCATGAGGATGTTTGTGATCACCCAACACCCTTTACAGAGTTCAGGTTTCATTTTATTGTTTCCAGGTGTGGTTAGAAATAAAGTGTGAATTCAGAGAGAAATAGTTCTTTTTCATAAACCACCCACCTAATTTCTGAAGAAAATGCTTAAAACTTGTTTTTGTTAGAGAACAGCGCAGATCTAAATGGATACAGTACTGAGACAAAAAAAGCCTGAGCTAGAATGCTGGCCTTTAATTTTTAGCTTCCTTCCTTTCTTTTTCTTTGTTTTTTTTTTCTTATCCTTACTAGTTAATAGCCCTGCTAGCTCTAAAAAACAACCATTTTTAGATTTAGTTTTCACTGCAACATTATTAATGCTTCCTTACAATGATTTTGGGAGTGGTTGGACACCATTCTTTTCCATGTTTCAGAATGTTCTACTGGCTTTACAGATCTGCTGCAGTGGGGGCTGCACATAAAGCAGCTGTCACTTTGCTAATGAGAAATGAAATGCCATGTCAGTAGAGCAATCATACACTAAGCTTGAGTGTGTTTGTTGCACACAAGATTGTACGATTACACAAGAATGTAATGTATTGTTCTCCAAGGCAGTATACAAACATTTCAAAGGTACTGGTAACAGAACTTCACTATAGATCTGTGAGATGCAGATGGCATTCTTTGCATTAGGATTTTTACAAGCTAAGAGTAATTTTTCAACTACAGTTTCCCAAAGTTCTGTGTTTAGAAGCCCCTGAATGCATTCGTACCACGCTTCTTTTCTATAATTGTGGGTTTTATTGCCTGTATATATTTATATATTTCTTTTATATAGACAGCATTCTTACCCTTAGAAAACAAATACGCTGGTACTTTCCAACAAGGAGCATTTATTTACTTAGAAAGTAAATTTTACTTTCCAAGCATTGTGATTAGAAAGGAAGAAAAGCAAACTGCTAACTATGAACTAGAGAATTATTCAGTACTCATTTTATTAGCCAGTAGATAATCTGGAGCACTTTAAGGTGCAATTATTTTTTCATCTTTGTAACAGACCTCTGAATAATAATGAACCTATCTTCATTTGAATCTTAATTTGTGGTGAATTGTGGTAAATGAGAAAAGTTACCTGAGATTTAAAGTCTAAGAAAAACAATGTTAAAGGCATCTACTTAATCTTTTATGTAGCTAAAAATTATATCAACTGCAAGAAGGGAAATACTGTTGAATGCTTAAGGGTGAGGAATGTGTAAGTTTTGAGTAATTCATAGCGTTTGTTCTCTTTGGAAGAACCATGAGATGATAGATGTCATCCTGATACGCCAGTCTTATTTAAATAATTATGAGACATTTGGGTTTTGTTATGTTTTACCTTCCTCTTCCTCACATTTTATACCATTGGGATAAATTTTGTTGGTTCATTCCCATTTTACAGACAAAGCATGTGAAAAAAAAGATGGAGTAGCCAAGGGGCAGGAATCACTTCATGAACAGAAAAGAAGGAGAAAAACAAATATTTGCAATAAATTAGTGATCAATTTTGATTTATTTTAGCATATGTTTTCACTCTTGTATTTCATTCCTTCATTCTATTGTCTGAGCACCACATACTCTTACCTAATTCAATGATATTTTGGTTTGAAGCAAACTTTTCTGATCATAGGAACTTTAAGCCATCTCTAACAAAACAGATCTCAGGTGTTTTGGCTTCATCAGAATGGCCAATGGCATCCTGGCTTGTATCAGCAACAGTGTGGCCAGCAGGACTACGGATGTAATTCTTCTTGTGTACTGGGCACTGGTGAGGCCTCCCTTTGAGTCGTGGGGGCAGTTCTGGGCCCCTTGCTTCAAGAAAGAGATTGAGGGGCTGGAGCAGATCCAGAGGAGCGACAAGACTGGGGAAGGGACTAGAGGGAAAGTCTGATGAGGAGAGGCTGATGGAGCTGCGGGTGTTTAGCCTGGAGGAGACTCAGGGGGGAACTTCTCCCTCTCTATAACTCCCTGAAGGCAGGTTGTAGTCAGGTAGGAGTCGAGCTCTTCTCCCAGGCAACTAGCGCCAGGACAAGAGGGAAGGGACTAAAGCTGCCAGAGGAGGGTTAGGCTGGATGTTAGGAAGCCCTTCCTCATGGAAAGAGTGATCAGACCAGGGGATGGATTGCCTAGGGCAGTGGTGGAGTCCCCATCCGTGGAGGTGTTTAAGAGAAGAAAAAAGTGCCCTGATCTGGCTGGTGTGGTGATGTCAGGTCATGGGCTGGGCTGGGCTGGATGAGCTCAGAGGTCTTTTCCAGCCTCAATAACTCCATGATTCAGTAATTTTCTGGTATTTCTGGCAAACACACAGTGCCTCTAACCATCATAGAAATGGAATAACCATTTTGAAAAATAAAGCTTGAAGTGCTTAATTTGTTGTACCAATATATCATTCCAAAATGAAGTCAAAGACTGGCTTTTACTGGATTTTATTAGCACAGGAATTGACCATGTTCAAGCAGTTTGACAGCTTTATTAATATAATTTATTTGATAGAGAAGTCTGACACTGCTGGGTTGAATAAGACAAAAGAAATAGGAAATGTGGTCTTTGGGAGCAGTGGCTGAGTGAGGAATCTCCCACCTTAGGGATGAAGGCTAAAACTAAAGGAAAAAAAGAAGAAAGGAAGAAGGGAAGAAAAAAGGGTTGACTGAACTTGTTTTAAGAAGACTTTTGCCTTGCTGGCTAAAGTTCCTATTTCACTATGCAAGGTCTTCTGCAGAGGTCAGACTTTATGTCAATTCTGAGTGGTCTTCTCAATGAAATTTACCTCTCTCATTTGTTAGTGTCCTGTGTTGGCAGAGATATCACCATAAATCAGCTTTCCATTGGGAAAAGGCAGAATGTAGTCCCTGAGCTGAGCATGGATGTTCTTGCATCACCATGGAAGTAAAGAATACTGTTCACCATGATCTGGGGATGGCTCCTTTCACATTCAAGAGCCCTAGCACAAATATTTCAGCCTGGGAGGGTTTCATTATTCCAGCAAATCTGAGAGGGTTTCTTTATTCCAGCAGACAAATATGTTTGTGGTTGAAGTACAGAAGGAAAATTGGGGTTTATCTGCACTGTTGTGGTCACTGGATTCTCTGTAGTACTAGTGTTGGTAACAACTTCTGTAGCCTGTGCTGGTAAAACTTGCAGCCACATGTGCAGTGTTCAGCATAAAAATAAGATTTCCATCATTCCAAGTAGTGTTCAGCATAAAACTAAGATTTCCATCCTTCCAAGTAGTGTGTGTTATAGAATCATAAATTCATTATGGTTACTCTTGCACTGCATTCATTAAAAGCCCCAAACAGGATGATTCTCTGTTTTTCTGAAAGTCAGGGTACATTTTGCGGTCAAAACCAAATAGTCCTTTCAGAAAATTACCTAACCAACTAATTACCTTCAATCAAGTTAGAATGCAGGGCTTACAAAGTTGTTGTTGCTGTTATACTTCTGCCAATAATCTCTCTTTTCTTGGTATTTCTGTGCTTGCACAGTTAAATTCTTGCACAGGCACATTTATGTAGAAAATTCAGTTTATAAAGACTTAGGCCATTTAAGGAAGTGATTCAGATGTCCCCACAGAAGTCAGGCTCCTGTTCCCATGTGACAGGAGTCCTGCAAATGATGTTCAGCTACACAGAATGGGTGCAGGTAAGTATTTTATTCGGGAGCTTCCAAATGATAATGAGAGCTGTTCAAGTAAAGCCAGAACATTCCCTATATACAAGCACCATAATGATCCTGTCGTATGAAAAATACATGTTCTGGCCTGTTTTATGAGACCGTTGATGAAGGTTTTTTTTTATTTCTGTTCAGACAGATGTAGTAAAAGCAAGACGCTTAAACTGGAGTCTTCTGTCATGCCCTTCACATTGTAATTTACCATTCATTTCTCTGCTACTCTAGGAAAGAAGCTCGTTACTGTGCCAGTGTGGAGGTGCTATTAACAAATTTAGGTCTAAGGGTCACTGCCTCTTTTCAGTTTATGTACATGAGGCAGAAAGAATCAAGACACATCGGATACCATCTAGATCTGTCCTACATTAGTTGAGAGTTGTGTGTAATACAGCTGTCAGTGCAGGGCAGCCATTGGCCATGCAGCAGTTCACGGGGAAGCCAAGGCTGTGTCAGCAGGGTGTGGAAGTTTCTGGTTCACTACAGAGCTCCGTTTTCTGTCTTGCATCATACCCTGGGTGTTACAAGTGGATCACAGTGTTTTCAGATGAAGTGGAGCGAAGGACTACAATAATGCAGCTACTTCTTCCTGCCTATCTTGTGCTGGAATTATATTTTCTTTGTGTTAACAGTTTTCTGAAGGACTTCTTCAATCCTAATGATGGATGTGATGTAGCTGTTCACAAACTGACTATCTCTATGGCATGTTGCTTTTAAAACATAGGCATGTTGTGTTCCCAGTGAGGCAGATAGCCTAAGTGAGACCTTTGAATAATAGGTTAATCCAAATGAAAACAGATCTAATAGATTCCTTATTTTTTCATGCCAGGCTTTAATTCTAAAGGAAGTGTGAAGGTTTACACAGAGCCTGGTAATGCTCCTCCCCAGCTTGAGAGGACTGCAGGTAAGTGGGAGTAGAGCCAGCTGCCAGCTTCATGTGCCCACAATTTCAGCTGCCTGTTCCTTTCAGGATCCCTTCACACAGCAGATACGGCTATACATCAGTGGGATTCAAATCTATCATTTAGGTCATTTTTTTGTATGAGTGTAATTCACAACCCTGAGTCCCTATCAATTCTTATTAAGTTCTGACATCTTTTTTTATATCTACTGATGCAGAGAGCAGTTCTAGCCTTCTTTTTTTTTATGATGGGAAAATGTTTAGGGAGATAAAGCCCTAAGCTGTAACTGAGCAAGCAATGGCAGAGAAGGATTTTGTTTCTTAGTTGCTTCACCTCTATTTCCCTTTTTCAGACTGAGAGATCAGTTAAACGTGGCTTGAGAGCAGAATATGGCTCATCGATAGGCAGGATTTTGTGGAATTTATGGAAGAAAACTGAAAATATGCTGCAACAAGTGAGGGAAAAAAAGGAGTAAGAAGGGGCAATGGGTACAAGCTGGAACACAGAAGATGCCATATAAATATCACAAGGAACTTCTTCATGATGTGATGGAGCATTGGAACAGGCTGCCCAGGGGGGTTGTGGAGTCTCCTTCTCTAGAGACGTTCAAGAACCACCTGGATGTGTTCCTGCACAACTTGGTCTAGGTGATCCTGCTGTGGCAGGGGCATTGGACTTGATATTTTGAGGTCCCTTCCGATCCCTCATGATTCTATGATTCTATTCTACGATTCTATAATCATCTTTGTTGCTCTACACTGGACACTTCCAGCAGCTCTATGTCCTTCTTGAACTGAGGAGCCCAGAACTGGACACAATACTCCAGATGCAGTCTCAGTAATGCAGAGTAGAGGGGGAGAAGAACCTCTCTCAAACTGCTAACCAAACCACTTCTGATTCAACCCAGGATGCTGTTGGCCCTCTTGGCCACAAGAGCACATTGCTGGCTCATAGTCGTCCTGCTGTCCATTAGGACCCCNAATCCCTCATCCAAGTCATTAATGAATAGATTGAAGAGGACTGGTCCCAGTACTGATCCTTGGGGGACCCCACTAGATACAGGCCTCCAGATAGACCCTTTCCCATTGACCACTACTCTCTGACTTCTATCTTTCAGCCAGTTCATGATCCACCTCACTACCTAATCATCCAGTCCACACTGCCTCAGTTTGGCCATGAGGATGCTGTGTGAGACTGTGTCAAATGCCTTACTGAAGTCATGATCGACTAGATCCACCGCTCTGCCATCCCTACCCAGTTACACCTTCACAAAAGGCTATCAGGTTGGTCAAGCATGACTTCCCCTTGGTGAGGCCATGCTGACTGTCTGTAATGACTCTCTTGTCCCTGATGTGCCTAGAGGCAGCATCCAGGACAAATTGTCCCATCACCTTTCTTGGGATGGAGGTGAGACTGACTGATCGATAGTTACCTCGGTCCTCCTTCTTTCCCTTTTTGAAGATTGGAGTGACATTTTCTAACCTCCAGTCCCTAGGCACCTCTCCTGATGCTTATAAACGGAATAGAGTAAGCTATTCCTGAAGTTGGCATAATGAAATAAAGAGGATATCATGCACTTTGATGCATAGTGGTACCAGAATTTACCTCCAGTTATTCCAGAAAAAAACAATTAAAATTCTTAAGAATTTCATCTTGATGAAATCTCTACCACTGAAGCTTTACCAGTAAACACATAGCACTTGATTTTTGTAACTGAAGATGGTGTTCTGGTTGCCTGGCTTTATAGCTAAAGTAAGAGTCCAGGTAAGCTATATTGACAATAATTGAATCATGCAAATGAGATGAGGGAAATTTACCCCTATATGCTTGTTCTTTTACAATACCTTTAAAATTCTTTTAAGAGGAGTAAAGCTCGAATTTATTCCATTAAGAAATTGCATGGTGCATTTTCTCTTTGTGCTTTCTTTTTGCACAATATTTCCCCCATGCTTTTTCATATTTAGAACGTGTTTGAGTTTGAAATGAGAGCCTAAAGGTTTTTCTGATGAATTGCTGGGGTCTATTAATTTGTATGGTTTGTTTGTGCTCTCCATAGGAAAGCTGAATCTGCCGATGCGTACTTTGGCTATGTTGGAAATGCAGTTATATTTTAAAGTGATATCAAGTCTCTGTAATATTTTCCTTCTATCACTGTCAATGTATTTGGAAGACTGAGTCTCTGTGAGATTGAAAAGAGTCACTGTAGGAAATAAAAATAAACGGTATGTAAGAAGTTTGCAAAGGGAAGCTTCAGTGGCTGCTGCAGGACTACTGAGGGGAGGAGAGGAGCTGTTTAATGCCGGCTCTCCCTGTAGCCTGTCAATTTATTCATGCAGTGGACCTTGCAAGCCCAATCCACAGATGCTATTTTCTGCTCCTTGCTGAATAAAACTCAATGCTGGGTCCTGAGTGTAAAGATTAATTAGTCAGTGAGTGTTAAAGGTCTGTTAAAGCCATTATGGTGTATGTCCACAGAGACAAATAGGAGCTATAAAACGTTGTGTTCGGAACCTAATTTTACATGTGTATTTTTCATTAATAATAATGATGGTAGTAATAACTATAGTCTTTCCATCCTGAAAGCTCTCAAAGGGCTAAATGCACAGTGCAGCACACACTGTGCAGGAAGGATCACACTTTCCATCAGTGGAACACAACCTTTCTGAAAGCGACTTCCAAGTTACACTGAGCTCAGGCTATTCTTGGCTGTTGCACAAAGAGCTGTGCAGTGCATATCATCCAAGGAGTTGTTTATAACAAAAATAGTTGTCTCCTGAGTTCAGGGTTCTAGAATATATCAATGTGTCACTCTGCTAGAAAAGGCAGCCAAAAGAGTGCGTATAGTCATGTCTGGGTTTTATCTTGACTTCGAAAGCGTAGCCTTCAAATTCATTGCCAGCTTTGAGCAAAGTTCTAAGTTACAGCGTTGTTGAATGTTGGAATGGTTATCAGAAGTTTTTAGCCAGTTTAATAGTTTATGGCATAAATGGGAAGAATTTTTGGTAAATATGCATGAGCTGGAAATACTCCTCACTTCTCTGGACTAAGCTGCATTCATGGTCTGACCTGCTAGCTGCAACTCAGCTGTGTCTTCTCCCAACATGTGATAATACAAGAGGACAGTTGTCAAACTGTGGAACAGGCTGCCTGAGCCAGTAGTGGAGTCACCAACTCTGGAGACAATTAACAGCCATGTAGATGGGGTGCTGAGGGGCATGGTTTAGAGGTGACTTGGCAGTGCTGCACTGATGCTTGGAACTCATGATCTTGGGGGTCTCTTCCAACTAAAACAATTCTGTGTTCTATGTGCACCAAAAGTTAATGTCTGCAATATAGCAGCTTTAAAAGTGAAGTGTCATCTGCATGTTCTGCAGACTGGTGAGGGATCTGGGGGCATTCTTGTGCATGCTATTTGGTTTGGCTTTTACAAACTGGTGAAGCAATTCAGAAGAAAGCAATTCAGAAGAGTGAACTAGCAGTTACAACCTCTGAGTTATAATCATTCCGGTTTGTAGAACTAGAATTGACCATAACAATGTAAAAGCGCTCCCTCTTTCTGCTCCACAGAAAGAGATCTAGGCAGGGAAGGTACTTCTTACAGATGCTTCCAAAGTATGGATTTGTTTACCCTCTTGTGTCCACCTGTGTGGAACCTGTTAAAGTAAACCTCAGTTCCAAACTTTACAAGATGGAATCAAAACTGACTGTATATATTCTGGGATTACAAATGAAAAAGATTGTCAGCGTGACTGAAAGGGGCTTTGTCTTTGAGGATGGGCACTTGAACTCTCTGCTATTACCATCATAGTCCCCTACTTGGATCAGAAGGTGCCAAGATGTATTGTATCTGACATGCAGAAGTAAGAAGATGGTATATTCTGTGTCAATGCAATGAGCTGTTGGGTGCGGTTCACAGGTTTTTATGTCAGAACACTTCCTAGACTCCCTGCACATTGATCACATCTTGGGTGATTTGAAATATTTTTGAGTTCTTCCAAGTAAGGGAGGGAAAGTCTTGTGCCAACACTATGTGCTACTCTGAGCTTTCTTCCTCTTAAATTATCTAACTCATGCAGCTTTTACGGGAAGTCTTGTTCCTTTGAGAGCAACAGTAAGCTGTTGTTGAAGATGTTGTGTTGGTGTCAGATCTGGAAGGCACGGACAAGAGATGGAAGGATGATGACGTGTTGAACAGACTTCCAGTACAAAGATAACTGCTTAAAAATAAGAGATTATAGTTGGGTTAGGGGCTGTGTTAAGTGCAGCTGTGGGGCAGTAAGGAAAGGGTATTCTTGAAGGGAACATGAAAAGATTAAAAAACTTACAAGTCTTACCAGATTTGTAACTGCTATTTCATAATGAATAACTAATGAGGTGAACATTTTGTAGCCTCCATGGATAGTTATAGCAGAGGCTTCAGGAATTTAGTGCACTCTCTAAAGAATGTGAATTAATCACTCACTTCAGCAATGTGTTTATATTAGCTACTGAATGAATGAAGTCAAAGGGCTAATAGATCTAGTGAACAAAGCACTTGCTTTTCAGCTGTAGGTCAAGCAGCAACTGCAGATCTCCAAGGAGCACTTATCCCGGAGACAACTTGGTTTCAACGTGCTGAAGTGAGTGACAGAGCCAAGGCTGTGACTGACAGCTGTGTTTTCTGGACCTCATCGGAATACCTAATGCTGCTTGAAGCCCTTTCACAGTAGCTCCCTTCTTGTGGTGGTTGCTCAGTAGCAGAGGTATAATCTCTGAAAATAACAGTTTATAGAAACACGCTTGATTTCTAACATAGCTGTCAGCCCAAGGATTGTTTATTTTATGGTCTAGCTCTTTCTTGAAGTATCTAATTCTAATCCTATGTCTAATATTAGTGAAATTGCATAGGAACTGTGAGTGCTGCAGGAGATCTTGTGCAGTCTTTCAGCAAATCAGACTGTCTGAGATGCCCTGCTTGCCTTTCAGCGTGGATTCTGTCACAGGACACTGCAGTAACATGCACTACAGTTAATGCTCTCGCATGACTTTTTCCAGATATGTGCTGCGATGCAAGCCCATAAGTTCTTAGTCGTGTGTATGATAATGATTGCTCACAGTAGTCAGAACAGTGAGAAACCATTGCAATTTGGGCCAAAGAGTGTTAATTTACATAGAAAGTGCAATCCGTAGTGACAAATCGCAAGACTGGAGAATGCCTGTTCAGAACCATAAGCTTTGATTTAGTTTTTGGCTTTTTCAGCGCTTCTCCATTTGGTTCAATACTTGTTGCTTATCACATACCTGCATTTTGATGTAAGTATATATTGTTTACTAGTTATTAGAGCAGCCAGTGCTGAGTATTGACTGTTAAGATGTGAATGATCACGTACGGCAGAAAAGGAAAAGACTTCCTGGTACATAGGGCAGGGTCAAAATGTGTTTGCAATTCGTAAACAGTAAGTCACCACAGTAAAAGTTTCTCTCAATAAATGTTTCAGAGGGTAAAATAATGTCTGAATTATCTCAGTCACTGAGGACTGAGGAGAGGCAGCAGTGTTATTTGTAGATGGATGACGATACCACACTGTGGCTTTTTCATCATTGTAAGCTTTTAAATCTCCCTTTCAGCCTTTTGCTGCAAAACTAGGCTTGAATGTTTCATTATTTACATGTAATATAAATTCCGTTCTTTTAATATTTAGTCTTCTCACCATTTCATTGTTTCACTGCTTTTTTTACAGTCCCAGGCTCTTCATTTTTATTGGCAAAATAAAAATATTTTGGAGTGCATTTGGAACACTGCAAATTAAGCTGATTTTTTACTGTTGCTTTTTAACTCTTAATGATGTATGTACTGTGGTATAAACTGTGGGAACAGCTCATGTCTAACGTTGATAACGGCACTATCAGTAACAAGAAAGCAAAGCTGTGAGCAGTGGGTCTTGTATCCTTTATGTGTGGTGATTTCATAGCAGAGACTAAAAAGCCAGTAATGATGGATGATTTGAAGGATACAGCATGGCTAGCAAATAAAGTGGCAGAGCTTGTGCCTCAGTTTAGGTGGGTATTTCCTGGATTCGTGCTGTAAACCTCTACAGATCCTGTGACCACAGATTGCAAATTTAAGATTGTAGAGTAGCGCTTTTGTCACATCGTGATTTTGGGTCTGGTGCTACTGACAGCAGTTTCACTGTGGGGCTTGACTTCTTGTGGAGTAGACATTGTGTGGAACAACAGTAGCCAACAATCACACGTCATAGTTTTTATTGTTTCCACATGGGAGCATTTACGAACGGCAGTATCTAAATTACCATTGGAGAGGTTTTTCAGGCTCAGTGATTTTAACTGCTCCTTCTTCCATAAAAGTTTTAACTTCCATCACTGCAAAGACCCATGACGTGTAGGAAATGACTGCAGAGGGTCTTTACCTGATAAATATGCCTTCATTGGGGTGACAGCATCCAGAGCTACCCTCTCTTCCTCTTTCCTCTTTGCTCTTCCTCTTGCCCAGGGTGAGATGTGTCTCGCAGGTAGAGCCTGGCAGCAGAGAGATCTGTGCTGCTTGAGGAGCACTTTTACCCGCAGGAGCTGCTTGTGCAATCAGAGGAATTGTGTGAGGCTCAGTACTGGACCACCACAGGGCATGAAGCTCTGTTGCTGGTAGCTGCTCCTGGGTGGGATGGAACAGAAGGACTCCCCAGCTCACAGAGGGACCCCCTGGGTGCACTGATCCCTGCAGTGGAAGAGCAAGGGTCCTCTGGCTCCCAGGGTCCTGCATTGTTTGTGGAGTCCAGCTCTGCACAGCCATGTCCCCCATAACTAAAGTGTCAAATCTTGGCTTGGGCCCCCCTTAGAAGGTTCAGGTGCTGGGGCCTGTTGTTGGCTTTGGGTTCAGCCTGTGACACATGTCACGGTGGTTAAAGCAGGTATTAATTCAAAATAATAACTCAGTGTGGTGTTCAACTTTTCTGTAGCTGTCTATCAGAAAGTTCTGAAGTGGATTTCTTTAAAGACTCCCTGTCTCCTGAGGAAAAGGGGATAAGGCAGTGTGTCCCTGGACAGGATCTGTGACTCATTATGTCAATCAAACCCCACTTCAGAGGGGAATAAAGAGATTTGTATCTCAAAGCTGTGCATAACGACTTCTCTGCTTTTCATTTCATATTTATGAGCGGTTTACTTTGAAGTGTTTATCAGGCAATACGCAGAAACATGAGAGAGCATTGCCTGAAACCATGTTCAAGTGTCTAATCTGTTAAATGCTTGCTGAGCAGGCTAGTTCATCAGTGCATGCAATGCAAAAAAAGAGAGAAAAAATAAACTTTCTGGGGTTTTGAGGTTTTGAAGCAGGATCTTTATATTAACAATATAAAAAGGATTAATAATGCCAGGCATTTTGAAATAAATGTAATATATGAAACATACAAAAGTTGGTTATGTTCTGTGTTAAGTAGATAAATAGTCCTTTGCTTGAAAGGAAGCTCGATGGCCCTTAATACTAAAACTATACAGTGCCACATCTGCTCATAAGACAGGAGTATACAGTGGCCACCAGATTCTTGCTGTTAATTTTGAAGGCTTGAGGCATTCATAAAAGCAGATTTCTGTCGGATTCTTCTGCCTCCTCTCCCCTCTCCCCCAAAAGAGCAATTTGCTGATAACAGAAGTGTTAAAAGCTGATAAAAGAGTAGCAGTGGCAGTAGCCTGCCATGGAAGCAGACTGTCAGCAGTATTACCCGGCTGCTGCACACGGTGCCTGCAGTGGAAGTCTGAAGGGACAAGTGTTGTTAAATAGGTCAAAGATAAAGAGCTGGATTTTTAGGTAAAGTGGAAACAAAATGGCTGTTTTTCTCGTTTTAATTTAGCTCCCATGGGTTAGCTAGAAGAAAGCATGCTTCAGTTCCCTGCTCATGCAATTTCTGCTACTAGCCTTGTCAAGTCAGGCTTTACTCATTCTGACTGGATGCAGCTGGTCACATTGGTCTGATGAGATGGAGAACACATGGACTTCAGTGCTAACCACAGTGCTCACTCCACAAAGCCATCTTTCCCCTCCTAAGACAGCATGGACTGATTCTGAAAGAATCCCCCACTTTACACCTGTTAAAGTTATTCCTAAAATGACTTGTGGGACAATGGCAGTGAACACTTCAGTTGTCTAGCTGTACAAATCTCTCTTGACTTTCCAGAGCAGAAGTCCTTGGGAACTTCTGGGCTATTCACTCTTTTGGGTTGAGGGTTCTTTTGGCTTTCCTGCTGAAGGGTGAAGCGGCTTTCTTTCACCCCGATGAAACACATGCTGTGTTCGGTTTCCACGGCAAAGCTAAGTTTTTGGAGAACTTAAGTCAAAGGTAGTTTTCCAACATGTGTGCCTGTTCCCTGCCCTGAAGATAACAAAGAAGAAAATAGAGCAGCCTCTGAAAACCAGAAATCTGAAATTTAATAGATGTGCTGGCAAGTTTTAATATGCTTAGCTGAATCAGAGGTTCATCAGTCTGGAAGTGATGGATAAATCTGTGAAGGATCCATGTCATGGTAGCTTACCATCTGAAGCTGCTGGCCAGCTCAGCTCAAGCACTCTGTCACACCGGTAATTAAGAAAACAATTTTGTCAGATAAGACAGTGAGTGAGAGGCCACAGGCAAGAGATGTACACAGTGCACAGCCGCGGTGCTCTCACCATGGAAAAATTGCTGGGGCAGAATAGGCGAGCGTTTTCCTCCAAGGTATCCTGTGTGCAGGAGGGAGGAGATGTGTTTCAGTGTGCAGTGCTTCCCTTGCCTACTCCATATATCGTCTCAAAATAAACCAGATTTTAGCGTGAAAATCTCCTGTGACTCCCATATAGCCAAAAATGAGAGACATGAGTTAGTCTTGAATGTACGTATGGTTTTCAAGTAATCTAGTGTGAGAATTAATGAACAACCCAGTGTAATCTCCCTCTCATTAAAGTCAAAGAATCCTGTAACTGGAGTCTGCCAAATATACAATAATTACTAGAACTTATAAAAAACTAAAGGCATCGTGTGATACCTGGGTATACTTGACCTTTATCAGTGAGATTTGCGGTTATCATTTCACCTGATCTGCAGGGCACTTGTGAAGCAAGTAAAAGCACTTAAAGGTAAGATGGTGTGTGTTAAAAATAGTCAGATAACGCAGCCTGCACAGTAACTTTCAAATGAACCAGAGCTGAGACTGTCTCTCTCTGAGTATTTACTGTGTTATCTCCTAATACCTTGCTAAGACTTTGGGTTTAGATAGAAGATGTCTGACGCAGAAGTAAAGACAGGAGAAGGGCTAGGTATTAAAATATTTTTATTAGAACTGGTTCTTGTGTAGAATGGTTTACCCAGTGGGAGAAAATCAGTTTTTAAAAATCAGGGTCAACATTTCCCACATGTAAAAGAGGGTTTGACAAAGTGATAGTTGATGACTGCCTCTTCAGAGCATCACACGCTGCTGCCTGTTAAGCTCAGAGCTTCAATTACTGCTCAGGACCTTTACATCCCTGTTCTGGTATTAAAATTAAAGTCAGTGCCACCAGTCCTTCAAAGCACCCTCTACAACTACCTGAAGGGATATGGTAGAGAAGTGGTTGCTGGTCTCTTCTTAGAGGTGAGTGGTGGTAGAACAAGCTGCAACAGGAGGGAGGGGTACGCTAGACATTAGGAAACTAATTTTTACAGACACTGGAGCAGGCTTCCCAAAGACAGGGCTGAGTGACCATCCCTGGGTGTGTTTAAAGATCATTTAGATGTGATACCTAGAGATCTGGTCTAGTAGAGAACTTGGTAGTGTAGCAGTCTCAGGGTATTTTTTCCAATCTGAATGATTCTGTGATTGCATGAAATGGAAGGATAAGGACAAGAGAAGGGCAATGACTGTCCCTATTGTTAAAATGGAGCTGTATAAAAACAGAGGCATCATTTCAAACATTAGAGAGTTAGAATACATAGTCTGTAGTCTCTTTATTGGCACATGTTGCAAACCTTCATTTCTGTTCATAGAAGAAGAAGGGAAAAATCTAAATTGAAGCACTAGACTTGAAATTCTAAACCACTGGAATAGAAAGAGATGGAGGTTGAATAGAGAAACAGATTACATTGACCTAACAGAGCGATGCTTCTGCAGTAGAAGAGAATATTGGATCAACATGTGCTGGCTAGCAGTGCGGCCCTGGTGCAAGAGGCTGAAGTGGAGATGTTCGTTTGTGGGTACAGGGAGTAGCCAAAGGAAAATCAGGGTAGCAGCGTGAGGGAGTGTGGAAAATGCCCCTGTAGGAAAGGAGAAGAGGTGCATAGAAGGACGTTCTTCCTTCCATAGCTCTGAGGAACCCAAAAAAGACCAGTCAGTTCCAGAACTGAAGGATCTACTTCATTGTTGCCTATAGCATTGCAGCACTGTACATGCCGGAGAGGTGAGGTTGCTCCCAGTTTCTGAGAGCACCACTCTTCATGCAATCTACAAAGTGTGGTTGTTGACACATAAGAGACATCCGATGTTCAGGGTGTGTGTTTTATCTGTAGCCATGTTCAAGACCAAGAACAATCTGAACTGGTGCCAACTGTTTCATTTATAGCCCCACAACTGACTGGCCATGAAAATAACTAATTATGTTACTAGGATTAAAAGGGAAAAGCTGAAAGCAATTTGTAAATCAATCAAATAAATAAAGATATTTCCCAATTTATTCATAAAATTAATATGATGAATAAAAGAAAATATGGTTGCGTCTGTTTCTGAGTAGCAGAATCTGTTTTCCATGATAGCTGATGATACCTTTGTCTTCAAAAGTATAATGATTGAATTATAAACCGGGACAGGTTTATATGGATTAGTTCAATATATTTTTTTTTTCAATTCATATGCTGCTCATTTAAAAGGTTGGAATTTTTTGAGGAGCTCTTCTTTACAGTTTAGATGAATTCCTTTATTTCCTCAGAAGTCTTTTCTCTTGGTCTATCACTGGTTCTCCTAGCAGGAATAGAAAGGTAGACTTGAAGGCTGCCACCTCTGACCTTTCTAAAACCTGTGACAAGGAACTTCATTCAGAACGTAAACACACAAGTTCTGAGTAAACTAATCATAGGATCATAGGATCATAGGATGTTAGGGGTTGGAAGGGACCCAAGAGATCATCAAGTCCAACCCCCCTGCCGGAGCAGGACAAAACTATCTAACACAGATCACAGAGGAACGCATCCAGGCGGGCCTTGAAAGTCCCCAGAGAAGGAGACTCCACGACCTCCCTGGGGAGTCTGTTCCAGTGCTCTGTGACCCTCACAGCAAAGAAGTTCCCCCTTGTGTTGAGGCGGAACCTCCTCTGCTGCAACTTACACCCATTGCTCCTTGTCCTATCACAGGGAGCAAGTGAAAAGAGCCTGTCCCCTCCCTCCTGGCCAGCCTTCAGGTACTTATAAACATTTATCAAATCTCCCCTAAGTCTTCTCTTCTCCAGACTAAAATGGTTTCAATTTCTTCTGTTCTACTGTACAGGATACAATTGGCTGTTATTTCTAGGTGACATGATGTTTACAGTGAAGAAGCACCTTGTGACTAAACAGCTGACAGCTGCTAGTGCTAAGAAATCTGTACATGTGCCTGGGGACCTTCATAAAACATAGAAGAGCCGTGTTCCTAACTTGTGAAGCAGGGTCTGAAAGAAAACAATTAAGGTTGGGTCTATGATGACAGCGGACTCAGGTTTTCTGAGAGTTCCCAATTAAAGTATTGTGAAAGTACAGAAGCCTGTTACCTGTGACTGCTACTGCTCCTTGAGAGCATGGTTTATTTATCGAGTCAGGAAGAGTGTTTTCTTTTTTACTGGTTTTTGAATCTTCATTTAACAATATTAAAATAAGAATTAATGAATTCAGCAAATTATCACCAAATAGCTTATCCCCTGGTAATTTCATACAGAGTTTCATAGAAATCTTTTGTAATTATTGAGCTCAGATTTGTGTGTTGATACTTAGTGGCTTTACAGTGATTGAATTCCAAAGTCCTTGTAAATACATAGCTATGGTCAGCTGAGGCAGGTTTTCCCTGGAGACCAAGGAGAGCTCACTGCCCTTTTCTGCCATAACTGTAGTGTTTTTACAACAGAAAGCTGACATCGTGGTACTCTGGACTAGGATGGAGCATTTGACATTGTGTGGGTGCTGTGGTCTAATTACTGTCAATACAGACAGGCAACACTCGCTCTTCCTATTGGGGTAGCACTTTGTTCCTGCCTTGTACTGCATTTAAAACTGATTCCTCTGCAAAGTTTGTGTTTTCCACAGAGCTGTAGCTATTATGCCTTCACAGGAAAATAGTGTCCTAGTGTGATAGAAGATATTATCAGGTGTTGAGCAAGTTGTTTAACATGGAAAAGCAATTTCAAAATAATTCTGTCTGTGGTTTCTTGTGGTTGCTATCACTCTAGGTACACAACTGCAGTAAGTTCTTAATCTTTTTGCTGCTTCTGTGGT
The DNA here is from genome assembly GCA_013397515.1 of Upupa epops. Classification (NCBI taxonomy): domain Eukaryota; kingdom Metazoa; phylum Chordata; class Aves; order Bucerotiformes; family Upupidae; genus Upupa; species Upupa epops. The sequence goes on from VZRI01010344.1 coordinate 84,973, forward strand.
GAAATTTATTTATTTATGATCTCTAAAAAGGAAACAAACATGTATCAGAACTCTTCTGTAGTTTGAGTCATTTTTGACTGGGAAAAATAAATACTCTGTCTCCTTTTCTTAAGATTCTATCAAAAAAACCCAACAACCCAAAACAAAACGCAACGACCCAAACCCTCTTAAGAATCCGTGTTACTTTGATGATGTTTGGAGTGGAGCTGGGTATTTTAAAGTTTACAGCAATAACATCATTGCTTGCCACGAAGCTTCATGTTCTGTTCTTTCTGTGCTGCTTGTTACTGGGAGAGCAGCAGGAATTGGATGTTAGTCTTTGATACCCACTCCTGTTGAAGTGTATCGGGGGACAGAGCTAACAGCACATACGGGGTTTATCCCCAGATCACACTGTTTGTAAGTGCACAGGTATGTGGGATCATTCAGACAGTTCTGTTAGCACTATGTTGTCATTTAGACTTTACAAAAGAAGAAGCCAAATTGGTGGTCTCTCTCCTCAGTCAGTTGCAGTGGGATGCTTTCAGTCACGCTCTTCACTGTATGGAAGTTAGCTCCTGCTAGTCCCCAGCCCTGCTGCTGAGCACTGGCACAGGAATGGCAGGGGAGCTCAGCCCTGGATTTGCTTTCCACTGGCACTTAATCAGAGAGGAAGAGAGGTGTGCCAAGGCACAGCACCAAAGGGAGAAGCAAGCCGAGAAGAGCAGTGCAGTTGCTTACACAATTAAGTTTACATTCTTTTCCTGTCTCCTTCAGGTTTGAGAATGGACAGACCTGTAGGAATAACATATCCCAATGTAATATGTGAAGCTGTTCTTCCTTTACCATTCCTTAGAGCTTGGAAAAGTTGGAAAGCTTACGATAAATGAAATACTGTCTGAGAAAGTCAAATGTTAGCCCAAGAAGTATGTTTTAGCCTGGGCTCTGTCAGGTAGATAATAAATAATCATAATCATACTTGCCACACAGATCCATCCTCTTGTCCTCTCAAATCTGATTTGGCATTTGAAGGGAAAACATGAAATGCAGACTTTGCCTTAAACCAACACAGCATTGAATGAAGTTCATCATCTTAAGATGATGCCAAAAATGTCATATTCAGATGGTACCTGTTTTCTCTGGCAAGAGGCTCTGCTGTTCTCCTGGTCATGACCATAGAAAGGGGTATGAGGTAATGGAAGATCCTGCGTTCTCTCATTAGTGTGTAAAGACTAAAGGAAAGTGAAAAGTAGCTCCACTGTCACTTCACTGAAGAGGGAAATTTTACTGAAAAAAATAGCATGTGATCACCTAACTGAGGATTCTTTGACATCGTGAGTTACAGTGAAATCTCATTAGATGCCTAGTTTTATAAACTTCACTATTTTCTTAAGTGGATGTGAATCTCCTGTATTAATACTGTCAAGATCCCTATTGTCACAAAGAGAAACATCTGTATCCTAGTAGGTTGGGGAATCTCCAAGTCAGAAAGAAGCAATGCAGGAAGAGGATTATGGAAAAGACAAAAGGATTTTGCTGTCATTGATGAGAGGAGCTAGAAAATATATTTCATATCCAAACCATGTGCTGTAATGTGCACATGGATTTCTGTTTGCTGCTTTTAGTCATTTTGCTGCAGAAGGGCCCAAGGCTGCTGGAGTTTCAGTTTTAAGAAAACCATGTTATTTCTGTTGAATTTCCATTGAAACACAAGGAAAAAACTCTGTGAGCGCAGGCTGCTCAGAGACAAAGAGCTGTGGAGTCTGCTCTGGAGAGCTTCCAAATGCACCTGCATGTGATCCTGTGCAACCTGCTGTGGGTGAACCTGCCCTGGCTGTGGGAGCACACTGGACTAGATGACATCCAGAGGTCCCTTCCAACCCCAATCGTTATGTGATGCCATGATGAAGACCTCAGTGGTATTCTCATACTGCTCAGTGATGTCTGTAAAGTGTTTCCTAGTGCCTTTGTTACAGAAGCACTCTGACAAAGTAAGATTTATCATCATTAAGTGGTTGCAGTCGACATTGTCTTATTTTATACATTATTTAGGTTTCCTGACTAGAAATGCCTGGGATTGAATAATCTCAAAATATATCATCTCAGAATCTTAGTCAAAGAAACAGGAGGAGGCCTTGCTATTGTTAGCCTCAAGTTACAGCTTTTAATACATAGCACAAGGTACAGCTTGCTCATTGCGGTTGTTTCCTAATTTCTAAGGAATCTGGTCTCTGGTATTTTTAATGGAAGCTTAGTTCTGCAGGAGCTGACACTGACGCTTCCCCATGCAGCCAAAGGGAAAATCCCTAGTTAGCTAGGAAGTAGGAGTGTTACGAGTGTTAGTGTTCAGGTAAATAAACAGGTTCTTTTATTGAATAATAATTTGTGAATTTTAAAAGGGAGAGGAAAGGCTCACCATAAACCTGCTGTGGGGTTGATGAGTCTCACGGCTGCAGTGGCTACCATCTCTTTCTTATCTGACCTCCCTATCTACCCTCTGCTTGGAGGTGTGAAGTGAAGCAAGAGCTGATCCTTCTTTTGTGCTTTCTGTTAGAAGTTTTGCTGTATTCAGAAATGAAGCATTGCAGACATTGTGGTGTCAGTGATGTTAAGAGGAAAATTCACAGGCTTGCTTCATGCTGATGCTAAATTTGCCACAGAGGGTTAAAATTCCAGTGTGTTGCACAGAGATGATCCTTCTGATTTAAGGATAGTTAAATCACCAAAACGATGCAATGTATTTTATAATGATGTATCAAGGTGGGGGAGAACATTTATAAAAGAGAACACTTATATTAGGGTGATTTTCTTCAAAAAAACATTAAAAAAGAATAGAAGAGCTTCAAAAATGAAGAGGACAGTGGTGTAACCTTCAGCTCAGGTCTGGAGTTTCAGTTTGAAGTATCTGATAGAGCAGAATTAGAAACAAAATCAAGTAAAAGATGTTGCAGAATGGGATCCTTAACCATGGGGAAAGACTAGTATGAACAGACAGGTGAAATGCAGAGAAGGATAAAAAAACTGGCAGCTGCTTATCAGGTAAGGATGATGAGTTAAAGGGTAAATGTAAAGAAGTATAGGGTACGTGGCTCAAATTGAGACTATAATCCTCTCTTCTCCCTGTTATTACCACAAATGAATGCATGAGCATTGCAGTTTGAAAGTTACCAAGTTTTGAAGTATGAATTTTGGTGCTTTTATGTGGAAAGAACATTTTAATTTGAAACTGGGGGTAGCTTTCCCAGCAGACCCCCTGCATCAGTGTCCTGACCCTACAGGTGATTGGTGGACAGATTCTATAAAAGTGAATGTACTTCGTGCCTTCTTCCCTTCTTCTCCTGTACATCTTGTAAGACAGAGAGCTCCTCTGGAAGAGAACTTCTCCCTGCTCCCCCCGCCCAGGGCTGAGGGGGGAGTGAGCCATGGCTCTCAGCCTACCTGCCACTGAAGGGTGGAATACAGAAAAAGTCTAAGCCTGGATGCAGCTTTGCCATAAGGGCAACTACAGCCCTCTTTTTCCTGAGCAGAACTCTTGGACTGTGGCTCCTGGCAGTGGGCCAAAGAGATGAGCCACTGCCCACACCTGAAGCCCCCTTTGGTAGGGGTGAAACTGCAGCCTTCCCCTCTTTCTGTGAGGGCTCAAATGCAGAAAGCCAGCATCAACTCTTTCCAGTGCCTGGCAGCGGGCTGAAGAGAGGGCAGCTCCTCCACAGCACTTCTACCTTTGAAGTTGCCAGACAGAGTTGTGCTTAACCCTCTCTCTCCTTTGGAGTCTTAACCACAGGGGAGAAGAAGGTCCTGCAGAAAACTCTGAAGAAGGCCTATCTACCACAACAGGCGTGACCCCCTTTGACCAGCACCATGTTACCTTTGTCTCTAAGACTAGCAACGATCCTGTATACTCTGCCACTCAGAGACTAAGAGAAGCCTCTGATAAGAGAGAGAGATCATAAGTACCGATCTCCTAAACCTTTGGCAAACAGAGAGAGTCTGGGATTCTGGTATATCCTCTACATTTGATGCTGCTATAGCCTCAAGGAAGAGCCCCCAAGTTGAGGAGAGCTAGAAGCATGCCTGAGACATCAAGGAGGACTGCTGTCTGCAAAAGGACCAGAAAAGGAACTTTTCCACAAGCATCAAAAGTATATTTTGTGCTGTGTTACTGCCGCCCACCCCCTTTCCTTTCTGGAAATGGAGTGCAAGTGTGTGTGTGTGTGGTGGCTTTGTGATTATGAATGTTGGTGTACACTTTCTTGTCCCAGAGCTCTCATCTAGGGCCAAAACCTGATGAGAAATGAAATGCATTTCTCTCAGTGTGTGTAAAGGCTCTGTGATACAGTTTCTGTTTTACCTTTTCGATTCTTTTACTTATTTGGGGTTTTTTTTCCTTTCTTTTTGGTGATGGGCTCAATAAATTAGTTTCCTTTTAGCAAAGTTGCTTCGTTGCCTGTTGAATTCTCGGCAAGAGCTGTTTGCTGTGCTTGAATTGCAGATCCTAACCCAAAAAAGATTTAGACCCTCTCTCTAAACCATTACAATGAAGAACAGAGAAAAATTGTGATCAGGGTTTGTTACATAATACAAAATACCAACCTGTTCACGCAGCACTGATTGGAGCTAAGCTGTGGCAGTCATGTCACAGCTATGGGCGTAACAGACATTTCAGAAAGGATGGAATGTGTTCCTATTAGCCTGACTTCCCACGACTGATGATCTAGCAAAGACTGAAAGTAGATTTACCATATGTTTTGCTACTGGTTTCACATATCTTCCTCTGAGACGTCATGTAGCGATCACATTTGGAGTAGGGTCATCTTCAGAAGGGCAAGCCAAGCCCTGAGTACCTACCTACCCAGTGAGACCTCTCTCTGCAGATCAGGTGCCAGTAACTTTTGCTTATGTGGTAATGATGTGTAGCCTTCGCTGAGAGAGTCAGAATTGTAAATCATGGGATTAAACACAATTTACTAAGTATTTTAATGCTAAATAACTGAAATAATAACTAAATAACTGAAACAGTAAACTTCTGTAAAAGGAAATATGCTTCATAAAGCACTAGAAATAACATACTTATTAAAGGAAAACATCTTTCCTTCTCTACTAAGAGACTATTCACAGTGTATAGATTGCATCAGGGCACTGATGATCAAGTACATAAGGTAGCACATGTTAGTGTACTAGTGAGTTGGTTTTGCGTGAGAGGTTGCATACACCAAGGGAGCAGCTGGCATTAATTGCTGCTCTTTAATGAAAATAGTCAAGAGGTTTCTGCAGATGGAAATGAGGGGACTGGGGATGGAGACTTCCAAGCTCTGTCAAGTACAAGGAGACAAAAGTCCCATGATTTCATTTGTTCTGATATGGTCTGTGAGAGAAGGAGGTTTCTGGTTTTTTCACGAGAAAGGATCTGATGTTTTCTACACCTTTTCTCATGGTGTCAGCAGCAGTGTAGCAGGTCCTACATGTTTTGAATGTGCAAAGGTAGATTCTGCACGTGCATTTCACCTCTACTTCACACATTAAGTTTTGTAAAATGCAGTCCCAGAACCATGTGATCACTAGAGGCAGAGAACACAGCTTGACTCTCTGAGCACCAGCCGTCTGCCACAACTGGTTGTGCTAGCAGTACACTTCAGCTCACGGGCCACACTCCTCTCTGTGAATACACAGCAGTACAGTTTGAATTCCCAGAGTATGACAAGCATCAGGTTCTGCAGCCCTCCTTCCTTCCCTTTCCTCTGGTGGTCATGGTTTGCTGGATCTCCTAATTGCCTGAAATGCTGTAGGGAAAATACTTGTTGAAGGAGACACTAAATCTTAACCCCAGGCCAAGCTGTGTCTGTATTTCCTTGCTCCAGGAGGCTGCATTGTTCTTGGTGACCTTTCCAGCATCAGGATCCCAGGTGGAGTATTCTGCCACTATGATGGGATATGAAATGAGTTAGATACCATCTTATTACTAGTGAGAATGTGCTTTATTTGAGAAGGAATTGTTGGGTTCTTGCTGCTGTGAATTATTGAGTAAATAATTTCTGTGTACCCAAAACTGTATAAATTCTCTATGTGAATTGGCAAGGGTGGTCTTCTAGTACTATTAATCCCTTAATGTGCACACGGCCGAGCACATCAATAGGCCACTGTTGCATCAGGGGAGAGTCGGTAGGTTATTAAAGAGATGAGGGCAGTTTCATTGTGGGGAAACAAGGCAGGTAGGAAAACATTATCCAGACCAAGAAAAGGTCTAGAAAACGTAACTACAGTGTTCCTGTCTCCTTTTCCTGGTGTGATTGAAGATATCAGGAGGTATAATATAGGTAGATGCCTTTTTATATCTTTAGATATAAAACATATGTCTGAAAAGCGTTTTTATGCATGTGTATGAAAAATCTGTGTGTATGGATGTGGAAAACATCTCCAAAATATATTCTTAGGGGTTATCCATGGGTACCCAAGGGCGAGTTATTCAGCTATTGTATGCTGTCATACAGAGCACTCATATTAAGCAGAAGCAAACACTGAAAAATAATTAATGAAACTAATCTAGAATCTACTGAGAAGAAGATGATTTTGCTAGAGAGGGAAATCTCTGGAATATTTAATTTCTGTCATCAGGATAAGGCTATAAGGAGATTCCTGAGAAGCACCATAGAAATGAGCCCAGGGGCTCAGAGGGCAATTCCATTTGTGTCCTTCAGTTGCTCTGATCCACTCCTCAAATCCTTTTGTATTTGGTCAGTTTTCAAATTTTTTTCTCCATGTTTCTGGAAGACACCAGGTTCCGAGATAATAAAACTCAGATAGGTGGATAACTTGTGTCGAACTGTAGTTTTCTTCCATTTTGAGTGTCTTTTCTGTTTTCCTCAGACCAATCAAGTATAAATTTCTCTGAAGTTGCTTTTTTGCATCTGATGTTACAGTTGGATTTTGACGTCAGTACAGGATGCTAATCAGAGTGAAATCATCTAAGCTTGTAATGGCTGTTAAAACCCACAGAATATCATTAAAATGTTTTACCGTGTATGTAAAACAGCTTAATTAAGCTAATACATTCATAATTGGTGTGTGTTTGTAGACATTTATGCCACCAGCAAACAAGAGAACTTGAGGAACTTCACTTTCTTGATGAGTGTGGTAATTTTAGCACATGTTTAGTGGCTACATGCTCTCTACCTGTGGTGGTCACGAAGTGTGGGGCTAGTAGACTCCAGCTGCTCTATTTTTTAAATAGATTTTTTTATACTATGAGTTGATTTTGACCTTTTTTTCTTGTGTGTTAGTTTGCTGAAAAGTTACTGTAACCCATGGTAGTTATGTTAACTAGCTCGTACTGAAATGTCACCTGATTACAATTTACCTTTTCTTGGAAAATAATGTTTTTTGTCTGTCCTGCTAGAGCTCCTACTTTAAAAAAAGACCAAAACCTCTCTGACTGAGAGGCTGTGCACTGACACTACTCAGCTCACGGCTGACACTTCTGATTACTAGCATAAATAGTAGAAGACAGTTAAAGTATACTCCTGGCTCAGCATGTTGGGGCTAATTTAGTGTTGATGAAAGAGAGCTGGTGTTTTTAATGCCAGCCTTTTTATATCCCTCTTTACTAGCAATGTTTAAAGCTTCATTTCTTTGGAATTATCCAGTCCGTGGCAGCTCGTTACTTGGTGTTTTGGCTACTTTCTTGTTGCTGGCATGTCTATTCTTGTCTAGCCCTTGTGGATGAAGATGTATCTCAGTCTTCAAGAAAAAAATCCATCACCTTCTTTTCACTGATGAGCTCTAGGGTCCCGTTTTACTTTCTGTAGCTGCAAACATCCATTCCATATTCAACAAATACTTTTAACAACTGTGTGGGAGACTGCAGAGGGCTGATGCAGGTAGATGAACTGGATAGATTTAATACTGCATGATCTTTCCTGGATAATAGGTGGAAAAAGTTGTGATACTTAAAAATACTTTAAAAAATAATATCCAGCAGTCTGTGGTTTTCATGTAGTATATGAACTGTGCATCTTCATTCCAATAAACATATAGAAGAAGACAAGAAAAACTACTTTTGGACAAAATAAAACTACAGTTTTAGAAACCAGGATCTTAGGCCTAATTTCCCTGTGAATTAAAAATTTAATTAAGCTTTGAAAGGCTTAGAGACCAGTGCTTATTTCCCTGTATTTGTATTCATTACTGTAGGAAACAAATCCGTAAGCAGAATCAGACAGCAGGTCTATACTTTCTGAGAACCCTGCCGAGGACCCACATGCTTTAAAAATGTATGAGGCTTGGTCCACAGAGTCCTTATTCACTGCCAAAGGTCACTTGTTTTGACATTGCTCATTGAAGTTTTGCCTTTGAAACGTTTAAACACAATGACCTCCTGGTTTGGGTATCGATGCACACCTTCCTCCTGAGGATGGTGGAACTATGCAGAAAAGCATGGCAGTGATTCAAAAGATCTGTCTTGATGTCCATAGCAGATACTGAACTACCATTCTCACCAAATGCACAAGGGCAAAACTAGGGACAATGTTTTATGCTCTATCACTGATAGGTTTGCATTCCTGATCTGAAAGCTCAGGAAATGTTCTGATGAAAACATTTGATGAAAACGTTGATGAAAACAATGAAAGTGTTTTCCCAAAGAAATGTTTCTGTTCCATGAATTAGGTCAAAATCCCATCTCTGTGCAGGACTTGTTTATAAGAAAAAATTCCTCTTTAGCAATAATGAAATGCTCAAATACTCTTGCTCTGGTCCTACCAATACCAGGACATGTGCATATTAAAGCAGGTGATCTCATCAGTATTTTCATGAGCTTTATGTAATTACATAGGTAAGTGATAAATTATTTGGGATTAAAATAATTTAGTTTTTAAAAATCAAGACTTTTTCCTACCTGGTTTTGTGCATTTCATCCATTTTAATGATATTCAACATGTTGTAGTTAAGTCTTGGTACATCTGTGCACCACTGATCTCTGTATGTAATTCATTACAAAAGAGATTAAAGATGTCTGATGTTCTCAGACTTAAGTACCCTGGGTTTTAGTTTATTTAATTATTTTTAATTGCCTTCTAGGAACAAACTTCACCCTTGCAGAACTGGGAATCTGTGAGCCCTCTCCCCACCGAAGCGGCTACTGTTCAGACATAGGAATCCTCCATCAGGGCTATTCCTTGAGCACAGGCTCTGATGCTGACTCCGACACAGAGGGAGGGATGTCACCAGAACATGCCATCAGGCTGTGGGGAAGAGGCATCAAATCCAGGCGAAGTTCTGGGCTGTCCAGTCGTGAGAACTCTGCTCTCACACTGACCGACTCCGACAATGAGAACAAGTCAGACGAGGAGAACGGTAGGCCTTTTCCTTCCATGTGTTCTTAATGCACATGCATGAGCACCTGATCGCACTCTTGACAGACATGAATGCTCTTTTCAAGGTGGATTTTTCCTGCACTTTCTCAGTTTGACTAGAACTGCTTCTCAGTCTTGGTTTGTTTTCAGCACCGGTGTCAGGCAACTATTACACATGTAAAACAGAATAGGAGTGTGTTGTGTTTTATCTTACAATCCACTTGCCATGCAACCATTTTTCACAGACATTTGTGCTCAAAGTACATTAAATTGAACTTAATGATGACAAGCGGAAGGAAATTCCTTAAGACAAATAGTTTGTTGCCTGAGATTTTTGCACACAGCATGAAATAATATTAATAATCTCCCATATTGCAGGAGCTTTAACAATGGTGCTAATTTGTAACAGCCAGATGTCATTTTGGTTGGTTTATCATGGTTTTGAAGTTGTTAAAAACACAGAGTTAATTTGCTGTTTGCTTATTGATAAGTACTGAGGGGCTCTTGGAAAGTAAGCGATGCATCAGACCGAGGCAAAGCCCTTGTATTTAGCACAGTTCATTAAGTTCACAGAAATGAGATTTCAGACAGTGACAGAACTCCCAGGCAGTGGTTGGTTCTCAGAGTAACCTGCACAAAGCCAGCTGTTCTGGCAAACATACCTGATAACACGGATCCTTGCTCTTGTATGTATCAGTGGAAATTTTCACCTGGAGAGTTTTCTGTGCTCACAAAATTAGTGAATATGGATTTGCAGGAGTTTGTCTTCTATCTTCACTTGGGTTGAGGCAACCCCAGGCACAAATGCAGGCTGGGTGGTGAACAGATTGAGAGCACCCTTGAGGAGAAGGACTTGGGGGTGTTGGTCAACAAAAAACTCAACATGAGTCAGCAATGTTTGCTTGCAGCCCAGAAAGCCAACTGCATCCTGGGCTGCATCAAGAGAAGCATGACCAGTAGGTTGAGGGAGGTGATCTTTCCACTCTATTCTGCTCTTGTGAGACCCCTTCTGGAGTACTGTTCTGGAGCCCCCAACACAGGAAAGATGTTGAACTCTTTGAATGTGTCCAGAGGAGGGCCATGAGGATGATTAGAGGGCTGGAGCATCTCTCCTAGGGGGATAGGCTGAGAGAGTTGTGACTGTTCAGCCTGGAGAAGAGGAGACTTTGGGGAGATCTTCTAGAGGCCTTCCATACCTGAAGGGGGCTACAAGAAAGCTGGGGAGGAACTGTTCCCAAGGGCTTGGAGTGGTAGGAGGAGGGGGAATGGTTTCAAGCTGGAAGAGGGGAGGTTTAGACTGGAAGTCAGGAGAAGGTTCTTCATGATGAGGGTAGTGAGACACTGGAACAGGTGGATGCCACCTCCCTGGAAGTGTTCAAAGCCAGACTGGCTGGGGCCTTGAGCAATCTGGTCTAGTGGGGGTGTCTCTGGTCATATCATGGGGGTTGGAACTGGATGATCTTGAAGGTCCCTTCCAACCTGAACCATCCTATGAATCTAGGAGTCTTCTAAGGTACCGAAGGTGCAAACTCAGCTGAACTTACGGGTTTGATACTTGCCATTCTGAGAAGGTGGAATAGCAGCTCCCTGTTTCCTCAGAGCAACTCTCCATGCAGCCAATACCAGCTAATGAAAGCAGCTCTTTACTACTCATAATGCTCATAATAAAATGTGGTTGGTAACATGTTGGGTACCTCTCAGAAAGGCTTTCTTTTAGATGTTTCTTATGGGCTTTTTCCCCTATTTACTGACAGTAAGGCACAACACAAGCAACTAACACAAGCAACTGCTGGTCAAAGCCAACAAGGCAGCATTTTTTCCCCTTGATTTAAATTGATCCCTGAAGTAATATCTCCTCTCCAACAGTTTAGCAGGATGCATTTCTTCCAGACCCAAGAGGAAATGTGTGTTTAGCGGTGTTGGTGGGTACAAAGGAGCCAGTATTTTTAAAAGAATAATTATTCTAGAAGAATAATTTTCTGACAACTTCCATTGACTTAAGTATTTTTGAGAGGGCTGCTGTGTGTAATTTCATACAGAAACCCTGACTAATGGATTTCTGGCAACGAGAAGAATTTGGATTCATTTCTGTAGCAGAAATTCAGTTATCTGAAGAAGTTTGTCTGCATTTCAGTGGAAGCATTGTGCCACACTTTTTGTCTGAGAAAATTTAATCTCAGGACTTCCTTTCATATAGACTGCCACAGATACTGGTAATGGACTGACTGTTTGCTTGCATTTCACTTCCCTCTGTATAATAAGCAAATTATTAAGCAATTTCAAATACAGTGCAGTGAATCCATCCCAACTGGGTCATTTTTCTAACAGTGATAGAGCTAATAAGAGAAAGAGGAACAGAACTGACCAGCACACAAGAGACAAACCAGTACGTGGAGTTAGTTTGTATTTGGAAAAGTTTTTGTGATAAGGTTTTCTGTTGGTTTCTTTAAAACAAACCAAAAACCATGAAAGTATGAAGCAAGTTGTAGAATACACAGAGGTGTTACCTCCAGTAAACTTTTTAGTCTTACTCTCTCATACATCCTGGTTAGCTCAAAAATCAATGTTTCTTCACATCAGTGATTTTATGAAGTTTTGGGATGCATTATCATATAGATTGACAGTTGCCCCACTGGTTCAGCACCACAGTATGGACACTTACAAAACCATCATTAATTTCTCACGCTTGTGCCCAGCAGTGGTTTCCTACATAATAAACACTGTGTCCTTCAGAGGCAGATCAATAACCTGCTAGGTATTCATCTTGAAGAGGAAGTAACAAGAATCTATACTTCAAGAGAAATTCACTCTATGATGTGGATTCAGATTTGCAGGGCAGTAGCATAAAACAGGACATTTTTTGGCTTGAGATTTTGTCCATTTATGCCTAGCAATATTAGAGGGAACTCACGATGCATAGACTACTGAATTTATTTAAAGCACTGTTGAAGTTTTTTCCCTTGATACAGTTCCGCTGTTGTGTTACAAAACAGTAGTTCAACTCCAAAAGGTGATTTATTTCTTTTTAATATTGAAAAATATTGAAATAATTTACACCATTGCACTGAGAAAAAAAGCAGTAACAAACCCTATTTCTCACTTCTCTTGTAATACCAAATCGATTTTGTCTCTTTTCATATATCTCTGAGTGGCACAGAGGTGGCTTAACCTCTAAAAATTGCTCTAATATGATTTTGTTCCAATTCAAATATCTTCACAAAGCTTATGACCATTTGCTGCATTCCTAGATTTCTTATGATTTAATTTTATCATATATTAGGATTCTGTGAACCTTGAAAGATTAGCAGGCTTGAAATGCTTATAGGTAAATTGAAATAATGGAAACCCATTTGAATTCAGTGTTTTACTTGGTATACTAGAATTCCACATAAAAACCCTGTTATTGATAATTCAGTTTGAAAAGCAGCACGAGTCTGATTAGGCTCTAAATTTTTATAAAATGTTGTCATTTTTACTACTGGCTCTGTCTGGCCATCTCTTCTTTAGACACGACAACATGGGTTACAGAATTTAACAAAAAGAATGAAAGAAAAAGAGCATTCAGGGAGTCTGGAATAAGCCCCACACTCCATAGCTGTGGGGACCCACCAATCATACTCACTGCAAAGCTGGCACGTGGCATCAGAGGGAGCTGCATTTCTGAGAAGATTCATGTACTTGAATCTCACAGCTCAATACATGGTGAGGAATAGCAATTTGGTGATAGATTTACAGTTCCATTGTTGCCAAATTCTGTAACTGATTATTCCAAAGTCATGGAAAACTTTTCAAAAGTAGTGTTGGTCATCAGCTGTCATGTCTCCTTCCTTAAGCCAACAGTATCCCTGTTTCCTAAGTAGGACCAAGGCGCTGATTATGTTTGGGAATTGACCTTTGAAGCAAGTACTCTTTTCCAAGGTTCAGGGGCAGGGGGGATGGGGGACGTTATTTTTAAAGGGGAACAATTATTTGACTTTTTTGAGTGGAGGATTATGTTCTTCTCAAAAACACAACATTTGTTGTAAAACAAGGTAACTTTCAATTGAAAACACCACAGAACCATCGTAACGGAGGAGGACTGGTGGACCACATACTTTTGCACCAGGCCTGCAGTGTTCTCTCTTTTAGCTTCCCTGTTGAATGGCTAGTTAGGGGCTATTAGGGAGGTGATTAAATTCATCTGTTTTTAGACAGATGAGAGTGAAAAGCTGAACAAACCAATAATACAGAAGAGAAAATTAATCCTGTAGGAGAAAGAGAACATGCGTGTTCATGTAAACTCAGAGCAGGTCTCCGAATAAACTGACCTCAAAGAGAATCCCCAGGGCAGGTGTTTGGTTTGATGTGAATCTGCATCATGTGAATTCTACTGCTGTAGTAGAGAAAACAGCGGGAATGGTCTCGGTGAGGTTTTTATCAGTACCATTGTTATATAGAATGGATAATATCACTGTTAGAATGAGACAAAGCATAAAATGTTTGCAATGAGGGCTCTACTCTACTATTACAGTACCAAACACTTGAGCTGCTTCCAGTTTACATGTATGTGCCAGAAAGTAAAAAAAGCTTGTCTTGGAGTAGGAGGAGAACTTCCGGAGTGAAACCATGTTATTAAAATAATGTCAGGCCAGAGAAGATGAAAGCTTTTAACTGACTGGTGGTGATTTTGAATTGAACAGCAAGACAAGAATGAATAGGAAGAAATAAAGCAATCTCAAACTTCAGCAAAACAAAGGGAATTGCTCAGGGTCATGCTGTGGTAATTTATTGTAAAATAAATTTGCAATACAATGTGCTTTTTGTAGATCATCCTAGATACTGTCTGTGAAAACCAAATAATATTGACTATGTGGAACCATTTCTGTGTTGGATAGCTCAGCTGAACTTTGTGAGGTGTAGAAAAGTAATGCATTAGTGGAATGAATCTGGAGACAACTGACCTTGAATCTGGCAGTGCCATGCGCTTTCCCTTTCCTCACTGCATCTCCTTTTCTTCCTGGAGAAGATCTTTTCCTACTCTGCTGGAGCCAGCCTGTCTCCAGCATCAGGGGTGAGGATTCAAGTCGCATGGATAAGTACTGTAGGATACTTCACAGATGTGTTCAGGTTCAGTATCCATCAATATTTGCTGAACCACAAAACCAAAACCCACTCCTTAATTCAAAACGATTTCACATTTGATTGTTGCTTCAGCGTTGTGAGTGGCATAATCTGGACTTGAGTGGGATGATGTTGAATATAGACTTACAAGAGAAAAGGCAGGATTGCATCAGTGTTGTTTACAGAGAGGTGCCAGACACATGACAGACAGATGAGTTTATTTTCTTATTTATACTGTTTTAATTTTGACATGTTTTTTCTCAATATTTTATTGCTTAATTTTAATTCAGATTTCTATTTCTCACTTCCTAATTGTGGAAAAGGTTATGGTGAAACTGTCATTCTACTCTTGAGTAGATTTTGGTTTTGTTGGGTGCATGCTAATGACTTTGAACCAGAAGATCGATGTGAAAGTCGAAGGTTTAAATATTCCTGATGACAGAATTCTGTTTGGGTTAAAGAAGTGAGAGATTAAGCTTCACTCCTAAATATTCATAGCAAGAAATATTAATTTTCACCCACAGAAAATTCCTTTGTTAAAATCAGAAGTTTAAATAGTGGTGTTGCAGTTCAAGCGGATCTGTGTGGTATTTAATTGGGGGGGGGAACCATAACATGTCCTTATAATTTTGAGATGGTATGTGTGTGTGTGAGAAGAAAGAGGAAAGCTATAGATTTACAGTATATTGCACAGCAGAGGGGTGATGTCAGCTCTTAGTACTGTCTGGGAACGTTGTGCCTGTTTCCCTCCCATATGGACCCAGGTAGTTTGGAAACAGCAGGAGGGACAGATATGAAAAAGGAGTTGTACGGTCTGTTCTGAGCTGAGAAAGTGTCCAGATGGGCCTCAGGAAATAGTGAGATGTAAATGAAATGTCATGTGCTGGGAAGACGGAACTGCATCCATCACACATCAACCCGGCTTCTTAAAGAGTGCTGGAGACACTACCTTGTGCATGGGCGCTCCTCTTCTTTAGGAAAGCATATGAAGTACTTTGTAAATGATAAATTTAGAAAGTCATTAAACACACTATCAAAGCTCGGCTGCTTAAGTGGATCCAATTTTGATGCGCTTTCAAAACCTGAGGGCACTTCTGATATAGGAAGTGGTTTCCTAATGAGGGGATTGACTAGCAGGAGCGACTTTTAAGACCAACTACACATCAACTACAATTTTGTCCAGGTGAATGGCTTATGCATTCAGAGTGATGGGAGGCTGGATGATGGGGTTAAGGACCAAAATGGATCTGTAGTACTAGTAAACTTTAAAGCCTTGTTGAGGATAAGGGTACAAAATGGCAGTATATACAGTCTTTAGCGTTGCTTGCCGTTGTCATACAGGCCAAGGAGGCTGTGGCATAGGCTGGCGGGTGTTTGGTGATATTCTAGAGAATAAAGATGTGGATGCAGATGTGGTAAGAGTGACCAAAGAAAATGCCTTCTCACCACTCAAGTCACTTGTAGTTGGCATTCAGCAGATTGGCAGTTGTGAGATTTTGCTTTCAGCTGACCACAGAGCATTTCTAGCCCTCATCATTAGAGGGGAAACTGATGGAGTATAAAAACATAATAATTCTTTTTAACAAATCTCTTAGGCAGGGTGTGGTGAGGTCTCATGCCATGGATGTCTGTAGTCTTCCTATCCATTCATTTGAGTCAGGGCTTCGGCATCTGTAAAACTTGCAAGCTGTCATTTCTCAGCAGTATCAGTGATCTCAGTACCTCTGTTCAGTCTAAGCCCTGCTCTGGCTGCTTGGCGTTGACCGCTGTGCTTTCTGCACAGATATAATACAAGGAGCTGGCTGAAGCTATGTCCTGCTTTGCAGTCTCTTCAGGGAATTCTTTGGATTGTATGAATGCCCTCTGTAACAGCATGAACCAGCATAGCCAGGAAGTGAGACCTGGGAAGTGAAATCCAGTATTTAACCAGGAAACTGGGGTGAAACAGAAGTAATAGGCTAGTGAGTTAAAGCTTCCTGGAAAATACTGAAGTAGCTGGGTTCTTAAACTGCTGAGACTAGCTGCGATCTCCTTTCTTCCCTGAATTCACACAGCTGTCATTGTGTGAAGGTCACAACATGGAGAGAATTTAAAAAAACCTACAAAACCTATGAGATTCTTTAATTCATATTTTAATTAAGAGCCAGTTCATCCACTGAAAAGAAATGACAAAAAAGTATTTTACGCGAAGTTCAATAAAGCACATCACTCAGTTTGTCAATTCTTAGTCTTAGTAAAGCCAACTTAGATGATACAGGCCACCTAGGTAAGCAAGCGGCAGCGCCTCTGCTCCAACTGAAATAATGCCTTTTAATCCTGTTCTGTAACAGAGATGTGTGTGTGATAAAGTTAATCCAGCTTGGTAATGAATGCATTGTGTGTGGCTGATGAGAGATAAAACCTACACAGGAGGGTTTGCCTGTACATGGTATTTAACAAAACTGATCACAGTGAAACAACAAAACCCATGTATTTTACACTTCCCTTGAAAACAGAAAGACAAATCACAGGAAACCATCCATGACATTTAATTCCTGCCTTCCCTTCCAAAAGATTGAAATCCCACAAAAAACCTGCTTTAAAATTGTCAAGCCAGACAGTGGCACCTTTGTTGCTGTAGCATATAACACTATTAATTATCTGCCTAATTACAAAGCCTTGTGTATTTTCCTGATTAGTCTATAATTAGGTCAAGGTAGGGACTGGTTTTTCTAGACACCCCCTCATCTGTGAAGTTTGGCCTGAGTCTCACCAGTGAACTCTGTTTGATGGTGCAGTCAGTGCCTGTTTGCAGCTGTGTACAACCACACACGCACGTGGTGGTTGAGGTATTACTGCTGCTGGTAAATATTTCAGATGCTGTGCTTTGTGTTTACACTCTGCACACAGTTCTTTTCAAGTCATCTGGCAGCTTGTCAGGGACAAGGTGTTTGAATTGATTGTTAACGTGGTGTTGAAATAGAACATTCTGTTCAGGTAGAATAAAATTCATCCTCAGTTAGGAAATGGATAGGAAACTATACCTGAGCTCTTCTAGTGCCAACACTTTAATATGTGTTTATTGGAAAACTCACAGCTGCTTGCAAACAAAGTAATTCCACTGTTATTGAGTTTCAAGAGAGATTAATATTACTTTACTTCCTTATGTTAAAAAACTTGTTTTACTTAGCTCTGACATAGTAAGTGATAAAAGGTGTGCTCTAAGTTCCATTCCTCTTAGAGGAAGAATCTCATTCATGAGCCCAACTTTTACAGTTCTGCCCTTAACATTTTTTTTGTGACTCAACTTTTTGTAGAACCTCCTGAGGGAACTGAATGACTTCTGCCAGATACTATAGGAGCAGTCTGGAACTCTGTTCTTTACTTTTAATTTAACTAGATTTCCCATGGATTAAAGACAGTTTTCTGCTTAATTTAAGCTTTTACACATACTATGCCAGTCTCGTTCTCTGACATCGATAAGGGAAAGACTTTAATGCATTCGTTCCGTGTTCCTGTAACAGTTGCAATGGCTGACTCTCAGCCTCTTCAACATTCTCGCTTTAAGAAGCTCCTGGGATGATTGTCAGTGCTTGAGAAAGATTGAGGTTCTGCCTCTCAGATCAAGTGGAAGGTTTCTTATGACCAGTTTCTTGTCCACTTCCAAAACACTCGGCTATTAAGTCTTTGGCTCACAGCCGTCTCATCAATGGTCTTCAACATCCCAAGAGCTGTCAGCAGCACTGCAGCGACCACAGTGAAATCTTAGCCATATGTGGATGTGAAGTACTTCCTGTGAGAAAAAGATGACCATGTTTTCAATGTATAGTTTGTGTAGGTGATGGATAAAGAACGCCAGATTAGGCTAGAACATCTAAAAGGAAGGTTTGAGACTGGAGAGGTGTAAGGATTTTGAAGAACTTGCCTTATCAGTAAAGTCACAATATAGAATCATAGAATCATTAGGGATTGAAAGGGACCTCGAAAGATCATCTAGTCCAATCCCCCTACCACAGCAGGACCACCTAGACCAAATCACACAGGAACAGATCCAGGCGGGTCTTGAACATCTCCAGAGAAGGAGTCTCCACAACCACCCTGGGCAGCCTGTTCCAATGCTCTGTAACCCTCACTGTGAAGAAGTTCCTTCTGATATTTATATGGAACCTCCTATGTTCCAGATTGCACCTATTGCCTCTTGTCCTATCACTAGATGACCTTGAAAAGAGCCTGGCTCCATCCTCCTGACACCCACGCCTCATATAATTATAGACATTCATGAGGTCACCCACCAGCCTCCTCTTCTCCAAGCTAAAGAGACCCAGCTCCCTCAGCCTTTCCCAATAAGGGATCTGTTCCACTTCCTTCATCATCTTTGTTGCTCTACACTGGACACTCTCTAGCAGGTGTGTGTCTTTCTTGAACTGAGGGGCCCAGACACAATACTCCAGATCTGGTCTCACCAGTGCAGAGCACCACTCTCAAACTGTAAACCACCTCCCTTCTGATCCACCCCAGAATGCTGTTGGCCCTCTTGGCCACAAGAGCACATTGCTGGCTCATAGTCATCCTGCTGTCCACTAGGACCCCCAGGTCCCTTTCTCCTACACTGCTTTCCAACAGGTCAGCCCCAACCTATCCTAGTCCCTGGGGTTCTTCTTGCCCAGATGCAAGGCTCTACTCTTCCCCTTGTTGTACCTCATTAAGTTTCTCTCTTGCACCCAGCTCTCTAGCCTGTCCAGGTCTCGCTGAATGGCAGCACAGTCTGCTGGGGTGTCAGCAACACCACCCAGCTTTGTGTCATCAGGAAACTTGCTGACAGTGCACCCTAATCCCTCATCCAAGTCATTAATGAACAGATTGAAGAGGACTGGTTCCAGTACCAATTCTTGGGGGACCCCACTAGATATAGGCCTTCAACTAGACCCTGTCCCATTGACCACTTCTCTCTGGCTTCTATCCTGCAGCCAGTTCACAATCCACATCACTACCCAATCATTGAGTCCACACTGCCTCAGGATGGCTGCGAGGTTGCTATGTCAGACTGTCAAATGCCTTACTGAAGTCATGATAGACCACATCCAGTGCCATCATCTCTCCACCTGGTTATGCCCTCATAAAAGGCTATCAGGTTGGTCAACCATGTCTTGACTTCCCCTTGGTGAGGCCATGCTGACTGTACGTAATGACCCTCTTGTCCCTGATGTGTCTAGAGGCAACATTCAGGACAAGTTGTTCCATCACCTTTGCTGGGATAGGGGTGAGGCTGACCAGTTGTAGTTACCCTCAGCACGTTGTGGGTACATCCCATCAGGACCATGGATTTATGTCCATCCAGTTTGCTCAACACATCCCTAACCCAGTCCTTATTAACCAAGGCAGGCTCCTCTTTTGCTTCAACTTCCTCTGGAGCTTCAGCATTCTGGGCTTTGATACCAGGACAGCTCTCAGAAGTATAGACGGAGGCAAAGAAAGTGTTCGGTATGTCTGCTTTCTCTGTATCCTCTGTCTTCAGGGCACCCAGTTCATTCAGCAGGGGTCCCACATTGCCGCGAGGTTTAGTTTTACCTGCAATGTATTTGAAGAAGCCCTTTCTGTTACCCTTGACCTCTCTTGCAAGGTTTAATTCCAAGGGGGCCTTGGATTTCCTAGTTGCATCCCTTCGTTCTCTCACCATGTGGCCACCCCCTCCTTCCATGACCTATAGACTTTCTTCTTCCTCTTATAAATAACTGGCTACAGTTGCCACTCACTGTAGCAGTGCTTTCTGTCCAATAGGTTTACACAAAGAAGTAGCTTTAAATATTTTTCCAGACTGCATAATTTATCTCATTATAATATGTAACTGTTTGTCACCAGAGGGTGCCATTGCTGTGATCTTACATACTCTTGTGCTCAAAACCACTGAATTTTGGAAGAGGTACTGGTCTTAAACAGCACCTATTCCTTTAGTTGTGTAAAGCAGTGATAGGAAAATGGGACCCTAAGGAGAACAATTTGCACAACCGACTGCAGAACTCTGTGTAGATTAAATTCTTTAGCTGTTCTTGCTTTCAGGAAATAAAGCAGCCGTTGGAACAACCAAGTCCTAAAAAGGGGCTCTTTTCCTGCTTATCCACTTGAGGCTGTTGTGTAAGTACACTAATGCCACTTACACTGTAGTTGCTACAAACTCTATATCTGTATTTAATTTCTTACCAAGAAAATCACCTCAAGTTTCTAGGTGCTTAGTTGTGTGCAGCAGAGCAGTGCTGGTTTCAGAAGAGGCAGTTTTATTTGTGGATGAAGACACACAAGGAGGACAGTTACTGCAAAATGAATTGCTGATCTACTCTGTGCTGTCTCCACCAGAGCATCCAGTTCAACATCCCTTTCCTAATAATAAAACCATCTAAGAGCCTTACACCTCAATGTACTCACAGGTGATGGGTTCTGAGA
Organism: Upupa epops; assembly: GCA_013397515.1. Taxonomy (NCBI): domain Eukaryota; kingdom Metazoa; phylum Chordata; class Aves; order Bucerotiformes; family Upupidae; genus Upupa; species Upupa epops. The sequence goes on from VZRI01010344.1 coordinate 105,816, forward strand.
GCCATTGGTGTGGGCTGGACTCTAGGAACCTTTATTGATTCATGTAACAACACGTCCCAGGCTCAGTATGTTCCTAGAGTATATTGGACTCTATATTGGAGATACTGGACTGTATTTGGATGCAATATGAACTCGGATTTGTACCTTCCATCCTCTGGTATTTTTTCTGTGCTCCCAAATGCACAATGTGGCAATCCAGGTGAATGAAATAACAATCTGAACATATCCAGCTTCTTTTCCTATAGGCTGAATAGGTTGAACGGGATGGTTCAATAGGCAGAGTACTTTACCTTTTTAGAGCTATGCTGATGTTATTGAGGGCCTTCTAATGATGTCTGTCTAGGACAGACTGTACAGCTGATCAACACCTGAGTGGAAAAGATGGCCTTTCTGATTCCTGAAGTTGCCATAAATACCTCTGAGTCATTCTCAGGCTTTCCAGTAGCAAGTTGCTGATATGGAGAGGAAGACCATTCACTTGATGAAATTGTATTTGCCAGGAAGTTTAAGATGCCTGTGGAAACTGATACTGCCTTTGCCATCTTTGCTCTCTTGAAACCGAGATACCATCTTGTAAGAAGGCAAAATATCATTCAATTATAACAATATGCCTGTAGGCAAGCACAACATGTGAGCATCATTTGTTTGCTCAAAGCCATGACTGTCATTCAGAAATACTGAAAGGTAGCAGTTGGATTTTTTCACACAAATGGTTAAGGGACTTTTCTCAACATCAAATTAGTGTTCAAGAGTGAAAATATAGCTTCTTTTTCCTCAGATGCTGAGCTGTAAGAATGAGATTCCTGGGGGGGGGGAATGTTTTCTTTAAAAAACTGGAGTGGTACTAGATAAGAAATAGGTTTATCAGTTTTCCATACAACACTTCTCTGTAGTAAACTTGAAATAAGATAAATTGCAGTGAAGTTTCTTTGCTTTCGAGGCTTCTTTCAAGAGAGAGAAATTATTTTTAAAGAGTTGTATGCTATTTTTGTATTTCCCACATAAGCTATAGCTACACAGTGGGAATAAGGAAGAAACAAGAGAATGGATATAATTGTTTAGAAGAGGGGAGTTTGTGTCTTGTAGCTTGCTTTTTTTTTTCTTTTGAATTTCTTTTTACCAAGTAAACCAGAGCATCACTGACACTCATGGTGAACAGTTCTGTACGCTGCACAGAAAGCAGGTGTGGGCTAGGAAGAACTAGGTGACTGGTGAAGCAGTAGTTTGCCATAAGTAACATGTTGCCTCCCCATGTGTGTGCATATTGTTTTTCAAAATATAACAGAGCAATACAGAGAGGAGGCTGGGATGGTTTCATCTGTATAGAAATGCTGACTGTAATAACCTTTTACTTGGGCAAACCTTTGAACAGACACTGTCCCTGACAGGTTAATGTGTCAGTGAGCGCCACAGACTTCCTGGGGATTCATAGAATCATTCAGTACTTTTGTTACGTGATTGTGAATGATACACAAATATTTGGCAGTTTATTTTCTTTCTCATTTTTAAGCATTTCACAGTTATTTCTAAAGCTAAACTGTATGTAAATAGTTCAGTTCATTTTCCTTCTTTGCAGAGTTCTCTACATTTTCAGTATTAAGGAGCAAATTAATAAACCTTAGCTGCCCAGTGCTGTCAGTATATCCCTGGGTAGCTGCTTGAAGATTCTTCATGTCTTGATCATCTGGATTAATTTGCCAGCTCCAATTTCCTGTGTAATTACTACCTACTTCAAGACTACTTCTGTTGTGACACTTTGCCAGTTTTCACTCTTTGAGATACTTTATTTCTTTACGTATAATTTGACTTCCCTAAGAATATCTGGAGATGGGCACCCATACTCCATTTAATTCTAAATTTGGGGAGTGGATCATGGTCCAAGCCTTCCCTGTCTGTCTCAGTTAGGACTTACGGTCCGTTCTCCTGTGGATTGGCTATCTGTGGACTCTCTTGTCCTTACCTAGGAGTAGGGACTTTGGTATACATAAATATAAGTATACATAATGGAGCACTGTGTGGGCACTCTCAGGTGACACAGTGCCATCCCATCTTTTCAAATGAATGTTTCTATTAAACTAAAAGCAGAATCTCTCCTGTTCTCAGGTTTTGGGTGGTTTGAATTAATTCATTACCTTTTGCTTCCATAGATCTGAGGACAGAGGAAGGCAGCCTGAGGTGAATGCAGTGATATTTTCTGTGACACATTTTGTTAAGAGATAAAGGTAATTAAGAGACCCGTTATAAATGGCAGAATACTGATCTATAACCACAGCAGGCAGACATTAATAATCAGTGTTTCCTACCTTATCCTCAGTCCAGCTGTTTTGCTAAAGTTTCTGAGGAAACATTCCAGGAGGAATCAGATCTGCAGCACTTTAACATGAAATCTGGACTTGTGGGGGGAGAATTCTGAGGACCTCTCAGAATTAAGAAAAAGAATTCATTAAGAAAAAGAATTTGGGGGGGGAAGGATTAATGAGGCAGACCAAGTAGCTGGATTCTTTCTAGGACTTCACTCAATCTCCTAATAATTTATATAAATTTATATATATATTTAGGTATTTAAGATATTTAATTTTTATACTGATATTTTTCAACATATTTTTCTGCCATCATTTTCACTCTTGTTAAAAATACTGCGGCATTTGTTAGTCTTTGCCTGAAAGAATATTTATTCTCCCTTTCTGCATTTTTTTGAATGTAACATAGTGCCTTGAGCTTAAGACTTTAATGTGGTTCCAGATAATCTCAGGGTTTTGTTTGACACGTGATGGCTTAAAAGCATTTTTAGAAAGCTGGACATTACGGTATGAATGTGCAAAGTGAGGTTTCCTCTTTTTTGATATCTGATGAATTCTTTGCATGGCTTAAAAAAAACAACTGGAGGAGCAGATCATCTTCCAGAAGTAATGATCACCTTAGAAAAATGGTCTGAAGAAATCAACATTTTTTCTTTGTTTTGCTTTTGTCCCTCCTTATTTGAGCCCAGTTCACAACATAACTGCCTGGCAGAAATGCTTCAAATCGCTTCTGTGGTGGTAAATTTTGTCACTCTTTCAAATACTAGTTGTATGTGTTTCCTGTTTGTGAGTCTTCTCATGCTATGTGTACTGCGATAGTCCTCCTATTTTTTTTAGCATGGAAGAAATGGGGTTTTTAGACAAACAAAAACTTTTGGAGCATTTTTGAATGTGATTTGAAGCTCCTGAAGTCTGACTTCAGCTCTTGTCTCAGAGGGCTTGAACATTTGTGGAACTTCTCCAGAAAGATCCTCTCAAAAGAACGTATTAAAGATGAAATATAAGGACTTTCAGATCAAAAGGATAATGATTTTTTAAAATCTTTACTATGTGATAAATTAATCAAAAGGCATTATAAAGATGTACAAACTTGCGCAAAGAGAGGGAAGAGAAAGTCGACAGTGGCTTTGAAATTAATGTAGACACATTGCTGAAGACATATCCTCAGAAGTTTGTTACAAACCAGCAGACAAGTTCTGTAGCATCTGCATTTGTTAGAAATGTCATCGGTGTGGGGTGAGCGTGGTGAGAAAAAGTACTGATCTGGTATTTACAGAGATGCTAGAGTGCTCTGACATAAAACAGTCAGGAGTAATATAGTCACTGTTTAGAAGCCCTGTGGTCTCACTCAGGTCCCCCTCTGCAGTGTAAGGTGTATTCCAAACAGGGTGAATAAAATGGAACCTTCCAGCAATTTCTTTAAAGGTAAAGAAGAAAGGCTGTTAAACCCAGAAGTCATTAGCTACCGTCTATCAGTATAGACATAGGTTGCATATTTCTGTTAGGAATTATAACCAACAATCTTGACTTTTTGAATGAAAAATAAATCTGCTAATAAATAAAAGCATGAGAGACTTTCATGGCGATGAGATTGCTGAACCCAAATGCAGATTGATGGACCAAACACACACCCCTGTGGTCATTTCTGTTTCATGTTTTGTGTGTATATGGCTCATTTGTTCTTGAAATGCATTTGTGTAAGGGATTTATCATTCTGATACTTAATTATTTTTACATCAGAATGCAATAATAGTGGAACCAGGGCTAACAGCTCAGTGGCAGCAGGAAAGGAGAGTTCGTATTGCAGGAGGTCTATAGAGAAGCCTTACCTGCCCATCCCCCAGAAGAAGAAAACACTATAATTCAATTTGTAGTCTTCACTGCAATTTAGCTCATTTTTCAAGGTGTGTTTGACTTAATTAAGGCCGGGAAGGTAAATCCCACAATTCTCTGAGCTCTTACAGTGCTTCTGAAATTACCACATGTTGAAAGCAAGTTTAGTAAATCTTAACATTCAGATTAATTCTACAAGAATCAGAAAAAAAAAAAAAAGCTTGGCTCTACAAGTCCATTTCAGCATTTTAAGATGATTTTGAGAAGTAACCAGACAGTACCTTCATTATTGTGATTTACCAATAGTAATGAAGGAAGGGTCTGGCTTGCATGCAGACACATTTTGGAGTTATGGTGATGCTACCAAAATGGACTGTCTGTAGGTGTGGAACCTAGTACAAATGTGCACAGTTCTGGCAGGGCTGAGCATATGGAGGGGTACTCTGTGCCCCATTTATTCCTGGATATTCACTACTGTGGGACATGGTTGACAACTGGATGAAATTAGTTCTCTGTATTCAGAATACTGGGCTCACCTCTTAAAAAGTTTCTGAAGTCTGAAGAGATAAAATAAGGGTGGTGATGGTTTTCACCAGACCTCTTAAAATGTTGTTGAAACATAGAGTATGGTAAGTGAATCCTGCTAATTTTGCACAAGTATTTCTATGAAAGATCCATCCCATCAGGTAAATACATTTCAGCCTCTAGTATGAAACTGATAATACAAAGCCCTAGTCAAGCAACTTTTGTGTAACAATAGCAGGATTGTGTTGCAGGTTGAGTACTGGTTCATACTCTAAAGAAAATATTTAGAAGAAAAGTTACCTTCTTGTAATTGTGTTACATAAAGATTATTATTGTCATCCAGGAATACTCCCATGTGGAGCCCTAACAGGGAGCACAAGAGCTGCATCCACACATTGTGCTTGATTCGACCTGAACATGGTGCCTGGTGAGCCCTCGGAGCATCCTGCTTTCTACATCCCGATTAAAGATGCCCTTTGATGGGCCGATGGTATTGTGCAGGCCCTTGGCTGAGGCTCTCCAAGGGTTGCTTTGCACCGTGTCTGTTTTTATCTTCCTTTGCAGCAGCAGATATGTACCAGCAGTCTGTCTGTACCACTTTGAGCCAAGATGTCTTGCGTTAGTCTGTGGTGACCATCTCTTCCCACCTGTAGCTGCTGAGCTCCCAGTGTGTGCAGCTTTCTCTGCTGGAACTGCTCCAGTATGTTTGTTTACCAGTTAAGGAGGTGTTTGAAGGGCTGGCCAGTATGAAAGTTAAAACCATGACCCTAGGAGATGGATTTTCAGTGACAGTAAACACTGAGTTTCGTGTGCAGAGCAGGTGCCCACCCCAGTCACTCTGCTGTGTGAGCAGCACTCAGGGCTGAGCTCCCCACGCTCTCCCTGCCAAGGGCCAGCTGCTGGCCACAGGGAGCTTGGAAGCAGGGGCTGGAACCAAAATGAGTAACTTTTATCTTCCCCATTTTAGCTCTCTCCTCCCCTGTAGTTTTATGCTTCCTGTCCTCCTACCCCACAGGCAGGGCTCTCGCCTGCTCCTCCATCAGGATGTATCTTGTTCTTAGGACCACATTCCTCTGGACAACCTTCCTGCTTGTTGTACAGACCATGTTCCTGTCTTACACATTCTCCTTCTCACTCATACTCTTTGTGCCTTGTTTGTCCAACAGTGTCACTGCTCTCCTCTTGTCCTCAAGTGTTGATAGATTATTTAGGTACTAATCTAACAGACGGCTCCTGCTCTGGTGCTGGTTGTGCTTCTTGCCATGTTAGTGTTAAAATGCTTGCCATCTCCTGCAAATTGTTGAGGCTTTATCCAGAGTCCTCTACACAGGAAGAAGGCAGGCAGCCAGCCTCAGGGGCACAGCCAGCCCTGCTCCATCTATGTTGTCCCAAGGCAAAGGAAAATTTTAAAAAATAAGCTTTACATGCTTAGAGTAATTTTCTTTTACATCATTACAACCATTAAACAAACCTGTTTAAGCCCTTATTGTGCAGAAAAGGGAGGTGTTAGAGCTGCCAGCAGCTGCCTTACACTGTCCTGCCTTGTGATGTTAAGCAGGGCGTGGGAGAGCAGCCCCACTGACTGAGGGGGCATGAGTTAGGGGTGGATCTTTGGTCCAGAACCTGTTTTTGTTAGTATCTTGATGAATGCAGCTTTTTAAACAGCAGGAAAGTGTTGTAGCAGCACATCAGCTTCATACTTTCTATAGGACTTGGATGACTGTTGTATCTGAATTGTTGGGTTTTACCCCTTGTGGCTTTGTGTCACACCTTTAAGGATAAGATTTGGTTGTGTTCATCTCTGTTGTAAAGTGCTGAGCACAGTACATCCCAGGGTCCCAGCTGAAGCTTCATGTGATTTAAATGGACAGTGATACTCACCTGCTGAGTGTGGACCAAAGCTCACAGCATTTCTGCTCTGGCTTGGCTGGGTTATCTTACTGGCCCAATGACTGATTAGGGGGCAATAGACCACGGATTGATTACTGCTCCTGGGCTTCTCTCCCACTTCATGCTGGATTTGAAGTAGATACTTGGTGGCTTAAGAAGCAAATGCATAATCTATGTGTTTATCAGTGGGAATGAAAGGATCATTTTGGTTCAGACACAGGTGAGTTACTGCTTGTGTTGGCTCAACAGCTACCAGTGAAAAAAATTTCCCTAGGAAATAAAAAGACAGGAAGGGTGAGTCTGACTTTTGAGGATCTGAAGTGCAAAATATGCAAATTCCAGGAACTTGGCACAGGGCCAGGCTTACACTTTTGCCCCTTGATATGCAGGAGATACAGATTCCCTGTGATCTGCTTGGTCCAGCATCCTACTTGCGATAGATATTTTTGCAATGAACTTCGTGAGAGGTTTCTTTTTGTGTTTCCTCTTACAAAGTGAGCATTTTCTGACAGAAATTCTGGGTCCAGTTTGCAGTGTTGTGTTTTAGGCATCTATCTCCCTAAAACGTGAGTGAAAATACAAGATGCTTATTTGAATAGCACGGTGTCACCAGCGGCGCTTCACAGTGATGTGGGAAGCGCTGAAGTTCCCCTACGCTTCTCTCATTGTGTAGCATGTAGCGGGACATTTGTGCCTGTATGTGGCCAGCTCTTTGAAAAAGGGTAATAAACAGGTCCAAGATGTGATGTCAGATCTAGTTAATCAGTGTACTAGAAATACATTACCCTAAATCCTGGTTAGGAAAATAGTAATAAAAGACTTGAGTTTCTTTTCATTTGGGGAGACAGATGGCAGAGCTGCTTAACGGCAAATATCCAAAAGACCTTTTTTCCCCCATTCTATCTTTCAAAACATGGCAATCAGAATAATCTTGGAAAGGAACTATTAAATTTAATAAGCCATATGCTCAGTGAATTTACTTATTTTGTTCTGAGATACAGAAGTAAGATTCACCTCTACGTCCTTTTGTGTAAATTAACTGCCTTATCCTCTGCCCCACCATGAAGGTATTCAACAGAGTTCCAAGTGGACAACGTGTTATTAGCCAAATACAGGAGCGAGTTTTCACTCTGCTAAGATCATTGTGTTTAGGTGAACAGGCTGCAGTTTACCAGAGTTCCCTCTGCGGAGTTCAGCATGCTCCAGGATCAGATTGACTGGCAGCTTCCTCGGTATACAGAAAACAGAGCTAAAATTCTTTCAAATAGAAACTCTCTGAGGATTGTATCATCTTTGCCATTCTGTTGTAGTGAAGATGCAGATGTGCCAGACTGTTCTGCAGGATTATAAATGCATTAGTCAAACCGTAATACACTCGGTAACAAATATAGGCAGTGCAAGAGGTTTTCTCAGGCATCTTGTACCCACTCATTTTATTTACTTCATGTAATTGGCATGTTGCTCTGCTTTTATAGCTTGTTAAAATGAGATGTGAAAATGGCTGTAGCTAATAGCTGCTGGAAAGTTTTTTCCCATGATAGGCAGGAAGAACATTTCACAAAAAAGATACAGTGCAGATTTGAAAGCGCAGTGCTCTCCCCAGAGAAGCAGAGGCTTGAAAGAAGGGTGTAATGCCTCAGTATGTGTGGTAGAAGCAAGTTTTAATGACCCTGGGTATGTAAGCAAACATGATATGCAAGTGCCCAACCACTGAATCAGGATCCAGTGCAAGGACACTGGTGTAAACTAGGGTCCCTTTGCACTAGGGTGCTCCTACAGGTATGGTGCCTGGTGGTCATGGAGGGGTTTTTTTTCTTTCTTCCTTCAGACAAAATGGTAAGAGGATATGTGGAACGAGGTTTTCTGAGCGTCTTCCTGGTCTCAGTTTCTGGCAGACAGAGTGTGTTCCTTGATTGCATTTTTGCCAGCTCTCCTTGAGCGCAAAGCCTGCATCACCCGATGGTTCTGTAAAAGTCGGCCCATGTTGCCAGACACCAGGCGGATGTGAGCCGAGTGTGAGTGTGGAGGAGGCATTTCTCTTGACACTTCCGTTCAGTCTGACCTATATTTCCTCATTCCATTTCTAACCCTACCCTTTCCTAGAGAGTTTGGTTTGTTCATTTGCCAAGGACTAGGTCTTTCAGAGAAGTTTGTTGTCTGGAAAGGGGGTTTCTGTTGTTGTTGCTGCTGCTGTTTGGGGGTGTGTGTTATGGTTTTTTGTCTTCCCTGCCAGAACAGTGAAATTGAAACATACTGCAAAGATTGGTTTTACGTTTTTTAATCCTTCTGGAGTCAGGTGCCTTTTTTATCTGTCCTTTGGTTGGTAAAACATGGGCTACTGATGCATCAGTGAAATCTGCCTGGAAACTTCAGTGCGGAAGGGGGCTTGGAAAAACAGTCTTGTAGGTTAATGTTTTTTATAAAGTCTCTATTTTATGGTTGCTCTCTTCCTCACCTTGTTCGGTCTCTGTCATTTATGACTCTATGAAATGACTTCTAGCTGGACATTGACCTTAGCAGTTAAAATAAAGTGAAGTTTTTCTTCAAGGGAAAATTGTCACAGTCCTCAGTGATAGTGTTACGTGGGCTTTAGTCAACCAACCAGTTGCTTCCAATTGAGGGAATCCTTTCCATATCTAACTGTGTCAGTGAACTCCTGCAGCTCCTCAGATACCGTGACTAAAAGCATTTCTCATTTAGAGAGTGATAATTAGTATGTAACATACTTTGCAGCACACTCTCCTTTTCCCTTCTCTTTAACTATAAATATTTCCCTCTTTCCACTGTCAAAATACAAATCTATATGCGGTTTGTGCAGAGAAAACCAGGGCTCTGTAAAAATTGGAAGATAAGAACATCTACATTTGCCTACCAGTGTGTCCTCATACTTTAGATAAAATACTGTACAAGAACACAAATCCCCATCATACAACAGCTAATTTGAGAGTGGTAATGCTTCTTACAGTCAATCCTATCAGTAGTTTTATTTCTCTGTATGTACTTGAGGATCTTTAATAGTTCTAAAGTAAAAGAAGGACTAGATTATGTTTCGAGGTCCCTTCCAACCCCTAACATTCTGTCATTCTGTGACCTGTGGCCCTCCAAAACTACAGAGATGTCTGCACTTATGTGTCTTCTGCAACAGATAGATCCTGCCCCCAGGAAATTTGGTGTTTAGTTCCTACTGCCAGGTGATGGTAGTTTGCTAGCAGAAGCACAGAAATCAAATACTATAATATATTTTAATAATGTACAGAATAAACTGTATTTTAGCCTCACAGTGCCTTCAGAATAGCCTTAATAATAAATCTCCTTCCATGGGATGTGTGAGTTGTGGCTGATGGAGATTGTCCTGAAAGCATTCATTGCATCGGGACTTGCATGTGGTAGTTATCCCAATGCATAAGCAAAGCCCACACAGGCAGAAACAGAATAAATTTTCATTTTCTTCCTCTAAAAGGGCCACAGAGAAGTGGCTTTATTTGTGGGTTTTGCCGTGCTCCCATTAGACCTGCACAGCCATTCTGTGTTTATTAACAAAAGAAACTAATGAAAATCAGTTACAGAATGAAGCGAGCAGCCTGATGAGCAACTGGCCCATTGGAGGTCATGCCAAGCAAAGGCAGCTGTTTGGTGGTGCCTCATTTAATGCGGCTTCTGCCTCACTCGTGGTTTGCTTGCATTGCTGGAGTCGAGAAGCTAATTCTCAACATGTAATTCAGAAAATGGAGGACTGAACTCCAGAAACCTTTAACTGGTGAACAGTGAGCAGAGCAGTACAGACCCTCCTCCCCCAGCCCATTGCACTGACATAAGCGAACAGGTTTTGGTTCTGCTATAGCTGTGAACTGTCAAGGGATCTGCACAAATGCCCTGGACATACCTTACTGGTGTTGAAGAAAAGCTTTCTTGTTCTTCTCCTGGATTACACTGTAGATGCTGTCAGATATTTTCTGCGATTTGAATTGCTATCAGGAGAAGCTCTGTCTTTTCTGTAATTCTTAGCCATTTTTAAGCTATAGTGACATTAAAAACAGATTCCAATGTAGCACACCATGATTTTAAATGGCCTTTTCGGTTTTTAACAGCTCTTGGAAAATGAAAGGGGATCTTAGTTTCAGGATTTCACCTGAGAAAGTGCAGAGGATCGAGGGGGTCCAGTGCAAGCATGGTGCCTGCTATCACTGAGGGCATGGCATTGCCTCACTGCTGGCTCATCACTCTGTCTGGGAATCTGCCAGGCTGAAGAAATTGGTCAGTACTGGTAAGGTCAGGGGTGTGTGAGGCTGTTCTGTACCTGCCTGGAGAATGAGCCCCTCACTTGCTGCCCCAAGGTGTGATGGGGAGGGAATCAGAAGGGGAAAAGTGAGAAAATGTGTGGGTTGAGATAAAGATAAGTTAATCAGTAAAGCAAGAGCAGCATGCGCAAGCAAAGTGAAACAAGGCACTGATTTACCACTTCCATCATGCATAAGGGTGACTTAGGAAAGGAAACATCATTGCTCCAAATGCCGTTGTCGTCGTCCCCCCACCTCCCCTTCCCCCAGCTCTGTGTGCTGAGTGTGAGGTCCTGTGCTGTGGGAAATCCCTGTGGTCACTCAGGGTCAGCTGTCCTGGCTGTGTCCCCTCCCAGCTTCTTGTGCAGCCACAGCCTGCTCACTGCTGGCGTGGGTGAGTCAAACCACCATGGCTGAACACTGCTCAGCAAAAGCTAAAACATCCCTGTCATCAGCACTGTTTAGGTCACAGACCCAGAACACACCATATAAGCAGTTATGGAGAGAATTAACTCCATCCCAGCCAAAACCAGTACTGTGATGAAGGGAAGAACGTTTCTCCAATTAACTACAGTTGCCAATTGGTTTGAAATCTATGGTGTAAACAGTGACATCACAGTTGGATGAAAAAATAAGTTATAAAATGCTGCAGAGAAGCCCTGCTTAACGAAGCAAGCAAATAAATCTTTGCTTTGCCAGGTGGTCTAGGAGCCTGTGGTTTGTTCCATGGCAAGGAATACAAATTCAACTTGAAAGAAAAATCAAACTGTCACCAAGAAGTGCCTCCCTTGCAGAGCACTGCCTTTCTGGCTTCATGAACACAAAGTTTATTCAAATATTTCAAAACAATGAGAAAGCAGAAAAAGTTTTGCCATTATTAAAACATCTTAGAAGCTGCTGGGAAAGGGCTGGGGTTTACTCTGTACAGCAATATCAATCTTTTTGGAAAAAATAGTATCGCATTTGATTTCTGGACAATAGCAGAGCACCTGCTAGATGTGTTACAACGAATGATCAAGCGGTGTGTGCCTGTTCCAGTGTAAATTATTGGTAAGATGAAGTATATCAAACACATTTATCTGCTACAAATCAGTTTGTCTCAGAAAAGACTCAGTTAAATTTTATGGAGCCTAATTTTGTTACTGATACACCTCCTGAAATGTATCTGATGTGCCGTATTTCTCTTCCGCGATAGGTCGAATCAATCATCCTTTTCTTTCTCTTCCAGAATGGACAGTAAAAATGAAGCCACCGTGTGCCATTTGTGTATAACTGGCGTGATTTACTGCACACCCGCGTATACAATCATAAAACTCACAGGACATGGTTAATACATAACCATCAAAATAACAGAGTGCAATTCTAAATTTATGAGGCTGAACTTAACACTGAATATCAAATAAGAACCACATTGATTTCTAGAGCTCGTGGCTTAAAAACACATTAGGTGGCATAACTGCAAGACAGTACATTGATTTAAGCATAAAATGCATAGCGCTCAATACTTCACCACCTAACGTTTCCCAGTAATGAACAAAGCTGTTGTGTATTGATGAAAGGAAAATTATTTGGTTTGTTGGGTTACGGTCCTCAAGCAGATACCTTCTCTGAGACTAGGTGGGCAGAATTTGAGTCACACTTAGAAACGAGCGATGCCAGACACCTGACAGAGACAGTATGTGGGGAGCTCTGCATAATGTGGCTGAAGAAATATGTATTTAGTGTGCCCTTAACACAAATCTGGATGCAGGCACCTTCATTGCAGAGAGGGCTTTGGCAGGTGCAGAAGATTCATTGCATTATGGAGGCCTCTAATCGCTTTTAAAATGTTAAACATTTGCCTTTCTGAATCCTGGCCAAAGAGTAAGTCTATAAATCTCTATCACCCTTGCTCACTGGGTTTTGCCAAAATTAACTCTGTTTACATAAGGAAACACACTTTTGCCTTGTTTTAGGGCCCCAATACACAAAATGCCTCAGCAAGGGAAGAGATTCATTGACTTTAGTCTAGGCTCCCCAAAAGATGAATTGGATTGATGTTGGTAATTTGTCTAGATTTAATCTTAAGTAGAAAATTCTACACGGGGGGTTAACATTCGGTCTGTTGAACATGATTTCCTCTCAGTATGCTGTATCCACAGTGGCATCCTTGTCTTTTTTAACACTCCAGTAGGGGAGATGGGGCTCAGCACAGCTCAGTCAGCATCTTCAGGTGAGTATGATCCCTGGTTACTGCCGGGACTGAGGAGCAGCCACCCCTGCCGTTAGTGCCACCATCCATGGCTCCCATCTTCTGAGAACAGTCAAACAAGATTTGGTCATTCAGGGTACAGCTTCTTTAAACAGACGCATGGGGGTTAGATACACTTGTGCTCGCCCACACACAGTTATATCAAGGTCTCAGAATCATTCAATCGGGTTTGAAGTACACATGGCCCTGCGTGAGGTCTGTGGCATCTTGTGGGATGTGCCGTTTGCCTTGTGTAGCTTTCTCAGCTGAAGTGAGCAGCTAATGGATCAAATTTGTTTTGCACACTTGGACCTTTCATGGGGTGATCCCATAACTGTCAGTGTTTCAGAAGTAAAAAATGGGGAGCATTTCAGTTTGGCCTACATTGGGGTTACTTCTTGTTTTAATCCTACGAAGTTTAAGCATTACTCTTCCTGACATGCGGAATGGACTGAGATGTTAGAGAATAATGTTTTTAATCATCATTGACATTTTCAGAGAAGATGAAATTTTAATAAAATTAATTGTCCATTTGTGAATGGTTCACTTTGCAGTTAATCATACACCTCTAACTTCCACTACGGATACGTATTTCTTTCCTGCAGTGGCTTTTTTACCTTGGAATTTACTTGCAGCAATTATGAAAATTGATTAAATAGTTGCTTCTAATTAATGCAATTTAATTATAAACTATGCTTCATGTGAAATAAACGGACTTTTTTTAACCTTGTTGACAAAGACTTTTTCTAGGCTTCTACAAATATTTCTTTCCTTTTCCTTCTAAAGAAAAACCTCCAGTTTACTAGCAGAATATAACTTGCTGGGCTTATATTTAATGGCAGGTACAGAACACGTTGCTTTCACTGCTGTGCATCTCTAGTAATGTAATCTGAAGTGCTAGGGCCCTTTGCATCCATTTCTGAATCTATTATTAGTTGATTAAATTAACTGGCTGGATCTTTACAGTGAGAAGAGACACAGTAATGATATTACAGAATTAGTATGCTATGATGAATTGTCAGGAAAAGTAACTGTGACAGCCCTGTGGCCATATGCACTTAGCCATGCAATTTATAGTCATTTGAAAAGCCAAGGACTTTTCAGTTTTGGTTAGGAGATTTGTTCTTGCTTTTGACAGAAGTTGAGGGATATGTGTGTATCGAACAAGAGAGGGTTTACGGTGCCAAGATGAAAAGAAATCAAAGGCTCTCTTCAACTGCTAGCATTTGGGTGATTTGCAAAGAACAAGCTACAGAAAAGGATCACTTCGATTGTAGCGGCGCCAGTTCTCTTAAACAGTTTGCGATATGATAGTGCATAGTAGATGATAATGTGGCTCCTTTGCAGTTGTATAAAATAGTATTGCTTAGGGTGAGATAAAAGTGAACACAATCTTGTATCACAATTTCTGCAGTTACAGAGCACCACACATTTTGGTACAGCAGTAGGGCCTTTTGAGGAGGACAGTAAATACAGCTGGGTTTTCTCCTTCCAGCTGATTGTGGGCTATTTAAAATGTCTTATTTTGCCTTTATGCAAATATTTGCAAGTAAAATAAAGATTGCCAAACACCATCAAAATTGCTGGTAGTTTCAGTAGGTAATCATGTAAAAACTGGCTCACGGCCAACATTTTTGCAATTCCCACTCTTTTCAGCTTCTCTGGCTTAGCTGCTGGACACTTGGAATTTAAATTTAAATTTAACACTTTAACATTTACCCTATTGTGGCTAGGCTTTCTCCTTAATACTCCTCAGAGTACTGCAGAGGCAATTCTGTAAATATATTTTTCTAAGTACTAACAGGCAAAGCTTGAATATGAAATCAAGCAGACAACACCAAGAGACAACAGAATCAATAGTTAGAATCATAGAAACGCAGAATCACAGAATGTCAGGGATTGGAAGGGACCTCTGGTGGTCATCAAGTCCAACCCCCCTGCCAGAGCAGGATCCCCTAGATCAGGTCACACAGGGCTGCAGCCAGGTGGGTTTTGAAAGTCTCCAGAGCAGGAGAATCCACAGCCTCTCTCAATATCCTTTTTCAGTGCTCTTAAATGTTCACAGTATAGAAGTTTCTCCTCATGTTGAGGTGGAACCTTCTGTGTTTATCCCTCTTATTCCTTAACCTGTTACTGTGCACTACAGATAAGAGACTGGTCCCTTCCACTTGACTCCCACCCCTCAGGTATTTGCAGACATTAAGATCCCTTCTCAGCCTTCTCCAGTCTATGCAGCCCCAGTTCTATGTTTCCTCATAAGAGAGATGTTTACATCCCTTAATCATCCTTGTAGCTCTCTGCTGGACTCTCTCCAGTAGAACCCTGTCTCTCTTGAATTGGGGAGCCCAAAACTGGTCACAGAACTTCAGGTGTGGTCTCACCAGGACAGAGTAGAGGGAAAGGATCTCCTCCCTAGACCTGCTGAACACAGTTTTCTTAATGCATCCCAGGATCCCATTAGCCCCCTTGGCCAGTGAGTTAACTATCTTATTTGTGAGCCTAATCAGCAGTGTATCAGTAGTACTGTGGATCTATAATCTTTGTGGAGTATTAGACTAAAACTAATCTTTTTCAAATGGTCTGTTGATAGTGGTTGTGTCAGTTGAACCTCATCAAAAAAAGGAACAGCATGAAATATCTGCTGTATTTTTAGCAGTTATATGATGACTTGTAAGTGGAATTCTAATTCTATGAGAACCACTACATAATTGTTGATCCCCCCTGGGATTTCTTCCCAGTGCATAGGTGCCGGGGATGGTGCTTTAGAATGCAGTATTTGCTGCCTGGCACCCAGAGAGCTGAACTACTTTTGTCGTTGTGCCTGCTCCAGCACATTTTCCTCAATGCATGTTGTTAGACAGCTTTAAGAACAAATACAATTGTTCATTTCCATGAAACCATTTCACAGTCTGGTTTTAACATTCAAGAGACATTTTCGTAAGTGTACTCTCAAGTAGAAGTTTACCAGGCCAGTCCTGTCAGTTTATATGTGTGATGGACACCTAACCCCTGCTAGTCATCTGCTCCTCCTTGTTGATAACTGTGCCATTAGAAAGGTTTTTAGTGTTTCTCTTTTACCACAGCTGAAACACACTTTTGTTGGTTTTTTTAACAAAGAACAGATCTTTCCTTCTGCTTAGCATTTTCTGTCTTCATGTATTTGTTAGGTATTTTCAAATCCTGTGTTTGAGTTGCATTTATTTCTTCAATAATATCTGAAACAAAACATATACTATAATGTCAGCATAAAATAATGGCCCCACCATGGTTTCAAACTGACAACAGCTTTTCTATTTACTGGTGGAAGGCAATACTAGTAAAGTTACTATATGGGTAATACTGGTGTTAATTAAGAAAACTGTACAGTTCTGCAGTTTAATTAAATTAATTAAATTATTTCCATGTAAAGTAGCTCAAACACATTTAAATGTTAGTAGCCAAGATATGTAATTTTGGTAGACTAAGACAAAGTATTTGTCAGCTAACAAAATGAGCTCTGGGGACCGTGACTGCCCTGGAAAGAAACTCCCCTGAAGTTGTGGTCTAATGATACTAATGGTGGTTGCTCTTGTTTTGGTTTGTTTTCTGTTTTGCCTATAGCTTTGTGATAGACATATTTTAAAATAGCGTCTGTAAAGCTACTGTTCCATAATTATTGCTTTTATTTGGCTCTTCAGTTGTCAATCAGGTTGTGTTTCAGTGAGATTCTGGCTTCTCTCACACTTTATTCCTGCAGTGTAGTGAACTTGGTGTTGCTACCTGCATGCATTCAGGTAACGATCTCTACAGTCACACAGTAAGCTGGTAATCTTCCTGATCCATGTTCTGATAACAATTAGCATTATGTTCCTCTCATGCTTATTTGCAGCAGTAAACTGTGAATACGTTCAACAAAAGCCTAACCAAACAAACAAAAGAAAAACAACCCCAAGCACACACAAATTGTAGGAGAAGACATGCTGTTTCTTCCGAGTTGTTCTTCCTGCCATGTTTCCAGCATAATTTTTTAAGACAACTCTTTGTTATATTACAATAGAAGAAGCATCTTCAGAGAATAGATGAGCAAATGCTACTCTTATGAAGTAAAGCAAACTTCTGGTTTCACTATCAGTGAGTGTAGGACTAGACTCA
Organism: Upupa epops; assembly: GCA_013397515.1. NCBI lineage: Eukaryota > Metazoa > Chordata > Aves > Bucerotiformes > Upupidae > Upupa > Upupa epops. The sequence goes on from VZRI01010344.1 coordinate 123,002, forward strand.
ACATTCAAGCTAAGAAAAATTAAAGAGATAGAGGAGATTAAAATAATTTTATTTTTTTATTTGCCTTGCTGCATGTAGCACAGAGTTTATATGAGTTAGGTGTTTGATTTAGGGACATGTTACACTTGAGTGGACCGCACTGATTAAACTTCAGTTCTTTTCTCCCAGTTGCCCAATACATGAGAAGATAAGCGTTTAAAATCTTGTCTTGAATTGCATGTGATTTCAAAAGTGCTTGTTTCCCTTGGCAGTGTGCAGTCAGGCCTCTGAATATTCTTGTTTGTTCACAACTTTTCATAGACTAGAATACACAAAGATAAAAAAAAGATAAAGAGAATTTTGTTAGAAGCCGTTCAGAACATAGAATCATAGAATGGTCTGGGTTGGAAGAGACCTCCACAGGTCATCTAGTCAAACCCCCCTGCAGTGAGCAGGGATGGGGCCTCAACTACCTCCCTAAGCAACCTCTCCCAGCATTCAACCACCCTCTTGCTAAAGAACTTCTTCCTATGAAGTGGAATAGAAACTGTGGTTCTGTAAGTAGAAGCAGTTGAGAATAGAGCCAGTGAAAAGAAGCAGCTGTGGTTGTGTAACATACACTTTTCCATACGGATGGACATTACGTGTCTACCCAGAGAAGTGTCTCCTAGTTCTCTGGTGCTTAGATCACTCCTCAGAAATAACAGCAAGTCAGAGTGATCTGAAAAATGCCAGGAATATTTTGGCTGCATATTCCGTATTAGGGATCTAAAGAGCACTTTAAACCTGAGCAGGCCAATGCTGGTTGCGCTGAGAAGTCCACTCGTGCCCCGCATGGAAATGGATGCCTTTGATGTGCTCTCACCACAGAGCAGCGCAGTGAGCGGCTAAGTGCCGTGATGCATTCTGCCACCCAGCCGTCTGAAAGCCTCCGTGCGCAGCGCGCAGCCTGTGCAGTAAGGTTTTCTCTGTCAGTGAAGGCAAATGAATGCCTTTAGCTTTAAAGTTTAAATGCTTTGCTCAGCAGGGAGCCCGGAGAGATTTGTTCAACTGAAATGAGCTTATAATAAGGCTTTCATCCTAAGATAAGTAAGGACAACATTCAGTAGCATTGCACTCACTCACCAGAAAATACAAATAGCTCTCTATGTGCCGTGATGCTCTTATTGTCTCTCATGCTGTATGTTGCAACTCATGCTAATAGCCATTTTACACCATGGACTGCAGTAAAGCTGTATTGTAACTACATTATATTCAGAAATGCAGAAAAATAAGAGTAGCAGCTTAGTGTTGTTGGGGTGATTGTTTATCTAACTGCCCCAAGTGAGCATTGGGATAGTACCTATGGAAAGACTGGCAATAGCAAGGCATTTTAAGCCATTTCATTGTGCTCACACTTTATACCGGTTCAAAATGCATTTAGAGAGATTCATGACAGAAAACAAAAATCCCTCACTGGCTGTTAAACATGAAACACCAATCCTGGCCTGGGCAATCCAGGAGCTGCTGCAGACTGCTTGAGGCTGAGAGTGTGTGAGAGCTCTCTGTGCTTGCAGCTGTTGGAGAAAAGAAACTAGAATGGATGGGCCATTTGTCTGAACCTGATGTAGCTGTTCTTATTTGCTTACGAGTGTAGCTGCTGCTTTTGTCAAGCATCACCCCAATTATAATTATCTCTTCTGCCATCAAGATGTGGTTTTTGACCTGCGAGTTTCAGTTGGGATTTTTAAAATAGAACTTCTGCCTAGGGTCTCTGTCCACTCTGCTGGCTTGTGTGTGGTGGTTGTTACGGCATTTCAGAGTTCCTAATAAGCTGTTAACAAGCTGTCAATTATGGTGTTCATGCAAATTAGTGAAACAGTGAGGGACTGATGTGTACAGTATGCTGAGAGGATGGAAATGAAACCCTTCCCTTTTGCATCACTGTCCTTGCCCATGCTGTCTTCTTAATGCCTATAAAGCTTTCATCTTCTCCTTTCTTTTATGTCATGTTCACAAATTGAATACAGTAGTTAAATATCAATTAGTGCAGGTCATATTTTATGTTAAATACCAGGCACCTAAAAATAGAACAATGACATTTAGATACCAAGGACTTCAATGAATCTATCTTCATGGTGGTTTGAAAGTGTTATTTACAATGCGTGATTTTCTGTAGTTCGCTAGAATCATCTTGTTTTCATTTCCACACAACCCCGTTTACCATTTTCTATTTGCTTGTTCTCAATATATCACATTTTTTTCTTGGAAATCCATTATTTCTTGGACTCTTCTTTTTAACTCTCCCCCAAGGGTGTTGCAATCCAGGTAGAAGTCTCTGCACACCAGTCATCAAAACTTCTGAGGCTGCTTATTTATTTATTTTCAAAGTAATTCTCAGAAATGAAGTCTCATAGCTCATATTTCTTATCTTAGTCATGGTTCCCCCAGGAGCATACTGAGAACCTAATCTCTTTCAAATTTGCCATCAGAATATCAACATAAATTTACTTGTGTCCCCCTTGGTGTCCATTAACACTTGGAATGCTCACCCAATGTCATTCCCTATCCCTGCATTACTAGACTTGGCTGCATAAGCACAGATCATTTCGACCTTACAAGTTCCAGTGGAAATTCAGATGCTCCTGGTTTGTGCTTAGCACTGCAGGTTTTTCATCTGTTTGGAGAAAGTGGAACAAAACAGCAGTTGGTTGACTTTGCTGTTTGACCGGTGAAGTGAAATTACCACTGAGGCACAAGCATCAAACATTGACTGTAATGTTATCAGCATTTCTACTTAGCAAGGAGGTTGTGTAGAAAAAACCCTAATTGTCTGGTGAATTTTAAAGGTAGAGTGATCATCAAAAGCCTTTGAGCTTGTTTCTCTTTATGTGTGTGTGATTTCAGCTGTGGAGGGGAAGAGGCAGGTAACGCAACAGAGAGCAGAATGAAGTCACTTCCGGGTAGTTCACATCTCAGTTGTTAGTATAAAATGTAAAAAGACCTGGGACTTCATGGAGGAATCATGTTTTATGGGGCACTGCACTAACAAGACACATCCGTTTCAAAACACACAGATCTATCTAGCTTTTCAAGGTTCTCTTGAACAAAAGTTCTCTTCAGTGCTAGAAGACTGTCTAGATCTGTATTTATGTTTTAAAATGACAGGGGGTGACTTGAGATTAAGTCTGTGTTAGGGAACCATAGGACATTTGAAGTCAAAAGGAAGGTCACTACCTCATTCAAACAGAGCTTTATTCATCCTGCCCTGTGCTCCCTGGCACGGGACAGACTGGCTGCTGGCTGCAGCAGTGATTGCAGAGGAAGGTCCTCAACACCTCAGTAAGTAGAATGATCAAACAGCCACATCAGAAAGAAGTGATCTTTCACCATGTAATTTTTGGCTTTTGAATTTCAAAGATTTAAACCCTGTTTCAGGATTGCACAGGCATTTATTTAACTAGAGTTAAATACCTGAGTGTTCAGCAGTAACTGAGTGGGTTATATGCCTGCCAACTCGATTCTGCTGCATTAATATCAAGGACTGTTTTTCCACTGTGAGCTGAATGGAATCAGGATCAAGTGCTGAGTAAAGTTAAACAGGCATTCATATTCATTGAGGAGCAGTACAAAGTACGTATTCAACTTGGGGCAGTCATTTTCATGTGATATCTGGTAAGCTTATTACTTAGTAAGAGCTATTAGCAGAAGTTAGGCTCACAATTACAAGGAGACCAAATCAGGCTTTTGCTTCTCAGAACATGTACTACTGTAGGAAGCTGATTAGGATATTTGTAGAATATTAGTGGGAGGCTGAGGAGTTGTCATTCCCTTTTCTGAAAAGATGGATTTATTCAAAAAGCTATCTAATTGGATAGATAATTGATTATCTGAGATATTACATGTTCAACAAAAAGCTCTCACCAGTCTGATAAAAAGCTTGTCCTTTACAGATTTGGGAAAATCAGATATAAGGACAGATGTCTTCCAGCTATAATTTCCCAGCTGGAACTCTGTAAGAAACACAGGAGCTGTAAGAGAGCATCATACTGTCAGGTTGTGCTCAAATTTACTTTTTCTTTTTTTTTAAATAGTCAACAACAACTGGCTGCAGCATCTGGCATTACTAAACGTTTTTAGAATTGCTAATTCTACCAACTTTGGGAATGTTCAGTCACATTCACAGGCAAAAGTTTGGAGGATTTGATTTTAAAATTCTCTTTAATCCAAGTGTTGCCATTAAGATGATGCTTTTGGGTTTCTTTTTCTGTAAAACACAGTGAAGAGCAGGTGGATCTACTTCAAAGGAAAAGGAAACTGAAGGTTATTTTATTGCCATGTAGTTTAACCACATATAATTACAGGGATCGTGTGAGAGGCTGAAAACGATGCAGCTTCTCACTGCCTTGCTTTTTTCTTGACTTTTTATTGGTACTGATTCTAACGTGCATTTGGTAGTTAAAAGAGGAATCTTGGAGGTAATGTCAGGATGTTTTGGGACCACTGAGGAGAACCAGATACAGTGAGTGTTGCTCCTGTGTAGAAAAAGCAACTGGAATTATGTGTCTCCTCTCCCCACTCTCAGAGGAGTGGTGCAGAACATCGATGGCAATGCTTCATCCTTATCTTAGAGCTCTGCAGAGCTCCTGCTTAGAACAGGAACGTATTTCATCTGTATTTAATTGTAACTGCTGTAATGTTTGCTCAGCATCTTGAAAGGCTTTCTTCAGTTATTATTGCCAGGGGCTTTTAGGAGGTTGGTTGGTTGTTTTCAGGGTGCTGTTTGCACACATTCCCCACCCTAGGAATGATTTAGAACCATACAAAATGCACAATGTACTGGAATTAGATCAATGACATGTAGAACTCTGAGAAAAAGGATCAAATAACACCTTGGGGGACGTTCCTCTTCTCTTTGGAGTAATCCAGTCCCCCAGTGCTGTTTATGATGACTGTGGGGCACAGAGCTGCATATTCTGATATTCCCCATTGCTGTGGAACCTGGCTGCTCTTGTTGCACATGCTAACACCTGTTTTCAGATCCAGCCATCAAATGTGATGAAGGCTGGATTTGAAAGTTTGACAGTTTTTTTGTTCCCCACCCTGTTCAGCCATCAGACCTGATGTAAAACTTAATGTGTGGAGTCTAATTACTTTGCTGTATATTAAAAGTACCTGCATGCAGATGAATGAAATTGTGAGTGGCCATTAAAATAAGTAATAGCAAGCATTAAGAATGCTGCCAAAAACCAAATGTTATAGAGTCTCCTGATTTTGTGCAGAGGAGCACTTACTTCTTCACCCATTTGCAAAAATATCTGTCAGGTTAACTTGACTACATTGGGGTTTTTGCATGTTTTACACCTCACAGACATGGCCTGAGTCAGCTGAGCGAAACATACTTATTACCATGCAATTTATTCCTCAGTGCCTTTGAAGGAATCATGCGAATGTTTGGGCTTCTTAGTTTGTTTTGATTTCTTAGTGGGAAATTGTATCCACACAAGTAAGCATGCACTGAGCAGCAATAAATCATTATTTCTCAGATGACCAATATCAGCAGGAATCTCATATACTTCACTGCTGGAGTTGATTTCTAAATTCATTGAATAATTATTGGTGCTGCTTCTTATATGTAACAAACAGTCCTCTCTCTCTGAGGTCTGTAAAAGAATTCAGAATTTAAAACTTAAGCACTTGCACACACAATCCAGCACGCTGCTGTTTTTTAGGGAAAGGAAGGATAAGGAACCAAGGCACATTTCACCATAGCAGCTTTAATAACAATATCTAATGGAGGTTTTTTAATAAGTCTTATAATGTTGTGTTTTGTATTTTAAAACATGCAGATATTTTATTGCAATGTTAATATTCATGTAATTTCATGAACTGTTTCTGTCACGAAGAATAATGTTGTCAATTTTAAATTATCATAACAAAATTGCAGTGGTACAGGATAAAGTATCCCTGCTGAATACAAAATCTGGTGAAGCTCCTGAGGTTTTAGCAACAATTATGCAGATGGTCGTGATCAATGGCAGCATGAAATTTTATCTTGTGCTGTAAATCTAACACCAACTGTATCAGTGAATTCTGGAGAACAGCAATTGTTTGCATAGTTTCTGGACCAGGAAAGAATTCCGAACTCCTGAAGATCTGCTCTGCCCACACAAGTGGTGCTGGGTGACAGTGAGGATCCTCACGTAAAGCCGGCAGATCAGGCAGTACTGGTGGCTGACTTGGTGCTGGGAAGGCTGAGCTTACAAGGGTCTAAGAGGTTGTCACTTCAGTTGAAGTTAATGTCACCTCATCAGCACCGCTGCTGTGACACCGTGGAAAATGGGGAAAAAAGTCATTAACTCTCAAAATGAAAATCAAAGCTCATTATAATTTAAGAATGGATCCATTTTGTATGTTAGTTAAGTCTGTAACACCTTTGCCAACAAATTACTGTTCCGCACATCAAAGGGTTAAATCAATTTTAGAATAAAACTCTGTAGAAATTCTTTACAGCAGCCAGACATCACTTTGTTAGAGGAGAGAAATCCTTTAAAAGCCTGTAACTTAAATAGTTTGCCACCAAAATGAATTTATTGGGTATTGACTGCCCCCCAGCTCT
>VZRI01010344.1:129635-166941 GCA_013397515.1 Upupa epops
CCCCCCCACTAGCTTTTTTTCGGTTTTGCCTTTTTTTCCTTATAGATATAAACCCGGATAAATGGGCTTAATTAATTTTAGAAGCTAAGTTCAGAATAAGGTACGTGCAGTGAGGAAAGCCAGTCTGTTTGCAGTGACTTTCCTTTCTTGCTTGTGAAATACTGTTTCCTTCTTAGCCCACAGCTGATGCCTTTCAACCAGAGATAGCTATTCTACGAAGTTTTTCTCCTCTAGAAGTCACTGCACTTAAAATAGCTCCGTGTCTTCCCCATGTATGTGCCATATTACCTTTAGCTAGTATCAAAGCCAAATCTCTTCAAACCAAAGCAAAATTTAATTTTCTTGGGGCTCAAAAATGTGCATTTCAGACTGCTTTATCATCAATTCACATGTCGCCCTCCTGAGTGACAAAGCTGTAAGGTTTCGGGGAATGCCGGTCCCTTGTTATCCCTCCATCAGCTGTACAGCCCATGCTGTCAGCATCACCAGTCTACATGCAACCAACTCATTCAAAAGCAAAAATAAATCTTCAATTCTTTCTTGGACTGTGAACTAAATTTCCAAACACAGCTTTCTAGTGACTCTTCAGGAACAAAGAGAGAGCAATTTGTTAAAATAGAACCAAGCTGCTTTTTCTTCTTTCTTTTTTGATTTAAATAACCTGCAGCAGGCATAGATTTGTTTATTAAGAAAGGCTGTAATTGTTAAAGTGCTAATTGACTCATACTTCAGAGTATTTGCATTTGCTGGTCCGTTAGGTTAATAATGACTCCAAATGAATGTCGTTTGTTCCTTGAGAATTCAACATCGCATGAGTGTATTTTTTTTCTAAGTCAGCTGCTCAGACTCCCAGACACACTTCTAGTGTGAGAGGGCTTCTGGTACCGGTGAAATAACTCATTGGCTTCCACATTGGGCTTCTCAGAGGAGGGAAAGAAGACCAATGCGCTTACAAATTGTTCAGCTTATTGCCCTGCTGCAGTGTGCAGTCACCTCAGCAGGTGACTTTGCATGGGTAGCTGAGTTAGTGTTACCAGCATCAACTCATTGAACCAACTGAGTCATATGAGGTGGCTAACAGAATTGGGTGCTGTGCTGTGATGAGCATTGGTGTTTTACATCTGTAAGTGCTGTCATTCTGTGTGGCTCTATTTGACACAACATTCTCCCACCTGGATGATAGGGGAAAGGTTAGACATTCTGGTTCTGATCACAAAGAATTTCTTAAACGTATTCTTTGTTGTACAATTAATGCAGGAAGTTTATTTGAGTCTTCAGATACTTCTGCCCACAGTGCATTGATGACTCCATGCTGTGAGAAGCTTTTATCTGCTTAATTTTTATCAAATTGATGTAAGATATTAGTGATTCAAATAGCATTACCTTATATAGTATACACCTCTTCATTTTTGATGGGTTTGCCATTGATTGTATGACTCTGCATTTCAATTATACCTTGAATAGGTGACTCATGCATTAGGACACTGGAAGGAGCTCTGAAATAAATACTAGCTTGACTTCAGCCCCAAACAAGTTTCCCCATAGGAAGCCAGCTTGCCCAGGCAGGGACTGTAGCTGCTTCTTCCTTTGACCTCACAACAGTTGCTGCAAATTTGTGGGATCTTTGTTTGTTTGGTTCTTGTGAAAGACAGAATGAAAGTTTGCACTTTTCTTTGTTTCATGCAGGCAGATAAACACATGCAGTGACTTTTCTTACCTCCTTTACATGCAGCCGTATTGCAGACACTCAGTGTTCCTGGGTTGTTCAGGTTTGTGATACTTTTAGAAATAAATTTGGCAGCATTTCTTCGTACATCTTTTCCAGTAACAGCTGCAGCTCCTTTGCCTGTTGTGTTTTCCTTCTGTGATGGGTTGCAGTCAAGTGTAGTTATGGGAGAAGGCTGCTTCCTCCTGTGGGTGTGTAAGCCAAGCAAGTTTGGCTGAGTTGTTGCTCTTCTTTCTGTTTCCTTGCCATTCTCTCCTCCCTTGTCTTTCTGGCGGTGTGTGCTGCGGGAGCAATAGCAAAGCTGCTATGGGGGGGAAAGACAGAAACTGCCATTACTGTCCTGTAACTAATACTTACACACTTTTCCTTGACACAAGGTGAGTGTTTTGGATGTTAGATCTGTCCTGCAGCTTTGGAAATAGCTGTGGGCTTGAATGGATGCTCAAGGTCTTTCTCTTATTTTCAGTTTTCTGTGGATAGAACTAGATGCTCCATAGTTGACACAAAACAATAGACCTGTGTGAATAGTGTCCTTGGCAGACTGCTTTCTTCACAGGGCTCCTCATTCCATGTTAAGGAGAGGGGATCTGGAGTGAGTGTTGCTGTGCTGAATGAAGGGTTGCAGGTGTAGCCCAGCTTAGCGCAGGATGCTGGTGAGGACAGGGGCTGGCTCATGGCAGAAAGCTAAGCCCAGTGCCTGAGCGCAGCTTGACCATGTGAATGTAGTGACCTTCAGGAGGGAGCCTGGGTGGTTCGGTGGCTGGGTGTTGGAGTCTGACATTTAGGGCAGTGCCAAGGTTGAAGGAAGGCATTGCTGCTGATGGTGATTCACAGTTCCTGCTAGAAAGGATGATTACCTCAAAATTTAATATCTGATGCTTTTAGCTCCGGAGATGTGTAATTCAGCCATGTGTGTAAACCAAGGTGATGACCTTCACAAAACCCTAAGCCATTAGTTAATTCGAACAAATGTAAATGTTTGACCAGTCATAAATACCGCAAGACTTGAGTGGGTAAAAAGGAAGGAAAGGAGATTAGTGGCTTTATGAGCACACAGAAATTACCAAGTTTAGAATCTTAATGGTATTTAAATGATTCATTTGCATCCAGATGGAAAGATGCTTTTTTTATTATTATTATGAATTTATTGCTACAAACCAATTCATACCTGCAGGTGCTGGTCTGACAGGCAGCACTGGGTCCAGGGTGGTGTTCATTGCTATGGGTCTGGTTTGCTTTGGCAGATTTTCATTTAAACTATAAATAATATGTACAGATGCCTTCACCAGTGACTGGTGGGTCAGGACAATGCTCAGGGTTTTAATTCCAGAATTAAGAAATCCCATTGCTTTCCTTTTGTTATTCATATATGAACCTCACTATACAGGATTCCCATGTACAATATAGAATATGAGAATTCAGTCTCACCTTCTGTCTCAGACATAGCGGTTCACATCAAGGTAAATGATTCACAGGACCTAAGTGAGGTTTTTACATACGATCAGATGCTGACAGGAATTTCAGACTCCCACTACATTTGATCTGTTTCCAAGATGAAGATTGCCAAGTCATGTAGGTGCTTCAGAGTATTTTACGCTGTTCTTCCTGTACTTTGTTGACTGAATAAATCTGTGTGTGAATTCTCCTTTTTCGCAGAAAGATCTCTGCCAGAGGACTGTCTTTTTGTCCAGAGCAGCTTCCCTCTTCCCTGCATTGCCTAAACAGGGAATATCTCCCCAAACCATGGTTCCAAAGCATTTTGGATCTATATGAGCTGCCCTTCTACCCTGTGTAAGCTCTGCCCCCTTTTCTTACCCTGCTTGCTGACAGGACAAACCCAGCAGTCCCCCTTTTTTAATCTCTTTTTCATGGCATTTCAGACAATGTGATTAACAATGGCTTGCAGAAGTATTTTCTTGCAGCGTTTAGCTTAGTGTTAAGGATTTGTCCCTGATGTTCTCTAACTTCTGTTATTTTTTATGCGGGTACTTCCATTACTGCAATAATTTGTATGTCTTAAAATACAATTTTACATATCAACATCCTCCCGCAACTACAGTTTAGCAAATGTTAAATATTTTCTGACTTGACAAAACTAGCAGCTAATGCTAAGGAAAGAGCTTGAAAAGCCTCACAGCATTTAAGAGCCCTTATGGTTTCAACAGACTGTTTTCACTGTAATTGGTGAGCTACCTTCCACTGTTGATTTACTTTCTCTAACCACATTGATTTCTGTAGCCTAATATATATTTAATTAGTAGGGATGTGATTGCAACTAGTATTACAGGGCTTTTAAAGGACAATAAATTCTAGAGTTTGTTTTATAGATTTTTATTATTTTTTCTACTTCAACTATTTTAACCACTGGGAAGGCATCATTTATCTTTTTGTTAGGAATGGTGCCGTGCACTATTGCTGTTACTGGAACCCAGCTTGCCTTGAGATTGGGTGGTGTGTCCACACCTCCCAGAAGGCATTCCCATTTAGTTCTCTATTTGTAAACTGGCTGCTGATTTCTAAAATAATCTGTAGGGGAAAGGGTGGACAACCCCTACAAATGTGAAGTTCATGCTGATACAGTTTCATAGCTCAGTTTAAGATTTTGGGATGCACAGCTAATGTGGTGGAAAAGAGGAAAATGTAGAGATACTAAGGAAACAATTTATCTGTGAGGTTGGTGATTGGGATGTCACCTGAGAGGAGGAGTTTGTTCCCAAAGCTAAGAATGGTCAGAGAAAAGTGTAGGAGGACTGTAAGCTGTGGATATCCAAGTCCTGCCTTAAGTGCAGCAGTGAAAGTTTCTGCACTATGGAAGGGTCTCCATGAGCAGGCACGTGGGCTGAGAGCATTTCAACTCACATGGTGATGATCTATCAGTCAGTAAGCTTTTACAATCCACTCCTGTGCTCAAGATGACAAAACACACAGGACTGGCATGGATCCCCTTCCAGTGTTGCTGTCCACAGCTGTCCACCGGCAGGGTGTTGAGATGGTGAGACTGACTTGTACTACAAGGTGCAGCAGACACAGATTGAAACACAAGACATTTCAGTCAATAGAGGACAAATTTGGCTCAGCATGGTCAATGGAATAAGGACCCAGGGAGGATATGAAGTCTCCATCTCCATCCTTGGAGATACTGAGAACATGACTGGGCAGGGTGCAGAGCATCCTCATCTTACTGGATCTATTTTGAAGTTGGATTTTTAGATGACCTCCAGAGGTCTTATCCAGTATAAACTATTCTATAAGTCTAGGGTAGCTCTTGTACCAAGCTATCTGTTTTGCTTAATTTCAGAATGAGGTTTCAATTCCCTCAGTTCTGGCTCATAATGCTAGTATTCAGTTTTGACTATTCATGCCGTGGTGGATGTAACAAACACAACGACTATGGCAGGGTATAATTATAGAATTGTGCAGAAATTTGCATTGGGTAATTCAGATGTCTTCACAATAAGATAATGTATGCCTTAGGTTGTGCCTGAGGTTTTATAGCTGTGTTGACAAATAGTGTTGACACAGGCTGCGTCTTAAATCCCTATGAAAGAATAACCAAAAGGAAGTTAAACACCCCTATCTGATATCAAGAGGAAGAGTTCCCAAATGGAGGAGTGAGAAGGAGCTTTGAAAGGAGGAGGTTTGTGATTTAGCGTGACTAATGCTCATTTGGATTTATGGAAAGAGATGAGGAAGTCTACACTAGGCAGCGTGGCTGCACATGGCAAACGTACGAGAGCAGTTGTTGCCAAGCATGGTAGAGAAAATGAAAAAAAAGAAAAAAAGTGGCTTGGAAATGTCTTTTCCAGTCTCTGCTTATCAATACGAAACATCTGCTTCAGCTGCACGAGCTCCCACCAACAGGCAACAGTGCCGGTGTGCTGCAGTTCCTGCTGACATGCAGCACAATGGCACCGCGCTGCCCTGAGCCACGGTGGGGTAATTTACTGTGGGGTGCGTGTGGTGTAGGGTGTGGTGTGGGTTCAAATGTAAAGGGCTTCAGTGCACTTGGATGAGCATCGCAGATGGAAATTAGCATTGGCACAATTAATTTTTGTTTGTTATAGTCTTAATGTTGCTAAGCTACAGAAGGAGCTGGATCACACTGAGGAAATGTACAAGTTGCTGACTGTTTGCACAGACTCTTTTTAAATGTTACACTAATCGTGTGCTCGAGCCTCGCCTTTAGTTATAGTGTAAATACAATGGGAACTTGTTTTTAAAGCCACCACCTTAGTTGTAAAATATTTCTGTCTTTACTTGTTATGAGACTCCTTTGCTATAAATAGCAAACCATCTATGCTTAGATTAGCTTCTTCATCAAAGAAACTTCGTGGTCAGACATGTACGGACGTGCAGCTGATCAGCTCCTGCGTGGTGTGAAAGAACAATACTTTCTTATTTCAGAATTGCACTTATTTCCATTTACATCTCAATAAAGCAGTTTCGCAGAGAACACAGCCGAGGTCTGTGCCCACAGATAAATACAAGCTGAAATAACTCATGATAGTATTGCTTCCCAAGCTGAGATGCTTAACTTACTCCCCCCCATGAATTCCCAGGGCAACCATGGATTACTAGAGCTTGAAATATAGAAGTTAAGTGCTTCTGGTTCCATGGGCTGATGAAATGGCCAACAATGTTGAAAAGAAAGAAAGGTGAATTCTTGACCTCAGGATGGAATAGAAGCATTTGATGAATTATTTCCATATAACCCTCCCCACTCCTAAATACCTCCTGATCCTTTCGTAAAACTAAAAATAGAGAAGCTTGATTTTTAATTTTTCTTTCTGCATTCATTATATTTCAGTGTAGAATTGGTTTATTTGCATGGCACCTGGATGTGTAGTACTTGTTCTGAAAAATGTGTGCAGTTCTCAGGTCAAGATGAACCTCTGTCTGGCCTGGCAGACCCTGTACCCTCTCTGTTGCTCCAGCCTACTTGGCAGTGCCTTACCTTAGAGGACAGCAAGGATTTTGAACACTGACAGACTTTTAACCAGTATTCCTGAATGAAAGTTTGCTTCTATGACATTTCTGAGTGAATGTGTGTGCTAAAATAAGTTAGATAAAACTGTGTTAAATTCTACAAAAGCATCATTATCAGACTTCAATTTTATATATTGTGTAAAACATATGGGTTTCATTTCAGGGCATATTAGAAGAGATGCTTAGATGGTATCTGGTATCTTCTCCAGACATAATTAAAATTATACTTAACACTAAAATCATACATTAATTATTTCTAGCCCAGAAATAATTCTTCTAAAATGGCTGCATTCGTTTCCTCAGTGGAAAGCTATTACTCAGCAAGTAAGTACTTGCAGCAAACGGAGTATTTATCATATAGCAAAATATTACAAATCAATTATTTAAAGTGTTGCTCCATTTGAAGTCTATGAATATATACTATCTCACAAATGATTTATAGTGCTTAGCCATGCCAGTCACTATCCTTTGGGAGTCAAACTCAGAGATCAATCTGTGGCTCTTAAATATTAGTTTTAATTTCCTAGAAAGGAGTAGGAGCCCTGTGTGCTAATAAATACATAGGTGAAGAGTTCTTGACCCTAAGGATGCACAAAATCAGTGCATGGTTAGCACATGAGATGGTTCAGTCAGTGCCAGTAATGACTCCACTACGCACACCGCATGGTTTCAATTACAGCTTGATGCGACTAGACGGCGTGGTGCCAGAAACAAAAGATTGAAACAGTTTAAATGACTCTCTTCTTCATAGTTCAGATACTTAAGCCTCTGGTTTCTGTTCTCTTATTAATGTTCACTTTTATCTGAGCAGAACTCAGGCTTGGGAAATAGGAATGCACTGCTTGAATATGTAGAATGTCATCTTGTTAAAGAACGCTATAGTGTGATCTGGTAATAGATCACTTGGTTAATTATTTGCTGTGTGGTAGTTGCTCCAAGGTTTATGTGCTCAAGGTCAAGAACTATTTCTGGAAATTGCCTAATTTATCCCAGTCAAAATCAGAGAAGCTTCTCTAATAGACAGATAGCAAAATAAAGGTCATGGTCCCCTCTTCATGTAATGACTTAGCAGTTAAATCATTTACACCTCCAGCAATGTCTTCTCTTCACCACCTCCATAACCTGAGGGAGGGAAAGAGGCAAACACTTGTGTCACATTGTAGGATACCATAGTCCCTGTTCCTGTGTTAAACATGCCTCACTCTCTGCTGCAGCTCTGAAGAAATAAACATAATCATTGCTGTAGCATATGGAGGTCCACCGACCAACCACTTGTTGCAGGATTCCTTGCTGCTCGCTGTCAGACTGCCCACTGATACCCAGGGCTAGAGTTCGCCTCAGGGCAGAGGCAGTGACAGCAGGTTGCCCTGGTGCTCCATTCCAACTCCTGCAGGTTACTGTGGTGATAACTTAAGAGAAAGCCTGGACCTGTAATGTGTTTGCCCTACACAACAAGCTTTCTCAAGATCACACATCCCTCACTTCTGTTGGTGGGAAAGGATACTGAGGTTGCATAGCAACTGCTTTTTTGGCATTGCCATACACTTTATGAAAGAGACTGTGCAGAGCCATCTGTCCTGGGATGCCCAACAAGGGGGCATCATGGCATTTGGGGTATGCAGATCCATCCTACAGTCCTATTCTACGGGGATTCATCTGTATCACAGAGCCAATGGCTGACAAATGGAAAGAGAATGAATTACGTTATCAAGCACTATTGCACGTGTTCTAAAGCCTCTGAGTACACTTTGCAAGGCGGCAATGCTCTCTAATAGCTTCAGGTTTTTCTTTTTCTTTTTTTTTAAATACAGGCTGTTTAGGCAGAATAGATTTTCGTTTGTAAAGCTTATTAAAATGGAAGAATAATATCGTCAGATTCCCAACTGCAACACAACTGAATTATTGTTGTAATGATTAAGCACAGTAGGAATTGTAGGGTATTTAGTACTTTTCTGAAAATGAGGCCATCTAGTGTAATTGAAGGTGTGCGGGTGTGAGAGGAAGGTATGCCTCTGTGTGAGTCGCTGGGGTTTGCTTTCTGTAAAGCTGATTTTCTTAGTTGAAGCAAATGAATTAAAAAAATGTTGAAAAGGTAATTCTCTACTTGTCTACCTGTATTAGCACTTTACAGTGCTGTGCGTTATACAATGAGCTATGTTATGCTGATTAAATGCAGTGATGCATATTTGCTCTTTAAAAATTACAGCAGAATGTATTTCACCAAACTGCTTTTGTCAGACACATAGAGTTGCTCCTGTTTAATTGCCACCATTTGAAAGGATTGCATCTTAAGGATTTTATGGGAATCAGTTGTGGTTTTACAATATTTCCGAAGCCATCCTCAATGTATGCTATACTACCCCTACTGAAGTTGTGTGTCTTCTGGTCCCGGAAGTTTTCTCTGCTATGCATAATCTCTCCAGCATGAGCATTTGGCATTTTTCAGCCAGCCTTTTTTTGGCCAGTACACATCTTAAATCCTTAGAAAATATTTCTTTTCTTGTTCCCAGAAAGTCTTTGTTCCTTAGAATACTTCCTCCCTCCCTGCCAAACAGGAGTAAAATACCATAAATGCCTGGATAAATATGGGTTTGGGAATTCCGCCTATTGTAAATGTTAATGCTGCCAGAAGTAATCTAGACTTTTCAAAATCTGATTTCCATTTTATTAACCTTGCAGCAGCATGCCTCCTCTGCAGTAGCGACTGGATTTTGCTTTTGCTTTCTTTTAAGACCAGACTCTGACATCTAAAGATTTTCAGTCTTGATTTCCTCTGTTCTCCATTTGTTCAAATTATTTTTTAGTTGCTTGAATTCAAATCACAACAATCAGATCCTTGAGTTTATGCAGTTTGTTTCTTAAATTGAGGTATCTAGCTTTTAAGTACTCTAACGTCAATTTTATGTGAATTTTCAGGTCTTGAAATGCAGGATCAAGGTGGGAATTCTGTGTCATCTTAGTTAATTTAAACTGGATTCAATTATTTTTTTTCTTATTCTGATAAATAAAGCAGTTAACTACCTGGTTCCTTCCTTTCTGTAAACTGATTTTTGACTTCTAGAAAAGTCAAGTAAATTCATAGTCAGTTTTGTAAGGTGTCAGGTCCTTGTGAAGTGCTTTCAGACTTAAGACTTAAACCTTCCTTTCAAACCTATGTCTGTTCTTTCTTCAGTAGCCGTCCTTTCACCAAATTTATCACAGTCAAGCAGAAAAGTTGTGCATAAAATTCTTATTTCTCAGGTTGTCTAGAACTTTGGGTGAAAAAAATGAAACTTTAAAAAAACTTTGAAAGTAATTCATCAGTTTAATTTTTTACAAGAAATATGAAATTAAGATAAAATGGCTTCATCTCTGCTTCCTAAAACAAAAGGGAAGACAATAACAGAAACAAGTCTCTTTGTTCTGTGTGAAAGAGAATACTTAATCACACATCAGCAGAGAATTAAAAAACATTGCAATGCATGAAAGTCATCTTTTTTCCTTCATTGATCAAATTAATTGCCAGCAATGGAAAGAACTACAAAGTGTCGTTTAAAAATAAAAAAATACATCTCTTAAAAGTAATAAATAGGAGCTAACAGAGACAAAACTGATCTCTAGCAACTGGCAGTTGGGTTTGTCATCTTGAAACACTGAACAGACAACTTTCTTGCAAAAGCAAATTTGAAGGAGTAAATCTACATGAATGATTTTCTGAGGCAAACTCATTGCTAAAGCTTCTGTGTAAATGTCAAATGAGAGACTCCCTCCAGTATAATTCATTCATACCTGGACCCAACATGGAGGTCTCAAACCATCTAATAATATTCCTTGCAATGTTCCTCCTAATATCATTGCTATGCTTTGGTAAAGTGAGCAGGAGTAACAGCCAGTGTTCACTAGGAAGTAGCATTTGTCTATGCTGAGGTATGCTGACAAGTGTAGGAAGAGGATAAAGGGAAGAAATTACTGTCAAGTGGGTGAGACGGATGCAGGATAATTACCCCTTTATCCTTTGTAATGACCTACAAGCAAGCAGTATGTTGCAGAAATACAAGGGATGGAAGGTTATCTTGCAACTGGAGGTCCCTGAGAAATTGCAGTATCTGAGCTGTGAAGTCAAACATGTCTCTGTTTTTGGGGTACGGTGACCTTAAACATGATATTCAAAGAGTAATTACTGAAATTAATTTTATGCTGCAAAGATAAGGATGCAGGAGCGTGGACAGGACTGAAATGTCCTCTGAGGGAAAAAACCTCTTCAAAGCATTTGTTTGGTACATACTGACCACCTGCCACTTCTCAATACTAAGAGAGGAGATATAGCTGGGGCACATCTGGCAGCAGACACGCTGAGTAGGTATTAACCTGGGATAGACCTATGACCAGCCCACGCAAGCAAGGAGCTGGTTTGCAATTTATGGAGAATAAAAATTAGAGCCAAGTATTGGAAAAATGTGGAATTTGTCCTGGAATTTGCCAGTTATATTTGGAGTGAGTTCTCAGCCACTTTTGTCTGCTGTTTTTATTCAAATGTAGAGAACGTCTTTCACTAAGTTGCCCTATAATGGCTGAGATTGGCATTAGAAAAGATTCGGCCTGCTGCAAGATTTTCCCAAAGCACAAGAAATAGAGCAGTTGATTAACTTGCTGCTGTTGTTGCTTCGTATGACTTAAATACTACACACAGTTCACCAGACTCTAATAGTTCAGAATAGATCAGAACTGACTAAAAACTTTGTGCCAAGCTGCCCTATCTGAGCCAGTGGTGGAATTGTTCTGAACCACTCTGATGTGTAAAATTAGTGGTGAAAAGAATAGAAGCTGTGTCAATATGGAGCTTTGCATATTGTGCACAGGCTAGACAACTAATGGGCAATTCACCTTTCTAACAACTGCCATCTGTTTCTCTTCACTTAACAAAACCCATCAGCTTCCCCAGGTCTTCAGTCATTGTGGCTTCTAGCAAATCACAGTCTTACTGTACGGTATAGTTTCAACTCTTAAGCCAGCAAGGGGGATAGTTTTGACTTCCACTAGTCAGGGCTGGTAGCAACTGATGAAAAAATAGATTAGATTACTGCTTAATGATGACGTCTTCAAAAGCCCTGGAGTGACTGAGGAAGATAAGTCCCATGGAAAATCAATGAAACCTAGGCCCCAAAGGCAGTTAGGATGTTGCACTAATGACCTAAATGGTTGTTCTCTGTTATGCTCTCTCATTTGTAATATACAAGAGAGAATGGGTCTGTGTAAAAATATCTGGCATCTCTGACCAATTTTAAGCTGCTAAAAATCTCAGTGCTGGATCTTTACCTAATTACTATCTGTTGTTCGTAGGTAATTTGAGCATCAGTGGACCAAAGCATTTTAATGTGGAAACCGGGGGGCTGAAAAACCTATGATGAATCAAAACACCCCCTCAAAAAAATCCCTAAAACCAAAGAATACCCCTACAAAGGAAGTTGATGCGATTCAGATAGCAAAGAAAAAATACATATTTTAAACTGTATGCACTGTTAGCTTGTGGTGTTCCGTAAGTTCTTGGGTTTATTGTCCCCTACATGTTGCTCTTTAGTTCTGATGCTCATTTGGCCAAAGAGGACACAATTTTGTCCTACAGCTTGCCAGGCATCACAGTTTTCCAATTTCTAGGTGGTGGTTTTCAACTGAAATCCCCTCAATCATTTATGTGCTCATTAGGTTGCTATTCTGTGAAGCCATTTGGGATTCTGCTGTTCTTCTTTCTGGCCTCTTACATATCAAGAATATGTGTTTGCTGCTCTGGTTCGATGGCACAGCATTCAGATCGTGAGGATGAGGAGGAAGGGGAAGAAGCTAGATTTCAGTTCTGGCCATGTTTTTCAAGATCAGTCACGCACACAGTGCTGTGCTGCAGAACAACATTCATGTTTCCCTGATACTTACTGCTGTCTCTCAAGGTGTTCCTGAGTTATAGAAGTTGAACAAACAATGGCCTAGAGCCTTGCTTCCTGCCCTGTTATCAGCTGGTAGAGTACAGAAACTGTTTTTAGTCTGCCACGTTCTGTCAGTTTCTGCCTTCTTCTTGTTTTATAGAGATCATATATTCTTGTACCACGTTGAGTTCCTAGCTAGTGGTTATTTGACAGTATATCAACCAGGGACTTCCCTGACACATAGCTATGACAATTCGACAGATGAAGGAGAAAATCGGTATCAGACATATGGGAGCTGGAGCCATCCCTTTTAAAGACAACTAATCCTTTTTGTTAGCAGGCCTTGTAGCAATTACTGGGACTCAATGACACAGCAACACATCATTCCGCTGGAGCTCTCACTTCAGTCACATTATATTTAAGGCAAAAGACAAAAGACAGACTGGAGGAGCCTCACAGATCTGATCCCTATTCATGGAACTCTTACGCTGTCTATAACCCAGGCAGGTGTGCGCACAGCAGCTCCATCTAGGGCCTGTCTGGAGCACAGGGCGTTAGGAGAGAGACTCTTGAGAATTGGATTTGCTCACCCCTAATAGGAGACCTTATTTCTGTTCATAACTACCTAATGCAAAAGTGAAGGTGATAAAGCTCTTCTCAGAGGTCCACAACCATAAGACAAGAGACAACAGATGCAAAATTCAATGTGGGAAATTCCAGCTCGGCCCAAGGACATTTTTACTGTAAGGGTGGTCAAGTACTGGAACAGGTTGCCCAGAGAGGAACCTCATTACCCCTTCTTGAAGAAGCTTGGGTTGTGTCCTGAGCATCTTGTCCTAAGTTGGACTAGACAGCTTCTGGAGGTTTTCCCCATGAACAGGATTCTAAGAATCATTGGTACATCTGTGTATTTGAGGAAGGTTAAAGTCTAGATTTACTTACACCAGGCAGTGTGATCTTTTGCTGCTTGGGGTTACGTTTTCTTCAACCTGTATTTGAAGTCGTGCTGTGCAGTTTTCTTCCATTGCAATGACACAGGAAAGCTCAGTGGGCAGATTTAATACAAATTCATTGTTTTCTCAGTAGGATTGGAAAGGAGATTGGGCACTTGCTGAGTAACTAGCTCTACTGGAGTACTAAGGATTGTGGAAATAAGAAATGTCTGTGCAGTGGGTGACAGTAGTCCCCACTGTGAGGTACCTAAATAGCATCAAAAGTATTAAATGCATTTTCTTTCTTTAGTACTGCTTTAGCGCCGTTATTGTGAACACTTGCATTATAGAATGGGGAGGGTAAGAGATACAGGAAGAGATTTGCCCACATCTGTGTAAGGTGAATAAAAGTTGGGAGTCTGGATCTCTCATTGGATGTACTGCTACCCTTAGTTCAGACCAGCTCTGTGAAAGAAGAAAACAACTGGATCTGTATTTTCTGATAGAGTTTCATGTATTTTTGTGATGAAAATTTGAAACAATGCTTCGAACAATAGGGGAAGGTGCATGCAGATACACAGATCAAGCTAAAGGACTTGATGCATAAAAAGAACATCTTAATTGCAGCTTGCTTCTCAGGGATGGATGCTTGAAATAGAATATTCAGTGTCTGCCCAGGCACCCACTGTTTTATCTTGCTTGGTACACTGGCCTTCTTATCCAAATTAAGTGGAGATATGTAGTGGATTGCAGTGAATTTCATGATCTTGACAGCAGAAATCATTTTGTCATGACCAAGGGATGAGAGCTTCAGAAGTCATCATTTTAATCTATGTTTCAAGTCGTCTTGCTGCTTGAATATTAGCCATGATAAACTTACTGCTATTGCACTGTTGCCCTTCTAGAAAGTTTTATACGAAGTTGTAAGGAATGCACATGTGGTTGCAAAAATGGGCAGGATTTGGAAGAGAGTTTTATGGATTTTTTTATTTTTAGATGAAATGCTTGAGGTTTTTCTTTCTGGGCTGGAAAATTATTTTGTTATTTAAGTTTGTGATGAGAAATTTGGTTTGGGTGTTAGTTCTAGGAAAAAAAGTGATTTTGCACAAATGCTTGTGGTAAAAGTAGAGCTTTCCCTTAAATGAAGACTCAAAAGCTGACGTTTGTTGCAATGCAGCAATCCATTTGATGACCACTTTTCTCAATAGCAGTTAGGTTTTTATACTCAGATCACAAAATGATTAATGGATTACTCCAGCCTGCATTTACATTACATTTTAATTCTGCATTGAATGTTCTCCAGTGTCACAGATTTAGAAGTTCAATCTGGACTTGTTTTCATTATCAAGTTATTGGCAAATTATTGACCTCCAATGAGGAGACCAAATTTATAGGTCTGTCCTTAGCAAAGTGGAGGAAGGCTTCTAACTTGTCCTGAAGGCACTAATTCCTATTGTAATTTCGGTGTGTGGAGTTCATGGCCTATAGCCTTTTTCAGAATAAGGCTAGATAGCATTTCACCACTCATCTTTCTTTCACCAGTGTTAGCAAGAGACTACGTTATTTCAAAGTAGATTCTCCTAAAATGTCTGTATCTGCTTTTGTAGGAAATGAGAAAAGCTGCTCAACTTTAATCAGAGAATTTGTGTGGATACTCTGTGTGTGTGCAGCTCCTGCAACCCATGGTGTGAACCTTGGTAATTGCAAATCCTGTGGTTCTCAGGTGTGATCATGTACTTTCCATGGTCCTTACATGGGTACAAAAAATATGTGCTGGGAAAGTAATAAGATGATGAATCTTATTTTGACAGTTCCTAAATCTTTTTAAGAATACTTGATGTCTGTGTGGAAGATGACAAATTAATTAAAATCAGAGTTTGTATCTGTTGTCCTTCATTTCCCCTGAAATATTTATCCTATTTTGACTTAATTAAAACATGAGTTAAATGTTCTCATTCTTGAAAATGAAGCAGTGAAGCATGCAGATTTGTTTTTCACCATATACTTCCTGAACAAGTGTGATCAGCACATTTGAACTGCACTCATCTTGGATTGGAGATTATATTCATGCATAAAGCAGTTAGGTGACTTAGAGTGAATTCTGAGTTCCCATTTTCTCAAGACTTTGACTAATTCTGTTGAATTAATGCAGAAAACTTAGAGGAAAATTGGTCAGTTTATCTTAGACCACAAGTGGATATTTTAGAATAGTCCAAAGCCAGATCAAGCAGATATTTAACAGAATGATAAGCTCTGAAGTAAAAACAAAACAAAAGACCTCATTTTTTCTAAGATAAGGTGAGCCACGAATTTATTCTTACACACATGGAATTTTAAATACTCGCCTATTCAGCTCTGTGTGACTCACTTAACTGTTCTGTTCCAGCTTTGAATATCAGTGATGACATGTTTCCTGACATCTGGGTTAAGGTGGAGCTATTGTATCTGTCAGTTAAGCTCTTTTTTGTCAGCCTGCCATGCTGATAATTGTGTGTATATGGTGGAGTCATTTAAGGTGTTCTCTGTCCCCTAGCAGAGTGAAAACCCAGGTTTCCAATCCAGAATAGAGACATTTTTTATTTTCTACATTAATATGTATATTAGAATTCTTGTAATGTATCAGCTGCATCCCAAGGTATGTGATGGAGACAAAGCTGATGCAGACAGCGGCCTCCCTTTTTCACAAGTGTTTATTTTTTGTAAACTCTATTACCAAGTGCAGCAGTGACTATTTATTTAGCAGATATTATCATGCAAAATTCATTGTACTGACAACGTTCTTGAGAAACGAATGCCATAAGTACATTGTGAGGTATTTCATAAATATATAAAATATACATAAAATATAGATACTTGTGTCATTTCATACTTGTTTTCAACATACTTTACTCTTCTGAGCTGAATATGAATGAAGTGGCATTTCAAATGTGTTCTCCCATAGCTCGTGGTATCTTGTAGGTTATTTTGTTTGAAGTAATTATTCTTCATCACAGACCTGTGTTCCAGTCAGATATTCAAACACTGGTGAGCTCCAAGGTACATGAATGATTGCAGGTTTTCAAAAGAGGAGAGTTTTTGAAGGTGTCTGTGTGTTAAGTGAAATTTCTGAATTAATAGGGACATCAAAGATCCAACATCTGGGTCAGAGAAGGACCTCAGCAGAAGTGCTTTTTGACGCCTTTCATTCTTGACCTCCAGGACTGTAATAAACTTTTAAATAATTTTCAAGGGCACTTCAGATAATCTGTCAATTAAACTGCTTTGCAAGCCCTTTTCCTGTTGGCCCTTAGCCATTATTTAATAGCCACTAAAATTTTGTTTTAGGAGATATTGTATGGCATGACGTTTTCTCATCAAATGACTTTCCCTACAAAAAATTAAAACTAAAGAGAGATACAATATTGATTAAAAAAATCATAAATAACAAAACCAAACCACAACTGCTTGAGGGACTATACCTCTTGGTTATACTTTGCTTTTATTTTCAGAAGCTTAACCTGCATAGGTCCGATGAAAGCATGAATGAGCCTAGAAGGACATGGAACACTAAAAAACCCTCCCCAAATTAGACATTAAAAAAATGAATAGTGAATTCTTGTGCCATCCTAGAAAACATTATATAGAGCACATGTAGTTCTTGTAGCCACAATCTAAGAGAGGCCTGCAGAAGGCTCAGTTGTTTTGAGGCATACTTTGAACACTGTAAGACAGAATACTGTGATACACCCAGAACTCTCCTTCTGAAATAAACATGTTTGAGGGGATGTGTGCAATAGTGAAGGGCAGAAGGAAGCGTTGTTTCACAGGGGGCTGTTGCAAGACATGACAGTGACAGAAGAGGAGGACTTGAGTGCAGTTCCTTGTTTTGTGACTGTTGTGCCATGGAGGACATTTTTTTACCTTTTCTTTTTCCTTTTTTTTTCTTTTTCAATGCTTGACTTGTAGGATGGCAGTAACGGCAGTGACATCTGCCACCCACAAGAACACTTCAGCTCTAGGACATTTGTGTATACATTTGGACAGTGTCCTTCAGTGGAGTGAGTGTTCTTTGTGTCAGTGCAATATTGTTGTCATCGGACATGACTAAAGAGCTTAAAATACCACTGGCCAGAAGGGGCTGGTATGCTGGTGACACTCATAAGCCTGTAGTAGTTCTGTAGGACATTGTAAGTAAATCTCCAGTTCACCATTGTTGGTAGTTGATTTACTTCACCTTCAGTTCAAACATCAGTGGCACTATCCAAGTAATGAGGTGGGGACATGTGCAAGCGTACCAGGGATGCTACTTGCTCTCTTTCAGCAGCATTTTGGAATTGAGGAGGGTCCATGTTGGCCAGATAGCCCAGTCTGAACAGAACAGAAGATATGGCCATGAAGACAGTGAGTGCTACCCCACAACACGTAGCTGAAGTATGTATTTCAGCAGCTTTGCCTTTTGTCCTCTTGAGGAAAAAAATGCAAACCAGTCCAGCCAACAAAAAACCAAAACCTCAGCAAACTAACAGCTCCAAACCCCACACTTTCAAACTTTATCCTTAATTTCTGACCCCAATTCACAGCCTGTGTGAAGAGGCATCTTACGAGCTTGTATTCTGCCTTAGGATCTTGATACAGTTCTTCACTTGAACGTAATGTTTGTGTGTTTCTGAAGGCCACCATTTCTGAACTTTATAACTGAAAACAATGCTATTTCCCAGGCTCTGAAATAGCAGCAGCTGATATCCCAGTCATCTGGGAATGGAAATTTTACTACCATTCTGGTTTTAGCAAATCTTTGGGGAGCTTTGGAACCCTGAACACCATTGCATCGCTCTCCTTAGGCAGGCTCTCAAGTTTAGGCCCCATATTTTGTTCCTTATCCTTAGGATACCAAGTTTTGTGTCATATTGTTGGGCATTTCTTCCTTACTCTCTCCTCTGTACTCAGAGACCCAACTACTTGGATCTCGCTTGCTGGAACAGGTTTAACATTCAGTCATTTGTTACACAGCAGAAAATCTTCTTAACGTTGGAAACTCCAGAATGAATTTCTGTTTTCTGCTCAGTCAGTCAACTGGTTGATTTTTAAAGAAGTGAGAGTATGAGGACGTGTCACTTTGTTCATATTCATGTATTTATTACTGCAGGCATTAATATATTGCTTTGTTTAGCCTAGTTCACAATAGTCTATCTCTGCACTAAGTTATCTTTCCTTAAGCAATTAGATTCTGCAATCTGCTGCTTACTGCATCTTGAAAAGCATGATACAAATTCAAGTCAGGGACATTGTTCTCTAGTTAAGGGGCTGAGAGGCTCCTAAAGAAAAATGAGAAGTACAGCAATGTGTTTCCAATCTCTATAGTACATATAATAGAAGGTTTTATTCTACAATTGTCAGAGAAGATCTCATTAGAGTTCAGACTTTCCTGTTCCTGAAAAAGTTCTCATGTTGGGTACATTAAAGGAAAGAGTTCACAGAGATAAGATTTAAGGGCATAGGCTCCCTTCTAATACAGGAACTGTGATCACAATGGACCAAAAAGTTCATAAGCTATTTTGAAGACAGTAGTCATATGTACAATTTGCTTTATTCAGAAGCTCCTTCATGATGCAAGTGCACCTGCGGAGCTGCAGAAGGAATTTTCCATTCTGTTGTCATCCGCCAGACTCCAGAGGCAGGTCTCTAAATATAATGGACTGGATCAGCTGTAATGGATTTTTTTTTATTCTTCTTTTTTTTTTTTTAATAAGAGACTTGGACAGTCTGAGGAACTAAGGCCCATAGAAACTCAGTTTGAGTAACCCAGTTGTGGGCTATTTTAGCCACTCGTGAGTGCAGTGTCCAGGCCTGGCTGTTGACTCTCAGGTGCTCTCTGACAAATCCCTTTGCCGTTGCTGCAAAACTGATGTCATCCCTGTACCTGCACCCTCAGAGGCAGCTTCCACACCTTTCTAGGGTTTTGCTAACTTGCACCCATTGTATGTGCCACAGGCATGAAGAAAGGTGTTGATATATGTTTCAGAAAATCTTTTAAAGAAATCTGAAAATAATCTATGTTTGGATCTGTTCTAAGCTCTACAAATGGAATAAATAGATTGTCCCTTAGAATCTGTCACCCAGCAGTGTTTCAGAGAATGACAGAATCATCCTCTGTCCCCAAGCAGTACAGGTTTGAGTCTTTAAAATAACATATTGAAATGTAAGTAATTTAAGAAATAGATGCATGGACCAAGAAAGGGAAATCATGGTGAGAGTTTCTCATTCAAGGCTCCTAAATTTGCAAATTGTGTTCTTCAATATTTATTGTCATAGTCTGCTGTCTTTTTGCTTTCCATTTTCTGTTCTACAAATCCTCTATTGACCTCTTGAAATAATTTATGCATACTGGCTTTTTACCTTTTTTTGAAAAGCTCTTTTCCTGGGTGGGTGCAGGGGGAAGATACTCTTTGGGGACACAGGGCCTCCCTGTGAGGAGCAGGCAGTGCTGCTGGGACTTTGCCTGCTCCAGGACATCCTGATCTGAGCTTCTTGTGCAGGTGATACCTCCTCAAGAGGTAGGAATAGAAAGGAAGGTATAGGCTGCTTGCATTCAGTCAAAGGCAAGGTGTGCTCAGTCTCTCTCTCTCTCTCTCTCTCCCCCCTAATACTTCAGATTATTTTTTTCTTGAGAAATTTCCCACTGGGTTTTTTCTTTTCTCCACGTTGATATCAGAGGAACTGGGCTCAAGGCCTATGGAGAGATTCACAAAAGATTGAAACCCTTCTTTTCTATTTCCTGCTAACCGTGTTCTAAATTTAACACTTGGAATTGGTTCAGATCATAACACAGCAAAATATTACTAAGCAAGCTGAGTAGCTGGGCCTTTTCTTTAGTCTGGCTGTTCAAAGAAAACCTTTAAAATGTCCTTTTTCTCCTTATAAGCAACCCATTGCAACCTATTGTCAGGATGGTGTTTATTTCTCTAAACTAAAAATAAAGCCAAAGCCCCAGATTTTTGGATCTGTGTTTTAAAAGCAGTGTTCCTAAACTGGTCTTTCACATCTTGCACAACTTTCTGTTGGGCTCACTAAACCTTCAATGGACTGCAATCAAGGAACAAACCCAACACACCCTAAAAACTTGAAATCAGCCAGATGTGGAGAGGCCTAGCTACTGGAGAAAGTAGCTCAAGCCTGACACAATGAACAGGTCCTTTTATGGTCAATTTTAAAGAGCATTTTGGTGGTGTCCTAAATGTATTTGTTTGAATTCAGAGATGGGGTTCGCATATAACCAGTGTGAGAATAGTCGTTGGAAAATCTGTTGCCTTTAAAAATCAATTTCTGAATTTCAGATATACTGACAACCCATTAGACAGAATCCTGGAAGCAGTTCCTGGTAGATTAGATCATCTCGGTTAAATGTGGAGAATATTTTGTAAATTCCTAAACTGTAGTTTGTGGGGGAGTAGATTCCACTGTCCATGTCTACTAAACCTGTGAGAGTTCATTAGGGCTTGTGGCTTGTCTTCACCATGGCTGAGACACGTGGTTGTGTAAGTTGGGGAGCTCCACTGAGAGGTTTCCCTGTGTAAAACAAATGCATATGTACAATTTGCATATGAAGACAGATGACATAAAGATTTTCCTCGATTCCATTACCACATTTCCCAATACTGCAAATGACTCCCAAGTAAATATATCAGTTAAGTGAAAGAAATGAAGGCTCAGGATGTTACTATAAACATTGTATTGGTCAGTCAGCACCAGACTCACTGCTATTGGAAATTACTTCTGTTGGTAATTACTGAACACAGAGAGAAGAGCCTGGACTGGAACCAAGATTGACATTTGGGCTTAATAATATAATGAGGCTTTAATAAACCAGTAATAGGCAGCCTCACCAAATGAAATGAGCAAAGATTACAAACACATAGATCAGTTCCTTGAATCTTAAATACATAAATTGTATTAATCTGTAGTGATAAAAATTAATTGCTTATTTTATGTGTTCCAGATGTAATTATAGATCAAGATAACGTTTCTTAATAAGGCAACATAGCCTTTCAAATTTCAAACCTTAGGAACTGTGCAGCCATCAATGCAGGAGACCTGGAGCACCAGGCCGATTTGCTGCTCTGTTTCAGTGGCGTTGTCCTGCCTCTCTCCCTGTTGGTGCAGTGCCTTGACACCACTTGTTCTGAACCCTTGTGCTGTCTCTGCTGTCATTACATTTAGGCCTGAGGTTGGAGGAATGTTACAGGGGTGTGGTGGCCATATCAGGCCTCCAGCAACTTTTATTTTCAAATTTAAATTCAGAAAATGGGGCAAAGGAATAGTACCATTGACTTTACTGCAACATACACAGATGTGTGTGCAGAGGAGTAGGGACATCCTCAACTAGAGCAGGTTGCCCAGAGCCTTGTCCACCCTCCCCTTGAATTGCTCCAACTAACTTCCTCCCTGGGCAACCTGTTCCAGAGTTCAACCACCCTCCTGCTAAAGAACTTCCTCCTAACATCCCATTTCAGTCTGCTTTTCTCTGATGTGAAGCCATTGCCCCTCATCCTGTCACTCCAGGCCTTTGTAAACAGTCCCTCCCCAGCCTTCTTCTTCAGGGACCAGAAGGTCACCATCAGGTCCCCCCACCACCTTCTCTTCTCCAGGCTGAACAACCCTAGCTCCCTCAGCCTGTCCTCATAGTAGTGGTACTACAGCCCCCTGACTATTGTCGTGGCCTCCTCTGGACCCGCCCATCAGGTCCCTGTCCCTGTATTGACATACCCACTCTTAGCTGTTAGTTTCTGAAGGGTTTTTGAACATTCTTCCATAATTCCATTTTGAGTGTGAAATTTATAGGAGAACAGAATGAGCTCTTAACTGTTATGTTTCAGCAATGCCTGATTGTTTCTGACCAAGAATCCAGTGTTCCTGTTCACGTTGTGTCTGCTCTGTAGGGTTTGGTTTATCAAGATGAGAGCAGACGGCACTGTAGATAGGCTTATCCTGGGAGTGTAACTCTTGAAAAACAGAATAGGTCTTCTTTTAAAAAAAAGAGAGAAAAGTCTGAAATGTTGGTATTAGTTTGTACCAAAAAGATCTAAGCAAAGCCCTGCGTGGATTACTGAAAATCCTTTTTCCTCTCTGTTGCTCGGCTTCAATTTTCTGTGAAGTCACTGTTACAGTTTGTTGCTGATTGCTGCAGTATTTTAAGCTTTCTGACAAAATAGGTGCTAAAGATCGTTTGTAGAACAGAATGTGAAAGAAAAACATCACCTAGACATGCAGTAAAGAATAAAAGAGATCATAGCCAATACTTTTCCTTTACTGGTCTTGAAAGAAAGCAATTTTTGTGTATGTTAGCCTCAGTGCTCACGGGGTGTCAGAGTATGTGAGCTGTTGTGGTGAGCTAGTACCTACTCATCAGAGTCTGGGTTCTGGCAATGTGTGTTTGATGCTTAACTCTCTTGAGTGAGTGATTTTCCTGCACATATAAAGCCCACATCTGAAAAACAGGAAGGGTATTCTCTGTAGTTAAAAAAAAAAAAAAGTTAATTTAATTTGGATGAAATCTAAGCTATCTTCATTCTGAAAAAAAGGGGGAAATAGGGAATTAGAACATGGTCAGTTCTTCTTTTAATTTGCAGAATTAACATGTATTTGTTTTTTCTAAAATCTTGTCAAACCTCCCTGACTTCATCATGTAAGGTTCAAGACATGTCCTGGGGAAAAGCTTATAAAAAAGAAATGATGTGACACAGGAATTTGCTGGCGAGAGAAGAGCAATTCTGAAATGCTGTTTTTGCAGAGGCTCTTTGCTGGGTTTTACTTGCCTCTGCGTGTGGCTCTTTTGTCAAAGAGGTAGCTAGCATGCTGAACAGGGTGGACTGGAGGTGAAAACAGTGATCAACTAGTGGTAAGATGGACATATTTTAATGATGTTTGGAACATAGAAAAGTGCATATATCGCTGGCTCTCGCCACAAGTGCATCTCATGTTGCTGTTTTCCTTGCTTTGTGTGGGGTTGGTTGAAATCTGCATTGTTTCTTCTCATTAACATCAGATAACTGGAATCCGTTTCATACTACCATTCACCATTTCCATTTGACTCGACATTTTCGCAGTTCAGATGAGGCTTCTAATAACCTTTCTGAGCTCTGCTCGCTCTAATGATGTCCACTCAGTGAGATTTGAGCACTGCTGCCTGGGTAAATACTCTACTTGTACCTAATGACCAAATAAAAAGCTCTCATGAGAGTGAATCTTTACTATTTTAGGCAAAGCCTCAGCTAAAAAAAATATTTTTATAAGAAATACCTTTGTCTTGATAGATTTCTCTTTTTCCCCACTTTGGAACTTGAGTCTTTTGCCAAACATCCCTATTTGCCCCTTTGTCTTAAAGTGATAGTGATCCTAAAAATGTGCTGGACGGATAACATGGTATCCTGTTGAAATTGTTTTCATCCTTCACAGTGCAAGAAGATGGTGTCAGGAGTTACTCTGAGCCTTAGCCTGACATAGCTTTTACCTGCAGAGCATTAAAGGAAGGATGATGAGACAGCACTGCATCATTTAGTTGCAGGGGCTGTAACTAATGGCGTGTGTCATCTCTGGGAGTGTTAAGTCATAAAAAAGAAACACAGAGAGGGACAGACTAGAAGGACCCAGCACAGTGACCCCATGGCAGGGATCTCCTATCTGAAGCCACTTTGTGAAAAGCAAGTCTCCCAGACAGGTGCCTTCACTAGTGCTGCACATGGTTTAACTCCATGTACCTGTCCCACAGGGACTGCAGAATTCATGTCAGGGCCCGCTCGGGCATCCCTCAGCTCACTCCTGCATAGAATGCCCTTATTAGCTGCAGTGTAGAGGTCACAAACCCTTTGGCACAAATACTAGTGGGTCATGCTTATCACCTACTTCAGTGACTGCTATCTATCTACTTATTCATTAAGTCCTGTTTTCCTCTAAAGAGAAGAGAAGCTACAAAGCAAGGGGTAGGAAAAATAGGGGAGGTAAGAACTAGTGATTTCTGTGCCAAGAGGAATCCAACGTAACAGAATCAACTGCAAAGCCGTGGGGATAATAGGGAAGGAACATCAGCACAGGAGCAGGGGGAAGTCTCTTTCCTGCAGCAGGACCCTGTAGAAAAAGAAACCAAAGTTTAGAATGGCCATGGCAGGCAAAGTACGGTGAAGGAAAATATAGTAGTCGCATGCAAGTATTTTTATTCTTTTTTTGGTAACTTTCACACTTCTGTTGCAGTCCTTTTCCATGCTTTACTAAATGAAAGATGGTTTTACTGTACAGCTACATGTGAGAAGCAACTAAATGGCAAAGAATGCTCCCGCAGAGAACATCAGACAGCAGATGCTTCATCTGTGAGGGTTATCTTGTTTTGTCACAGCACTGTCCTGAGCCTTCTTGTCTCAGGTATTTTATGTTTGTAAACTGGTATCTTTTGCACATCATTCAGTTGAAACCAAGAACCCTTTAGACAATATTTGTTGCCAAACATCAAGAGATGATGGCCAGCATTCTGGTAGCCTGTGATGGATCCTGGAGAAGCATCAGCTGAGTGTGCACTGAATGGCAAAAACTCAGTGTAACGCACACGGAGTACAGGTAGAGCGTGTGAAAGTACTGAGCTACAGGACACATAGAGCTGATGGTATTTTCTAGTCCCTCAATTACTGTTGTAATACAAGTTAAATGCAAGAAGATTATTAATTGGAGTGATCAGAAGAAACTCAGCCCTCACACAAGTTTTCCTTTGCCCCCACTGCCCTGTGTGCCAGACTGATGAGGGAGACTGCCATGGTGCTTGGGCAGCGCTGGAGCAGGACCTGGATATGTGTGTCCAATCCTGCTGACCAGTCACACTGTTCTCTGGGTTGAGTTTTTCTGTGGTGTAAGACAGTACATACCAGTATGTCCCAGGAGCCTTCGCAGTCATGCAGAGATGTTTCTTTGTGCTCTCTAAGCAACAAAAAAATCTGTGTTTACCTGGTGTCTTTTATAGCTCTGTTTTCTCTTCAGCCTCTCAGAACTTGGCATTAATTATATGTTGAGGAGACAGAAGTCCTGTCTCTGCAGTTAGAGATAATTTCTGTAAACGCTGATTTTCTTCAAATCACAAGACAGAGTTCCACTCCAAATTAGGGGGGGGGAAAGCCACTAAAGACTACATTCTGCTTCTGATGCTTGACCATTTTAGTAAGTAAGAAATTGATAGTGAAAACACCTAGTTGGGTTATAGGACTTCTCCACGCAAATGGCTCCTCGTTGAATAGCTGTTTGGATAGAACTGGGCTACCAACTGGCACCTAACCTATTATAGCATCACTAAAAGGTAGGGCAATACTAAGACAGCCCTGAGCTTGCAGTGGTCTGTAGTATTTTTGTGGAAAGACAGAGGCACACTCAGAGGTAACATACATCTGTGTTGAGCAGAAAGAACTCAGCATTTAAAACAGCCACTGCATTAGTATCTTGCTCACAGCACAACTGTTTTTCACATCCTCTGCCTGGGCACGGCAGCAGTTTCTCCCACCAATATTTATATGTTAATAAAACAGTGAAATAATAAAACAAAGCTAAGAGAGCATTTTTAACTTCTATAGCTCATGTGAGATCCTGCTTACAGACAGTTAATAGTTTTCTCCATCTCCAGCTTTATACAATGAAAAACAGTTATAGCAATAATAAGAAAAGCTTCCTGAAATTTGTTTGCAGTAAGTTATGTTCACCTTTTAAAAAAAATACTGTAGAATTTGTTAATCTGTTTTCCCTGTCAAACTGGTTGTCTTCTTCAACAATAAATTGAATACAAAGCTTCCCCCAGGCACCGAGACAGAATACCAACCCCGGAAAGTCTGGCAGCTTAATTGACATTTGGTGGTCGCCTTAGGCAGCAGTTAATTTCTGCCCTGATTACACAGACACATATACTTTTCATAAAGCACGCAGGCAGCTCTGCAGATAAATTAAGACTAATTCACAGTGTAGTTCCCAGGTACACACTTGTTGAAATGACATGAAGCCATTTTATTTCCTGAGTGAAGGTGTCTCACCATTAACCAGAGCTGTCAGCGGGTAGAAGCAGTGTTTCCAAGCAGCTGCATGAGCTTTGCTGAGTGTTCGTTTGAGTCGGTTGCCATCAGTGAACAAAGCGACCTCGAGAAGTAAAACCGACCGTTTCAGGCCCTCTTTCCAGAAGGTGTTCCACCTACCTGAATGCTGCTGTTCTCAACTGATGACACCAGACAGGCTGTTGGGGCAAATGTAAACCCAACTCCTAAAGGCAGTGCTGTGTGTGCTGAGCTCGGGCTTTCAGATCCGTGCCAGGCAAGACTCACTCATAATCCTCAATCTGGTAGGAATAGACATGTCAGGTGATTCAAATGGTATTTCAGTTATTTGACTTAAATTACATTTTTAATGGTGATCTCTTTCCTTTGTCCATGCAAACTGCAGTCAGGGAGTGAAGTCCAAGCTCCAGGGGCAATGATCTGATGTGGTGAGTTGATGCCGACTGTGGAGTTGGTCCATTTACAGTACCAGTCCTTCCTGTGTATTGTGGTGGAAGCTCTGGCTTTGTGAAGCTAATCCATTCAAGTTATTTGATTAAACCTGTCAGCGCTATAGGCAGAGAAAATATTTATGGAACTGATCTAAAGTGCTGGATTTGAAATAGATGTAAATGGTGATAAAAAAACTATCAGTCACTCTGGTAGGGAAAAGTCCGTAAATCAGAGCTCAGAGAGCTTTTCCATAGTCATTGAAACACTGTGGGCTTCTGAGTGTGGGAACAATGGGTGGAAAAAAACCCAGATCTATTTTTTAAAGTACTTTAATGTACATCACATTGAATATCACATTGCTAAGTGACAAGCAAGCAGCTGCTTTGAATTGCCCGAGTTCTTAAAGTGAACTTATTTTGTCTTTGATTTCACAATACATATTGTTTTGTTTTGAAAAAAATCGGTGTGAGAAAACCGTTTTGATGATACAAATCATCAGCTACCATGAAAATCTTTAATAGAATCCTCATGGGGTTTGCAGTTGTTTGAACTATTGAGGAGTGACAAAAGGCAGGTATTGCAGGAGCTTGGTAGCAGCATTACTTTTACCCAGGCAGAAGTCACGGAGCTGAAAATCTGCTTGATGATCAGAGACTCTGTAGTAGCAGCTAATTTCTAGTGACATGCTCATAGGTAGAATCAGGATGTGCTTACAGTATGTTGGACAACAGTTAGGGCTTAAAAGTCTCCTGCTGAAGGCAGTGGACCAGGCATTGTTCTACATGCAGCGCCAGAATCTCAGGCACAAAGTGTTAACTGCACTGTTACAGCAAATCACTACATTCTCTTTTGCTTTGTGTAGCACTCACACTGCTTATCACAGTATTTATCAGCACACCTTTGACCAGTCTTGCTCTAAGATGCAGAAGAAAACAGCTCTCTAAGGGTTGCACAAGATGAGAAGCTGGGGGGTTACCTACAAGTGATGGTGTCAGCTGCGGTACAAGGTCTCATGTATCTAGACTTTTTCTGAATGTGCCCCTATAGAACAGGGTGGAACAAATGGGTCACCCTGTGTTCACATCCTCAGTGGATTTTAGTCACTTATCACTGATGCTGTTCATCAGGAAAACGTGCCAGCAGTGTCGTGATAGCAAGTTAGATCCAGGAGAACTACCCATAGCAAATCACCTGCAGGTAATCTGCAAAGCCTATCTGTGCTCTGTTGCTAAAATTAAGTTTATGGATAATTTATCACCTACTTGTCTCTTGAATAAATTACATGTACAAATGAAGACAGAAAAACTATAACAAATGTTGCTTTTGGCTCTGGCAAATAGGCAAGTGAGAATCTCTTATCAAATATCTCCCAGCCTGTTCTATTTAGCAGCTCATGATTGTGAGCAAGTGATTCATTCTTGTAGCTATTGTTTTTTGCAGTACAAACATTAAATATTCTTACACTTCCATGACAACTTCGAAATTATCTACTATATTTGACATGTCAAAACAAACTCGGATTTATAAAAAAACCCTCAGAAGGCAGAATTTAGTTTCAGTGTAAGTGTAGCTGTGGTTAAAAATTTCACAGTTATTTTACATTCACATACTGTCATTTGCAACTTGCCGACATAGCTCTAATATGGAGCTGGCTCGCTGTGTTGTAAGTACCAGGCTTGTTTTCCAAGGTAGTTTTTTTCACAGTTTCTGTATTTTTGTGCCCTTTTTCTTGATTACAAATACTATTGTAGGTTTCTTAAACATAAATGACAGCAAAGGAACTGAATGGAATGAACTTTGAAAGTTGCTGCGATAGTAAGTACCTCATTGATCTGGCATTGAACGACACACGTACGGTTTGCAGTCCTGTGTTAATCAATACATCTTCTTTTAGTTTTGCTTTGAGAAAATCTTCCCATAGATGTTCGTGTGCTGCCCCTGAGAGTTTGCTCTAACTCCTGCACTAGGTCTCTCCTCTATTTAAAGGGCTGTCCAGAGGCCCCAAGGCATGTTGAAATCTGCATTTATTTTATTCTTCCGCAGCATAAGGATGAGGAACACAGAGACTGCCTGAGAGTCTAGAGCTTCTAGAGCCTTAGGCTGGCTGGAAACTCCAGGTGCTTCTCTTCAATTCAGACGTTTTAAAGATTATTTAAATTTAAAGATAATTTTTCCTTCTAATTTTGATTTTCTTTGGCCAGCTCAGGTGCTCTAGCAGATGTTTATGTCTGCTGAACGGAGGCCATGACCCCTTGCAGCTCTGCCCCACAGTCCTGCTCCTTGCCAGCCGTGTGTGCAGTGCTGGGGACGATTATGAAAGCTCTCAGCAAAGTCAGTGCAGCTGTTCACGTGCACCTTCACCCTCCCACTCACTCATTTCATTCCAAAATGTCAAAAAACACAGGGAGCTTTCAAAAAAAACCTCCTTAAATATAACGGACTCAGAGTCTTGCTGTGACAACTACACAAAGGTAATGATTAGTTTCCACAAGTAATTGTACTCTTAATGGAGCAGAGGAAAAACCAACCAATCTCAGCTCGTACAAGTGAGTGGAGCAGATGACCTTAGTTCTGTGGCTGCTGATGTCTTGAAGTACCTCATGCCAACTTTTGGATTTTTTATCAGTGAGGAAGAAACCAACCTACTACAAATTTGTAACCAAGTTCAGTTATTTATGATGAATGCTTAGATCCTTATGTGATTAGTATTCCGTTTCCCGTGGGGGATTGTAGTTTATATTTTGCACCTGACTCTCTTTGTGTTTTAAGGGAAGTTTGCTTTTCATTTCTCAGCTTTCATTTCCTTGTGGTACCAGACTGTGCTGCCGCGTCTGGATGTGCAGAATAGCAAGGGACTGCCACCTGGGATGGTTTCATCTGTCAGGCAAGTTAGTAACTCCTAGAAGCCCCATAAAATTCAGAGATAGGTCCTGTTAATTTTCTTCTGTCTTTAAGGCAACTTGTTTTAATGAAGTAATTCAACTTTTCCTTTTTCAGAAAGTTCCTTTTATACAGTTCTGTTTAGATGACTTTATCTGCCCAGTGCCACAGCGCAAACATGTTCTGCTTGCTGATGGCTGTGACCAGCTTCCCCTCCTGTGACTGTATTTAGAAGATCACTCCAGCGTTTACAACTAATCTTTCTGTAACCCTTTAAGAAGACTGCAGAGCTAGGTGAAATTAGAGCTGTTTGCATCAGGTATGATGACTCAGATTTATGTTAGACAGAAATAGAAACGTCAGGATATGAATCCTTTTGACAAGCTATTCATTAGAATTAATTCAAAAGTAAAAAGCACAGTATCACAGTAATGATGAGGCTGTAAAAGACCTTAAAGATCATCCAGTCCAACCTGAAACCAACCAAGTAAACCTAAACATCTGATATCTACATCATGCCACTCAGCACTTCATCCAGACTAACCTTAAACACCTCTAGAGACGGTGACCCAACCACCTCTGTGGGCAGCCCGTTCCAAAACTGGATCACTCTTTCAGTAAAAAACCTCTTCCTAATGTCAAGTCTGAACCTCCCACGATGGAGCTTAAGACTGTGCACATTTTACTTCAAGTTTCTCATTTCTACGTAGATTTTAAACCATAACAAATCACAAGTGGTTGAGTAGATGCACAATAAATAATCATGGATTCAAAGTAAATATTTTTATTATTTACTAGTCAAAGAAAATATTTTATTAAATCTTTTATTATTGTATGTATTGCAATATCTTTGAGGAAATATCCTTCTTGTATTTGAACTTGGGCAGAAACTTGATGTTTTAACTTTTTGTCCTAAAAGGCATCTCCATTGTCCCATGACTTAGAGATCTCATGCACTGATTATCTTTAGTAAAAAAGTTATGTTAGTACCATCTCTATGTTCAAAGTGAAATAATGTGGTTACATGTCCAGTACCTGATTCTCCTATAGCCCATCCTCAAATGAAGTGAATGTGGTAAGATAGACTAAACGTACACACGTGCACCAAGCCTAGTCTGTATTGTAGCTGTTTTGTGAGGCCTCACCAGTCTACTGTATTGTAAATGTGCTGTATGGTGTCCTCTGTCTGTTGGAGCTTGATTAAGAGACATTAAAAAAAGCACAAAAAGGAAAGGTTTTAATAATGAAAAGGTTTCTGTGCGCTCCACAGGGTGGGGGTGAGGTGAGGAGTTTGAAAAAAATTCCAATTATGTGTCATTTGTGTTATTGTCAATATAACTGTTCTGAGTGGGATCTAAAGCTAAGCCCATGCAGTACGCTACAGTAAAAACCAGCTAATATATTCACGTGAGGAAACTATTCAGACAGTTTAAACTGTGCTGACGTTGATAATCATAAAGTTTCTAATAAAAGAGGGTTCAGTGTAATAAGATTTCTGAGCGGGAGTTAGTATAATACTCAGAAGGAGGGATTTATCTGCTGAGGGGTTCACGAAGTTGCTTCTACAGTGTAGCTGCACTACTCAAAATCGTGGTAATCCACAAGTGTAGAACCATCTAGGATTTCAATAAGAGACATAATACCAGGATTAAATTCCCCTTCATTCTTCAAGCAGTGCATTTTCAAAAACAAATCAAAGGTAACCACCTGGTAAAAATACTACTCAGCACACTGGAGCACCGGTGCAGGCTTTGAAAGCCAGTCTGAGTGAGCTCCTTTCTTTCTTTCTTCTCACGATGACTTGGAGGTTATGGTAAAATTAGGTAACCACTGTTCTGCCTTCCTTAAGGAGCAAGCTGGAGGAAGCTCTGAGTCTGCGTTGAACCTGATCTGAGCTCAGAACAGATAATCTCTCAAGGTCCCTTCTCACCAGAGTGATTCTGCAACTCGCTTATCTCAGTTTCGTCCATGGGAAAAGCAAGAAAAAGGAGGATTTAAGTAACAATAAAATAAATCAGAACCCAAATGAACTGGAAATGTTTCCGTTCTTTACTGTTATAACACACTAACTCATGTACCTACTGAGATCTGCCCTATTCTAGTCACAGAAATCATTACTCTTCCAGGTGCTTCTCCATCATTTTGATGAACAAAACTTTTTGTCTGAAATCGGTGCCGTGTGCTTTTGCAGTAATCTTTGTCTGGGGAGGTGTTCTCTGTTGCTTCCATTCAGATTTTGTTTTACCTGCAGTTAAGTTTTTTGCACTTCTTTCCCTTTTTTCCTACAGCATAAGACTTGTTGCAGCACAGATAACACTTCTCTGCAATTCCAAGTCATGCATCTTGATTTTGCCTTTAAAAGGCACTTCCATCAAGTAGAAATAGTGTCGTCAGTGGAGACTGGGCTGGGGAATCACAGCACTAGAGTTCCTCAGGTGTCTTCTGTCTCTTTGGACTCTGCAATATCTGAGAGGCAAAGCAAATAGATTTGCATGGGCCTTAACCCTGTACACCAGGCACTCGATTTTCTTTACTGAGAGAAATAAAAGAAACAAATTGCCAAATGAAGTGGAGTGTAACGAACAGCTGATAGGTTGGGGAGTGGGTGTTTAGCTCCAAGTACACGGAGTACAACAGATTGTTGGAGTGAGTCCTGAGGAGGCCACAGGGGTGATCAGAGGGCTAGAACCCCTCTGCTATGCTGAGGGAAATGAGGCTGTTCAGCCTGGAGAAGGGAAGGCTCTGCAGGGACGTTATACCAGCCTTTCCAGTACCTGAAGGGGCTACAGGAAAGCTGGAGTGGGAATTTTTACAAGGGACTCTAGTGACAGGACAAGGAGGATGGGTTCAAGCTCGAAGAGGGGAAATTTAGGTGAGATGTAGGGGAAAATCCTTTCTTGTGAGGGTGCTGAGGCACTGGAACAGGTTGCCCAGGGAGTTTGTGGCTGCACCATCCTTGGAAGCGTCCAAGGCCAGGTTGGATGGAGCTCTGGGCATCCTGGTCTGGTGAGAAGTGTTGCTGCCCATGTCAGGGGTTGTGGACTGGATGATCTCTGAGGTCCCTTCCAACCTAAGCCAGTCTGTAAGCCTTTGGTTCTGTCAAAGCCACTGCAACCACCCCACAGATTTTCCCAGACCCTCTGGCTTGTCCCAGGCCATGCTCTTGAAGAGAGATTCTTTACTCCCCACAAGCAGTCAGGATAGTTTATCCGTGCCTTTGTAACAGAATGTCCTTGGCTTTTTGCCACTCTGGGCCATGGCAGTACTCATCAGTGCAGGCTGCACCAAGGGGCACTGGAAGAGCTCGGTGTTACTGCCAAGTTTGTACAAATTCATCAGAGGCTCTGCAATAGTGACTTTTCGTGCTGGATGGTGTTACTTGCCACTTCTCGGTGCGAAGTGATTACAAATCACTTCAGTGTACAGACCACTGTTCTTGTCAGCTCGATGAGAAAGGATTCAGACAAAGAAGTCACAGACAATGTGCTATTGTTAGTGACATTGCTGTCTGCAGGTGAGGAGCAGGGAACCCGGGAAATCGCTGCTGGTGATGAATTCACTTCGGTGTCTCGTGCCCAAGGTGTGAAACAGTGTGTGGGATACAAATGGCGCATCAGGGATGGGACATTGACTGTTGGTGTTTGTTCTTGATAGTTATGCTTTCCGTACACGTGATACCACCTGCTCCTGTCCATGAAATGAAGCTACAGGATGGACAAGCAGAAGCAGCAGTAAATGTGAAACTGAAGGCCATAAGCTAAGAAAGGTGGAGAATTCATAAGGTTAGGAGACAAAACAGTGGTCTGGGAAGGTGCAGAGCAGAGCAAGGGGATAAGGCAGGAAAGGACTGTGTTTGTGAGGCTGATCAAGAGAGGATTTATCTCACCACAGTGATGCTGCTTGTCGGTCTGTGCTGGCTGGAGTTCACTCGGTGTTCATGGTGATATATGGAAATAACAGTGCAGAGAGGAGGAACGCTCTGTGTGTGATGCCTTTCCTTTCAGCCCTTTTTATTCAAATGAATGGGAGACCCTGCCATGTGACAGACTTCTCAGATGAGCTGCTCATGCATTACTTAGTGCTCCATAACTTAGTACTGCAGTGAGAGTTTCCTCAGAAGCAGTTGTTAGTGTGTATGAAGGTGTCAGCAGCCTGTAATGTACTGTAGGCAATGCAGTGTACTGCTAATAGAAGTTAGCATTCCCAATTACCTAGCCCAAGCAGTAAATGAGCTGGTGTGACCTATTTCTGCATTTCTTGTGGGAATTAAAACAAATGAATAGTTGTAAAAAAGTTTTTGACCCCAGCATCGCTTTTCTAATCAACTCCTAAGTATTGGGATACATAAAATACCTGCTCATAAGAAAAGAGAACCATGAACATGATTTGTGTGTGTCCTGGTAGCCAGAGCTGTCAGGAAGAATTTCTTCTGAATTAATTTCTGCTTCTCATTTTCAAGAGATTAACTTGTTGTTAATACACTCACATCCATCGTTTTATTTATTTTATTCTGGTACTTAAGATACAAATTTAATCTCTCCTTCTTTGGTGTTGCCAAGAGTGAAAACTGTGTTATAGGAAACGTTTTTTGTTGTGTAATGCATTTCTGTATGGATTTCAGGAGAGGCCATTGAGAAAGGACCAGCTCACCTCTACAATCGAATCTGACATAGGTGGGAGCCAGGGTAATCAGGAGTTGCAATTAAAACTAAAAATATTCCTACTGTTCTAGTTTCTAGATATTTAAGTTGCAGAATCAACTTAATTAATTAAGAAATTAATTAAAATCAAATTAGCATCAGAATTAGAAGTAGTATCAGTTGGGGTGTTTTGATTAATATTAGTTGGGGTCATTTTTCCCTGTAATTTTGTAAGAGCTGTTACTTTTCTCCCTTTCCTTGTCGCAGGCTTCCGAGCAGTGATACTGTAGGGGAAGGTCTGCTCTCACATCTCTGACAATGTCTGCACTTTTCCTGTGCTTGATGGTAATAGAAAAATAACTTGGGATAGAGCAAACTCTTTGGGAATATTATACGATGAAAATACATTTGAAAAAACCTTTTAAGCATCACTTAGTTTAATCAAGATCTCTAGATGAGCTGATGAAAATGCCTTCCAATCTCCACATATGATTAAAATTCCTTAATGAGAAGCAAGCCCTTCATTAGACACCATATCCTGCTAATTGAAGAAATGATTTTTGAATAAATTCCAGAGCACATGAATGAGCGAGTGTGGCCTATACATGGAGATATTTATTATTTGTATTTAAAAGTTGATAAATTAATCTTATTTAACTGAACACAGCCAAAACAATTGTATGGAAATGGTACTGTAGAACTCGAGGGGTTTATTTGGCTTCAGTGTAAAATCTGAAAGTCCAGTATGTTTGTTGACTGTTTTTCTTGCAGTTCATTGTTGCTGTGATTCATTCAGCATAGAAACAATGATTTTTGGTGTTGTTTCTTTGTGTGTGTTTACTTCTCTTAAAAGCAGTATGAAACATCCTGTGTGTCCAGACGGAGGAAATACTCACTTAACCTGCCAGTGAGGAGCAGTAGTGTAGGGCTGCAGTACAGCCCAGGACAGTAGGAGTGCTGGTGGCTGTTGCGAGTGTGCTGCTGAATCCTCCAAGGATGCCACAGAACCTGCCTGGTCTGGGCTGCCAAGAGGAGCTGAAATTATGATGTAGATCAAGCTGTAAACTTCTCACCCCTTACTTATACTAGATGTATTTTCTGTGTTTTAGCAGTGAACTAATTTTTGCAAAATCAAAGAGGGGTGAAGAACCGAGTCCCTCTGTGCTGACTGGTGCAGCCCATTTCCCATACCTGACACTCTCATCAGCACAAGGGGTCCTTTCTGAGGGAGGTGTGAAAGGGATTTGAGAGGTTGTCACTGACTTCATCAGTGAGAACTGCAACCTGACCAAAGTGCATCAGTGCTGAGCATGAGCACCTCCATCACACTCCTCCAGCAACATGCAGCAGGAGCTAACTGGGTGACTGATCCACTAGCTCCTCCATATCATAGAGTGGGACCTCAGTACACTTCACTGCTGTCTCCTGGGTCCTTCAGTGTGCTTTTCTCAGAGCCAGGGAGTTTTCTAACTGGCAGTATTTACGAGGGGAATTCCTCACACCAAACTTGTGAGGTCAGGATAATCACTAAGACCCTGGGCACTACAGCAGTTGCACACACCGTATGCAGAGCACTTGCACTAGCAGTTGGCAGTAAATTAAGATGTATTGGAAAAACTGTCACAAAGGTTAAGCAAAATTCATGACTACCACAGTCTGGTATTTTCCTGTTGAAAAAGAAAATAATGTGGAGATGAGGTTGAGAATTTAATTTCACACAAGCAGAGGTTAAACCAAGATGCCTATTAAAACAGAATATAATTAACCTGTTGCAGCACTGCTTGTGCCCAGCCTTATTGAGAAGCAAAACACTCTAACACAAAGTAATGCAAAAGTGAGAAAAACAAACACCTGGTATCTGGGGACATGCAGTGACCAGACTGCCTCATGCAGGGGGAACGGGCTGCAAAAGTATTTTACTGCTCTTTGTGAGGTCACGTTCAGGAGTTGCAAGTGTGGGAGGCAGAGGAGAGCAATGGACATCCACTGCTGCAAGGTGCTGCTTTCCCTGGCCTGGAGGGGAATAAGCAGACAGTGTTAATTAGCTAATATTAACGCGCAGAGCTCCTTCTGAGAAGAAGGAACTGCCAGGCCAATGTAACACCTTCTAGCTTCTGTTTCTCATGCAGCAGGAGGAAGCCCTGCGCTTCAGAGCAGCCCAGTAGGTAGTCAGAACAGGAAGCTTTTGCCTCAGGAGGAGTGTTAGTGAGATTTTGAGGGGGCTGTTTGTGCCCTGCAGCTAAGCAACTGCCAGTTCTAACTGGATCCTTTCCTACCCTCATTATCTTGACTTCCTTCTGGCCTTGCCTTGGCCCATTAATGCTGCTGCTTTTCAGAGTTTCTTTCTCTTGACTCTTCATGGCTATTTCCCTCTTAAATAAACCTCTGTCCTTACTCAGCAAAGATGGTCAGAGGGGGGCATGGAGCCTGGTCCGCGTCTCACTCTTTCTCCTCTGGTGGGCTCTGCTTCTTCTCTCAGCAGCAACAAAACTGCAGGTGTGCTAAGACGGACATGTAGGCATCCCAGTTCAGTATCACAGTAGTGATAAGGTTGGAAAAGACATTAAAGATCATCCAGTCCAACCTAAAACCAACCAAGTAAACCTAAACTTCTGACATCTGCATCATGCCACTCAGCACTTCATCCAGACTAACCTTAAACACCTCCAGAGACGGTGACCCAACCACCTCCGTGGGCAGCCTGTTCCAAAATTTGATCACTCTTTCCATGAAAAACCTCTTCCTAATGTCAAGTCTAAACCTC